>JAGFNQ010003411.1:125099-292069 GCA_024364735.1 Boesenbergia rotunda | reverse complement strand
ATTTTTGAGAAAATTAAAGAATAATGTTCGTAACAAAGCAAGAGTTGAGGGGTTAATAAGTAATGCTTATCTGGTTGAAGAAGCATCTTCTTTCTGCTCTTATTATTTTGCTGATCATGTGAAAACCAGACATCGCAAATGTCCTAGAAATTTTGATGATGCTCGGCCGATAGACCCATTGATGCTTTCTATTTTCAAGTATCCTGGCAAGGCAATTGGTGCTTCTTCATCTAGATGGTTAACTAAACAGGAATACCATGCTGTCAGAACATACATACTTCTAAACTGTCATGAGGTCAAACCATATATAAAGTAAGTTTTACTTCTCTAATAAAATTATCATTCATTTTAAATTGATACAATGAGGATTTAAAATGTTTTGATTATATCTGAAATTTTTTGTCAGCTTATACGAACAACAACTATATTTGCAAAATTCATCATTCCGTGCTAGTGAGATAGCTGTAAAGTTAGAAACGGAATTTGCATTATGGTTCAAAATATATGTAAGTTAAAGCAATTTAAATTTAATAGATTTTGTGTTATAATAGATATTATTCAATCTCCTAATTTATATTAAAATTAATTTTATAGGTGAAAGATCGTCGAATTTCAAATGTGGAAGATGATAGGATATTGAATCTTGCATCATGTCCTCTCCGTTAAATAATGATTTACTCTGGTTACTATGTTAATGGCCTCAAATTCCACGTTCGACATCGAGAATCAAGCAGGTTAGCCTTCAATTCTGGTATAAGCGTCAAAGGATGTATGGAGAATAGTAACATTAAGTTTGATTATTATGGTATACTTGACGAAATCATAGAGGTTGAATACCTTGCATTACCTTTAAAAAGATGTGTGTTGTTTACATGTGCATGGTATGATCCGACCCCAAGAACAGGTACTCGAATACATCCAAATTATAATTTAGTTGAGGTTAATGCCAACAAAAGGTTCAATAAGTTTGAGCCTTTCATCTTCGGAGTACAATCGGGTCAAGTTTTCTATCTTGAATACCCTACGAGGAGACGAAGATTTAGTCCATGGTTATCTGTTTGTCGAATGAAGCCTCGATCAACCATAGAAATGTCGAACACCCTCACTGCTGTTAATCATGATGCATTTCAGAATGATTATGTGGAGAGATATTCAATTGATTCACAACTCGAATTACTTGTAGATATTAACGTCACTTACGAGGATATAGATGATGGAGATATGTCCAGCAGTGATGAAGTTGTTGAACTCGAGTCTAGCGATGAGGATTATGAAGTTGCTACTATTGATTAATTTGATCTTAATTATGATAGGATATTATGTGTTCTTGTTTATCATGTAAGTTATGCATTAATTCTTGTTTATCTTAATTATGAGTCTATTGATTTATTATGTGTTCACACTTTATTATTTTTTTGTAGATATTATTATGGCACAGCAGCAACAAGAGCAGCAACCAGATTAGCAGCAGGCACCACTACGTGGCTACAAGGTTCTAACAATTGTTGGAGAAACGTAACTATTTTTTATTAATAGTAATTATGTTCATTTTTAATTTTAGTTATAATATATTTTGAATCTTTTAATAATTTTTATGTAGATTCACTCCTTATGGCCACCGAGTTTCATCTTATATTACTGAAAAATTTAAAGAACGAATGTGCATTGCTGGACTAACATGGAGACTTGTCGATGAAGAGACGAAGACATTTTACTATAATGAATTTGTTGTAAGTATATTATTATATTTACTATTCTAAAATTTTATAAACTCATTATAATAATTTGCATTGCAGAAAAAATATACATGGGAGGACGGACACGAGGTAGAATTTAAAAATACCTGGAATATTTATTGTGCCAAGTTTTACCGTGACCATATGTATTATTTAAGAAAGAAGGCGACACACCCGCCATATGTTAATGCCGAGACCTGGGGTGTATGGACGGCCACCTGGGCTGAACAAAGATGGAAAGAAAACGCTTAAAAGGCTCGAGCCAACAGAAATACAGAACCAGGTGGCCCGAGCACCGGAATAGCCCGACATTCATCTGGATCTAAATCTATTGTTGAGCATACCATGGACTTGGTGAGTTTAATTCAAAGTTACATTATTTCAAGTAAATTTTACATTTATTAATTACCAAACTCATATAATTGTGTTCTAATAAATTTGTGTATACAGGAACGAGATCTTGCTCGCCAGCCCACTTGTATGGAGGTCTTTTTAAAGACCCATAAGAAGAAAGATGACACCTTTGTCGATTCTCGATCACAGACGATACACCAGGGGCGGAGGGCAACATTGGCAAAGCTGGGCACAAGCCCAGCAGATTTTTTTAAATTTTAAGCCTGGGTATATATGTTTAAAGCCCAATTCATTTAAAAGTAATTCAATAAAGCCCAATTCATTTTTAAAGCCCAATTCAATTTAGAGACTTAGGTTATTAATGTCTTGTTTCATTATTTGACAATGTATTAAAGCAACAAAAGCTTTCACCGAACTGCACAAGAAGTGGCGGCGCTTGAAATCAAAATTCTTTAGAAAAGTTTGAAGAAGAAAAAATTCTTCAGGTTTGTGTTTCTAATTTATTTATATATAATAGTGCAATCATATAGCTTACGTTTTTTAAAGTATTATGTGAATATATTAAGATTTTTATTTTCTAGGGTTGAAATTGATATTGGGAATTTTAAGATTTCTAATATTTAGGGAACATTGAACTTATTATCAAGTTTATATATATTCAAAGAAGACAACATAATGAATAATGAACTTTTTTTGGGTTGAAAATTTTAATTTATTTCATTTGTTCGCTTCGGATGTGTTAGAATTGAAGTGTATTTTCTAAATAGTTATTTTTTAAAAATAATTTTACTTGTTATTTTATAGTTATAATTATGTTTTGCAATTTCAATTGAATTAGCTTAAATAAATTAAACTTATAAAATGTATTTTGATTACAGGTGAAATATTATAATGAAGAATCAGAAATTTTTTTATTTCTTCAAAAAGAAGAATGATGAATCAACAAGTGATTTAAATGAGTCAAATATCATATCTTCTTGTATTTCAGAACCAGTGTCAACTAAAAGACCAAGATTTGAAAATGAGACTCTTGATGAACCACTTTCGAGTAACACTTTGCAATATGTTTCTGATCCTGGACTTCGCATCCCAATTCTGCAACATCCCATTGAACTACAAGATGAGGTAAGAAGAACATATATTGATAAAGGGCCAATTCAACCTGTATATGATTATCCTTTTACTGACTGTGAAGGCCAAAAGCGTAGATTCCAATCTTCTTGGTTTCAAAAATATTCATGGCTTGAATTTTCTATTGAGAAGCAGAGTGCATTTTGTTTCCCTTGCTATGTCTTTGACACTAATTCAGCACAATTTGACACATTCACTGTCAAGGGATTTCAAAATTGGAAAAGAGTTAATTATAAAATTTGTCCATTCAAAAGACATGAAGGAGATGGGAATTCAAGACATAGCTTTGCCATGCGAAAATGGAGAGATTTGAAAAATCTTGATCAGCATATTGATAGAAGATTAGAAAAAGAATCTTCTGAGCAAATTAAGAGAAATCGGTTGCTCTTAAAGGTGTCCATAGAAAGTGTGAAGTTTCTTGCAATGCAAGGTTGTGCTTTTAGGGGTCATGATGAATCAGTTGCCTCTAAAAACCGTGGAAATTATATGGAATTGGTAACTTTGTTGGGAAGAATGAATCCAGAAATTGGTAGTATTTTGGAAAGAGCATCTAAAAATGCAAAGTACACATCACCGGAAATTCAAAGAGAGATTTTGAAAATTATTGCTGATATTGATAGAGATAAAATTCGTGAAGAAATTGGAGAAGCCAAGTTTTGTATCCTTGTCGATGAAGCAATTGATGAGTCAAGTAAAGAACAAGTGGCTATCATTTTAAGATACGTTGATCAGGATGGGTTCATTAGAGAACGATTTTTTGAAGTTGTTCATGTTGAAAATACAAGTGCATTAACTTTGAAAAAAGAGATATGCAATGTATTCAACCAATACAATCTGTTAACTGAAAATCTAAGAGGGCAAGGCTATGATGGTGCAAGTAATATGCGTGGGGAATGGAAAGGACTTCAGGCTTTATTTCTTAAAGATTCTCCACATACTTATTATATTCATTGTTTTGCTCATAGACTACAACTTGCTTTAGTTGCAGTTTCCAAAGAGGTGCATGATGTGTGGCATTTCTTTTCAACATTAACTTCGGCTATTAATTTTGTTGGCTTATCTGCTAAACGTCATTTTCAATTGAAATCTATTCGAAAAGCTGAAATTAATGAATTGATAGAATTGGGAGAAATTGACACTGGTACTGGATCTAATCAAGATTGTTCTTTGGTACGAGCTAGAGCTACTCGTTGGAGTTCACATTTCAACTCAGTTAGGAGATTCATTGGTTTTTTTGGTTCAGTGAGTACACTTCTTCAAGATCTTGTTGACAAAGGTCTCAATAGTAACATTCGAGGAGAGGCTAAAGGTTTGTACTTGGATATTAAATCATTTGACTTTGTATTTATATTGTTTTTGATGCATGAAGTTTTGGGAATATCAGATAAGTTGTGTCAGGCATTACAGAAGAATGACATGGATATTTTAAATGCTATGAATTTAGTTTCCACTACTAGACTAAATCTTCAGCAGATCCGAGATGATTGGTGGGAAGGATTTCTTTGGAGTGTGTTGAAGTTTTGTGAAAGCAATGATGTTGAGGTGCCAGACTTTGATGATTGCTACAGACGAGGTACAAAACGTTCTTGCCAACAGAAAAATAATATAACAGTCCATGATCACTATCATTTTGAAATCTTGAATGCAGTAATAGATTTTCAGTTGATGGAATTGAACGAGAGATTTCCAGAGGGCACAATGGAACTTCTTACTCTCAGTAATGCTTTGAGTCCTGTTGATGGATTCAAATCATTTTCTCCATCTGATATTTGTTCTCTTGTTGATAAGTTTTATTATCATGATTTCAGTGAAGAAGAAAGAGGAGATTTGGAGAGAGAATTGGATCACTATAAGTTTGATATACCACGTCATGCGCAGTTTCAGAATCTTGATTCTTTGCATCATTTGTGCCAAACATTAGCCAGAACGACGAAGTCAGTTATCTATCCTTTGATTGATAGGTTGGTTCGATTGGTTTTGACTCTTCCAGTTTCTACAGCAACCACAGAATGAGCTTTTTCAGGGATGAAACTCATTAAGACACCACTTCGTAATAAAATGGAAAATGATCTTCTAGCCAATATCATGGTTGTTTATATAGAGAGGGATCTTGCTCTAGGTATTGATACAGAATTTATCATAAACAAGTTTGATGTATTGAAAAATCGCAAAATACGACTTAAATAAGAATTCAGTGTGTTTCTTTAGTTTTTTTTTATTATGTCAAGTTCAAATTTATTTAAAATAATATTATGCCCACCGGAGAAAATATTGCTGGCTACGCCCCTGCGATACACGTATAATTAATATCCTAATTCTATTTAATCGTTTATATATTTATTAACGTTAGTAATTGTATACAATTTAAATATAAATCTGATAATCCTTTTTCATACAGGATCAAATTACAAATAGAGTGATCGAGGCATCTCAGCCATCGGTAGAGGGGGGAGCCACAGACTTTATCCACCGACCAGCTGAATGAGATATATTATGATATTGTCGGTGGACGGACAAAACACTCCACCCTCTTCGGGCTTGGCTCACAGGCAAAAGTTGCATTCGATCGTTTAAGGATGCCCAGGGGCCGTGCCACTTCATCTGCTTCTTGTGAGATGCAATCTTTACGACAAGAAAATCAAGAACTGCGCTCTCAAATTGCCTCCATGGATCAGAGGATGGATCAGTGGATGGCCAATGAGCAGAGGAGAGTGGAGGAGGATCGGAAGAGGGCGGAGGACGATCGGAGAAGAGAGGCCAACCATAAAGCTTTGATGGATCATATGAAGGCGGTCATAGCTAATTTCACCCCTCTATCTCACGGTTTTGAGTCACAGGAGACTCAAGACCCAACAGGCGGCGGCAAGTAGATTTTTTTGAGGTATGTTAAACTATCACAAGATATTTAGATTTTTTTGAGTAATTAATATTACTAACAAGGCTGACAAATTTACTTTTTTGATATAAAAAGCATGAGTTTTACAACTTGGAGAAGCTGGTAGTTTTTCTTTATTCATTCAGCATTCTTGGTGTTTCAGTTTTGATCTACAGAGGGTAGTATAAAGTTATACATTCAAGAACCTATCTTATTAGGTTGATCCAAATGAAGAACTGCATTTGGTTGTGTTGATACTTATTTTCAATGTTATTACACCATGTAAATTTACCTACTTCCACTCTTTTCAGCGAATAGGGGTGGTTTGTTAATGTTATAAATTATGCAGCTTGAGTTGATCTCTAACTTTTGAACTCGTGAAGAGGTTGTTGATTATGTTCCTATTTGGTAGAAGAGGAAGTTGTGTAGTCCAGGACAATAGGAAACATTATGATTGATTTAATGGGCAAAGAAACACTAACTGCATGAGAATCAGAATGGTATCTTATTCCTCTTTTTTGTGAATAATATTTTTTTATATGACTCTGTCTTTTAATATTGTTTTGTTGATCATATTTCTAATATTCAATTATTCTTTTTCATATCATTTTATTGACAGACCTGTCCTTCTCAAATCAATCTGTTCTTAGTAATCTCTTTGAATCTATTTTCTAGTTTATTCAACCTATCTACATGTCTTATGGCAGGTCTTCATAATATTTTCCATAATATTGTCATTGATACTGGAGGCTCTAGCTTTAGCATACCTCAACGGTAAACTCTGACAACAACATATTTTCCATAACATTACTTTTTTTCCCTTCTCATTCTCTTTGCTTTTCTTTTAGTCGAATCAATTTATTTCTCAGTAGCAATTTCCTTTTTGAATTGATAGGATTCACTACAAATATTTCTATCATCATTCCCATTTGGGTCCCATTTGGTTCATTGTTGGAAATGGAATCAGTAATTTGCTATTGAAAGTCTTGAAAAGTATAACTTACATGTTTGATTAATGTAAGGAAATTCGAAAACAAAGGACCCAATTCTTTTTTTTTTACATGCTTAATTTATGAATTTAAAAGTGAAATTGCTGTGTATTTTATCTTCAGCTCGATTCTCTTTAATGACCAAAAAAGTAAGATGCTGTGTATTTTATTTATATGCTGTTCATTTTATTTATATGCTGTGTTCTTAACTAATATGCTGTGTATTTTATTTATATACACTCGAAATGTATAAACTGATGCATGATATGCATCAGGTTGGTTGGATCATTTGCTAATCATGCTTTAGTGTCTCGTTACATTGAGACTAGCCTACATCTTTGAACTTTGGTTTTAGCCATAGCAGAAGAAACCATGCTGTGAGGATCAGTAATATGTAGACAACAATGGAAGAGAACATGATCATGGTGTTCATGCACTGATGGCTTGAACCTTAGCTCTGTCACTTGATTTCAGTGCATTTCTAAATACGGTTTAGTTGGTGATTCTAGAACATTATGCTATATGAAGACCACAAACTTGAGTATTTATTTTGATTTTCTACAAACTTTAGTATCTATTTCAATGCGGGCTGCTGCTAAGAATTTGCCGTCCATTCTGTTTTTCAGGTGAAAAATAAAAATTTGTAGTACATGGGGCTTGGTTTCTACTTCCAGTGATGCAATCAGTTGGTCTTCTTGTCTTTGATGTTCATTTCTTGAGGCTTGTTTAGTTCCTTTGTAAACATTGAACTTGGTTCCTACTTTCCAACGTCAGATGAACATTTGTTTTTGATATGTGACATTGTCCATGTAAACATTAAATTTGTAATATAAACCCTTGTAGAAATTTGAAATCATGTAAAAAGCATTCAAATTAGTTATTTGCACTCAATTAAATTAAGTTTCTGATATTAGTTTATGGTATTGTGAATTTTTGTGATATTTGATTGTGGTATTGTGAATTTTTGTGATATTTGTTTGTAATTTATTTTGTACTGAACGAAATTAGTTTTGGTTTTTTTTTATTTTACCGACGGAAATGTATCCGTCGGAAATATACTACGATACATGTCGACGGAAGTGGATTTTCCGTCGGAGAACCACCGACGGAAAACAGTGTTTCCGTCGGTGGCTTCTGACGGAAAACTGTTTCCGTCGGTGCCTTCCCGACGGAAACTCGGTTTCCGTCGGAAAGTCTCCGACGGAAACAAGATTTCCGTCGGGAGCCGCCGACGGAAATAGTGTTTCCGTCGGAGGCTTTCCGACGGAAACCATTTTTCCGTCGGTCGTCTCCAACGGAAACTCATTTTTCGTCGGCGGCTCCCGACGGAATTTTCCGTCGGTATATTTTAATTTCCGACGGATCAATATTTCCGTCGGTAATATTATGCCGATAAATAATTTCCCGTCATTTTCCCTTCTGTCGACAAGGTTCAATACCGACGGAATTTTGTCGGTAATTTCCATCGGCAACAACCAATTTTCTTGTAGTTTTTTTCCTTTTTTTCTACTATACGATAACATTTTGTTAAAGAAGGCCGGTGATTTTTCATATTTTGGTCTCTTTTTCATCTTTTCTAATATCCTCAAATATGCCCATTAGTTTACCGCCAATAGACAGGAGAATTTCATGGGGCCCGTTGGCAACGACGATGTGTCCCAAATTGGGGAATCGATGATCAGTAGCAACTAGGGCCTGTTACTTTCTTGCTCTTCTCCCGACCCACAAGTGGACCCCACAAGAGCCGACATTTTCGGTCGGGTACCGTGATGGGTACCCTTTATTGTGCCGGAAAATTTGGTGGCCGAGAAATATAAATGGTCAACTCGCACGTGACTAAATCAATTATTGAATAAGAAAACAACTCTCGCAATTATTTTCTTGAAAAATTATTTGATAAATTTCATTTTATAATTATTTCAGTATTTACCCCTATCATTTAGAAATTATTCGCATAGATTTTAAGGGTCTTTTGGTAAATTCAAATGGCTTAAGTGAGTACCCTCACCCGACACGAAAAATGTTACTATTTATCTAATTATCGAATTAAGAAAAAGGCGAACGCGGACTTTTGCTCTCTTTCGTTCTTTTTACCTTCCAAATTTCACAGATTTCGTTCACGATCGGCCTTCAATCTTGCCTCGAATCCCATAATTGTCGCCCAATTCGGTCTTCCCTTGTTTCTCTCTCTCGATTGATACCGATATCCTCCTCTTTCGAAACCAACGATCATTTCTAGGGTTTGCGTCTCCTTCCGCTTGACGGGTCTCGATTTTTCCTCGATCTTTGAGTCGGTTTCGTTAATTAGGCTGTTTGAGTTGGTTTCTATGTTTGCCCCATATTGATTTTTCACGACAGGTTCTTTGGTCGGTAAGATCTTATCTCGGGTTGTCATTTCTAGGGTTTGGGTTTCCATTCGTTAATCAGGTCTCGTATCCTTCTCGATCTCGAATCGGTTTCGTCAATAGGTTTCTTGAATAGGTCTCTATCATTGCCCCAAATTGATTCTTCCTGAAGAATTGTTGGAGGTTAAGATTTAAATCTAGGGTTAGAGTTTTTTCAGGCGAAGTTCTTATATTTTTTACTCTTTTCCCTTGATTTTCATATAAATTATTATTATTATTATTTTTGAATTTGAACGTTTCCCTCTCGTGCCTCAATCTTACTCTCAAGGCTCAGGATCTCTGCGAGGTCTCTTCTTCTCGGGAAATTTCCTCATTTGACTCTTTTCTTTGGTCAAATCCCATTCTTCTCAGCTCGTTTGGCTGTTGAAACATTTCCTCATTTTTATCATAATTCTTCTATCAGTCTAATTGCATTTGTATATTCCACTTCAAGTGCGCGAACTCGTTTGCTAAATTTCTCATTAAAGGTATGTAAAGCAGTCTTCGTCTATGTTTTCAATTGTTTTCTTGGAAAATGTAAGACTACAGGTTGAACTATTTGATGTTTAGTTCCGTGACATAGCTCTACACTGATGTCCATTGCATTGCGTTAGTTAAACCGAAGACATGGTGTGTCTTGTGATTGCCCTTAACTGCTTATATTCTTATGATCAGTTTGCATCGGTAAAAGCAAGATCATTACTAGTTGTTTGATTCAGATTCCAAACTAAAAATAGCTTTTGGGGAAGACTTTCAAAGGAAATAATGGATGATCTAACATTACAATAGCCTATGGCGGTTTGTTATTTTTATACTTTTGGGTCAGTAACTTCATGCAAAATATAAAAGTTTTTAGTGCGACAGGCAAAGCTCCTAATAATATTTGCTGCTTCAAGGAATCTGTTGCTCGTATGAGATTTTGTATTGTCTTTTGAGTTTGGAAGTACACTGTGTTTTATGATAAACATGCTAGAGTTGAAGGTTTCTGTCCTAGTTGATTTGGGATGATACTGAAACTCCTTTTCTGACAAACATTTTTAGATGCTAATAGGTATTTAAACTACCACTTATGTATGTGATTCTTCTGACTTCTTATCCCTAACAAAAACAAATATTCTCTTGTTATTTAAAAAGGCCTGAACATCTACAAACTAGATGCTATTTTTCTTTGCTTTACAAGCTTGTGGTTTATTCTGCTGAATCTATTTATACTTGTTTTATTTGTTATACAGGATAAAGATGGTGTTCAACCATGTTGATGCATGTTTTCTCAACCAATTTGCTCATGTAGATGAAAGACATCTTTCTTGTGATAATCAAATCTCACCACCCGCTGAACATTCTCTGTATGGGGTCGCAGCTACTGAGGAACTTGCTTCAGGTAATTTTAGTTGGTTTTTAATCTGAAAATTATGAGACTTATTGGTGAAGATAGTTTTAAAACTTTTGCTTAAATAGCGGCGGATGATGAGAATGATTTCCGTATCTATTACAAATATTTTAAGAATATGACTGCCAAGATCTATGTGACAATCATCAAAGTGGACTCAACGGCAGCTCTTGTTATGGATGACAGGCAATAATACTAGGGAAGTTGTTTTGTCTGATAAGGAAAAAAGGCGTCTTTCATATGATGAGTCTTGTTTACAAGCAAACAAGCGTTCAAAACAGGCCGATCAAGATTTGCAGTCTAGTTCTTTTGAAGAAATTTGCCCCAGTACTGCTCGGCGGCCTTCTCCAGGTAGTTCGAATACTTGGTTGTTTCCATGCAAAACATGATTGAAAGAGGATGTGTGATTATAAAACATATCCTTTTAGGTGTTCTTGTGGACAAGAAGGATCATCAGGTGGTTGTTGGTGCCGAGGAATTTGCTACGGAAGCAAAGAGCAGCCATTGGTTTGCTCAAGATTCACCCATCGGGCTACCTTTCTGTCCAGGTTCTTCGGCATATGGCTCTCTAGCATCTGAGTTTGATCACTGCGAAGAGATATTTTCGCCTGTTTATTATGGATTCATCCGGAAGCGTGTTGCTATCGGCGACAATCATCAAGCTGATATTCCAGTGTGGAGGCCTTGTGAATTTAAGAATCAATCAAGGGATTCTGAAAACTGTGCTTCTAAATGGACTTCAATCACAATTTCTTCATGTGATAATCTTGAAATTGTCAGCAACAAATGGCTTGGGATACAGGTAACACCTATGCCTGAGTCTTCTTTGCTCGCCTCAGACGATGTAACCTTGCATCTCAAGATGGATTGTAGTTGTTTAGATGATGGCTCAATCAGATGTGTGAGGCAGCATGTTTCAAGAGCAAGAGAAATGATCAAACAAGATGTTGGCCGTGAAAGATTTGGAGAATTGGGTTTTGGCAATATGGGCGAGATCGTGGCTCAAAGATGGACTGAAGGGGAGGAACAACTTTTCGAAGAAATTGTGTCATCGAATCCTGTCTCACTGGGCAAGAACTTCTGGAATGAAATGCCCGTGTTTTTTCCCAACAAAAGTAGCAAAGAGCTAGTGAGCTACTACTTCAATGTATTCATGCTCAGAAGGCGAGCAGTCCAGAACAGGTTGGACCCGCTGCACATTGACAGTGATAATGAGGAATTGCAAGAAAGCGAAGATGGTGAATTTGCATCAGAAGAAGAAGATTCTGCCGTGGAGTCACCTGTTGCAGATAAAAGTGTTGTTGACGAAGATCTTAATGAAATGGAAACAGTCGAGGAAATTGATGGCGCAGAGAATTGCCACAATTACGAGCTTGCTCTATATGACGACGAGAAATGTTCCTGCGGAGATGAGTCGACACTCGTGTCTGTTTCACAATTTCCTGGAAGCAAGTTGCCCTCATCTGGGGATTATGATATTCAGGACGAGTCGTGCACATCGTTTGAAGGTCAGCACAATGGGACCAGTTTCATGGACCTCCCTGGTATCGATCCATTTCCGCGAGGCAGGATCAAATACGACGATACTAACTTGATCTACAAAAATGACCAGAACAATGGGTTCTTGGATGAGCATTGCGACCTTCAAGCTTGGGATATGAGCTATAGCAGTGGTGGATCAGAGAAAGATGAGTTCTTGTCAACAGTAAATGTGATAGAGGAGGTCTTTGGTAAAGATGAGTGTGAGAAATGAAAACTAAAAACTTGTTTCTCATGGTTTAAGGTGATAATGCTCATTCCGGTAGTCTAGTATCGCCGCGCCTTTCTCATGGTTTAAGGCTTTAAGCCACTATAAATTAAATTAAATTCCTTGATTATAATGTAGTTAAGGAAACAGGCCAGCAATGATGAACAGATTAATCGATCGTTCATTATATTAAGCTATGGATATTATGCTTCTAAAGTGAAAAAGCAAGTAATAAGCTTAATATTAGCCTTAGTAAAGGTCCAAACAAGTTTGAACGTAACGCATTAGGACTTTAATACGTATAAATAAATATCACGCAAATTAACCATTTATAAAAATAATATATTTTTAAAAATTAGTAAATTTTATTGCATATACTTTGATCACATTAAATTTTTAGAAAGTATTGTTATTTTAATATTATCTTATAGCATTTATTTATATTTACGATACAATTAATATGATGACACAAGAGAATTAATTGAGAAATTGATTTATTTAAAAATATATATCGAGAATTATATAAAACGATTATTAAATGTGGTCGAGAAGCATTAACCAAACTCCAGTGATTTTTTTCAACCGTCCGATGTGATATGAACGGCAGAGATGAGATCGAAAGCCCCAGGAAGACGACAATAAGTACCCATTCGACGTCGGCCCAAACGAAACGATCGACGAAATTTGGCGAACAGCTTGTTTTCCTCCTCTACGACGGTAGATCTCGCCAACAACCTCCGCTTCCTGAATTCTTCTTTTCATTTGCCTTTCTACGATCCGTTTCCATGCCTAGCCTTTCCGGGTAAGCTCGATTTCTTTGGCATTTCTACTGCTGATCGAGGAAAAAGTTGAATTTTCCTTTTGTGCGGAAAAGGGTTGGATTTTAAGTGATGTTGGGTATTCTTTTTCGTCGCCTCCGCTTATATTTTGTTGATTTGAGTATATAAAGAAGAAATTCGTCGTTCGTTAATCGAGTTTTATGTTTCACAATCACTCGATCTGGCGTTTTGGGATTTTAGGGTTTTTAATTTTCAACCAAACGCAGTTCGATCGCAGTTCTAACTAGATTTGGTTTAATTTTTTTTTCTTGTGACCGACTGTGTTTTATATACTTATCTTTCATCTTTGTATTCTTGGGCCATTGACAAATTATTTGTGCCTTGAATTATGTTTTTGTTATTCTTTGAGCTTATAAACTGGAGATCAATTCCTCTTTCCTCAAAAAAGAAAAAGGGAAAAAAATACATGTCTGTTTTCTTTGAGAGATAAAACCCATTGAAGTTTTTTTCTTTTCTTCCAAAGACATCATTGAGCTTTATAGGATTTTTAAAACTTCATGTTTGTGCATATTTTATTTAAAAATTTCTGTTTCGAAGGATATATGAGTGTTGTTCTGGTAATTTAATTTCACTTTTCCTACTACAGAAAAAGAATCCCTCTTCTTCGAAAGAAGAGAACCATTGATTTGAAACTGGTTTATATAAGTTCCATTCTTTTTTTTCCTTTCAAAACATCTTTAATCATCGCAGTATTGTTGAAAGTTTGTTTTGTGTAGACCTTCTTCATAATTTTTAGCTTCAGGATGCATAAGTATTATTCTGGTAAACAAAAAATTAGAATTAAGTTAAAAGAATTTTTATATTGATTCTAGCAATTGCCTATGTGAAAGAGCTTTTGTTTCATCTAAAAGATCAATACATTGAATGTAATATTCATGTTAATAAGACCAGCTTGTTTGAGATTGAATGAGAGTGGCACCATGTTTTCCTGCATATTTCAGGATCAATTTAGAGGTTTTCAGGTATGTCTGACAAGACGAGTGGGTATTTGTGATCGATTGTCCAATTTCGGTTATTCATAAACAGTTTCAGAACTGAAATGTGGAGTTTTGCGCCCAATACCAATTCTACTAAATCAACCATGGCTAGTCTTGATTGTTCCGATGATGAGGTTTCTTCCTGCTCCAGCAAAGAAGAAGGTTTTGAGTGTCCAATTTGCTGGGAATCATTTAATATTGTCGAGAATGTGCCTTATGTCCTGTGGTGTGGGCACACTCTCTGCAAAACTTGCATCCTAGGTCTTAAATGGGCCATTGTCAAGTTCCCCAACACACCAATTCAGCTACCTTTCATGATCTCCTGCCCATGGTGCAACTTCTTGTCCTTACGGTTTATGTACAAGGGCAACCTTGCATTTCCCCGCAAAAACTACTTCCTCCTTTGGATGGTTGAGAGAATGAATGGTGACAGGCGAACCTCGACCAACATCAATCACACGGAACATGATTCTCTCTTGCAGTCAACTGGCAACCTTGCAAGATCTAGTCATGGTCCCTACCACCAGAGCGTCCACCGAACACAATCACCCATTGGAGAAAACACACGCCACAGGCAAACTTCTTCAGGCCCTTCTTCTGGTAACTACTTCAACATACAGACAATACATGTTGCGCTACGCAAGGCTCTGGACCTCTTCATACGAGTAACCGCCAAGTTTCCGCTGGTGATTGTCTTCCTTCTCATTGTAGTGTATGTTATCCCCGCAAGCGCTGCCATTCTAGTGGTTTTTATCATAATCACTATCCTGTTCGCATTGCCATCCTTTCTAATGATTTACTTTGCCTACCCTGTCTTAGACTGGCTCGTCAGAGAAATTCTTGCATGATATATACATCAAAGATGTGTTCTTGACATTTGTTTTTCGAGTGATGTACTGGTCTGCATCATTGCAGTATTTGATGTGTTATTAAAACTGCAAAAATCTTTTCCACTAGGTAATTGTAGGGATTCAGCAATGTTCTTGGCTGAATAGGGATTCTTACTATATGGCTTTGTTTCCATTCCTTGTACATGGATATTCAGTCTTAATGCATTCAATCTCTTAATGTATTACTAATCAGTTTTTTTTCCTCTCCTGGAGTAGATTTTGCATGCTATTTGAATGAGCTCTTGCAACCAAGAACATGAGTTTCTGAAGTTATTTTGAAATTTGATGATGTTATTTAGCGTGCAAATAATCATCGCTTACCATAGCGTTATGTTTTCAGATTTACACTTAAAAGTATGTACATTGCAAAGGCATGCTGATGCTTGAAACAAAAAAAGTTGTGTACGATTTGTGATTTCGTATCTTTTATCTATACAATTGGAAAAAAAAATTGTTCCCGGGGGCGCTGATGCAATAGTAGGATGTTTTTTTTTATAATTTTTCATACATTTAAGATAGAATTCTAATTTCTCAAGTGATAATTATCCTCAATTACGGTGTATTTTATAAAAATTTTTCTTCCAAATAGGGTATGAATTTTGAGATGTTGGGCTTTCAGATCGTTCGTCACGAGCGTTTTCCGATTTATCTTGGCGGTCGATGAGAAATTTTTGTGGGGTCGGATTGGTCGTCTCAAGTTCCTTTGTTATTTGGGTAATCATAATAAAAAAATAATTAATTAGGTTGGATAATGTCGAATTTAGGATGACCGGTCTAGTCCTATGAAAGTTTCTATCGGCCGTAAGGATAAATCGGAAAATACTTGCGATAAGTGGTTCAAAAATTTAATATTTCATGATTGCGTGTTATATTTGAAAAAAATTATAAAATTTATCTTGGATAAGAATTAATCGTAAATATTTAAGACAATTAATCATCCTTCTATTATGCCATAACCTAGAGTAGGGTACCACAATGATAAACGGTAGGGTGTTTTATACATGGATATTCAGTCTTAAAGCATTCAATTTCTTAATGAATTACCAATCAGTTTTTTTCCTCTCCTGGAGAAAATTTCATGGATATTCAGTCTTAATGCATTAAATTTCTTAATGAATTACTAATCAGTTTTTTCCCTCTCTTAGAGTAAATTTTGTATGTTGTTTGAATGAGCTCCTGCAATTAATAATATATTTTTTTTAAAAGGATGATTGATCTAAGTATATTAGATTGATGAATCATTCATTATCAGTAAATTTTGATTTATCTCATGGTTTGTAGTTGATGTTTACTTGATATTACCAGAATTATGATTTTATGATGTCTTGATCATTTCTTTGCAAATCTTGCGACAAATCATTCGTAACTCTCAAGATATTCTTCATTAAGTGCAACTGAAATATAAATTCATATTTACAATCAATTCCAACCGATTATTTGCTTGAGCCCCTTGCTTGTGATCTTTCCCCTCCTCTTCAACAAATAAAAAGATATCAATACTTAAAGGATACAAGAATATCAAACTCAATAATGTATTATAATGTGAATCTCAACGTGTGCTCCTAGCTCTTTTTAATGTCTTCTCTTGATTCATACCTCATTGTTAGTGTAATCGTCCTCGGGTCAAGGTTGACCAGTTTGATTAAGCTTGGGTTAGCTTGAGCTTGAGTTTCGATGTTTGGACAATATATGAGAAGGAAGTCTGGTAGGTCAAGGTTGACCGAATATTTGACAATGTGAGGAAATCCTAGTGGGCTAAGCAATGAAAACCTAATTGGGAACTAAGCAATTGAAGTCCTAGCAAGGCTAGGCAATGAAGACCTAGTTGGGAACTAGGCAGTGGAAGTCCTAGAGGAGTTAGGTGGTGGAAGTCTTAGTTGGGAACAAGGCGATAGAAAGTCCTTACGGGGCTAAGTAATAGAAGTCCTAGCGGGGTTAGGCAGTGAAGACCTAGTTGGGAACTAGGCAGTGGAAGTCCTAGCAGGACTAGGTGGTAAAGACTTAGTTGAGAACTAGGCAGTGGAAGGTGAAATTCCTAGTTGGAAACTAGACAATGAAAAGTCCTAGCAGCGTTAGGCAATGGAAATTCTAGTTGGGAACTAGGCAATAAAAGTCCTAACGGAGCTAGGCGGTGGAAGACCTAGTTGGGAACTAGGTAATGGAAAGTCTTAGCGGGGCTAGACAGTGAGGACCTAGTTGGGAACTAGGTAATGGATGCCCTAGTGGTTCTAGGCAAGGAAAAATTCTAAGTGGATCAAAGGATGACTAGAGACTTGGTGATCAAAAGCTTAATGAAAAGTTGATAGGAGATAAAAAGTTTAACTTGTCAAAGGTCGACGAGACATTTGGTGAGGAAGTCTTGGTAGGTCAAGGTTGACCAGATGTTAGGCAATGGAAAATCCCAACGTGTCGTGGATGACTTAAGAGTTGGGCAAAGGAATCCTAAACTCGAGTTCAGATTTTAGGGTTGGGCAATCGATCAGCTCAATCAATAACCCAAGGCCAATCGATTAGGATGATTGCCTAATCAATTAGGAGTTCAATTCGTGAAAACAAAAAGAGCCAGAATCAATTGGGGAATCGATTGAGAAGTTGTTTCGTGAAGTACAATAAGGCTCAAAATCAATTGGGACAATCGATTAAGCCTTATAGTGATCGATTAAAGCAATCGATTGGGTAGTGTGTTTATCGCACTAAAAGGTGGTGAATTGATTGAGGCAATCCGTTCAGCCTTTCTTAATCAATTAGGCTAATCGATAGTGGCCTTTTTTTTTGGTGGCAAAAGGCAATTCGCTCGCCCTAGCACCCCCGCCAACCCGTTTCAGGGTCAATACGGAGGAAGTAAATCACAGGGGCTACTAGCCCGGATGCTGTGGCTAGTGTGTGGGGAGGGGCGGGCACACTGGCTTTGCTAGGTTTTGACCCCAGATTTCATGGTGGCAACACCCACGGATAGTGGCCTTTTTATGGAAGAATAGAAAAGTTGAGAATCAATTGAGCAATCGATTAGGAAGCCTTTCTCTCATGAATAGAAAGCTTTGAAATCGATTGGCCAATCGATTAGAAGTTGCTGAATCGATTGGTATAACTCACCAATCAATTAATAGTGCAAAAAAAGTCGTTCTGCATGTTTTGAATGGTCAATCTGACATGACAATAGATTAGGAGGTGTTGACCGAACCCTATAAAAGGGTTTTCGTGAAGGTTTGAGCCGTTCACATATGAAACTTCACGCCAATTCTTGAGTGTTTAGAGAAGAAATATTGCTGCATTTTCTACCACTAAGAAGTAATCCAAAGCAAGAAAAAAGTAATCAAAGCAAGGTTCATGTTGTAAAATCGTTTTCGATTTCCCTTGTAACCTAGTTTATGTTTCTTGGTTGTATTTCTTGTATTCAAGCTTATATGAGGGTTCTCCATCTCCTGAAAGTTTTCATGAAGGAGAGATTTAATAGTGGATGAGATCGTGTGAGCTGGACCCTTGGATTAGTCATCTCAAGGAGATAGAGATCAAGTAAATCGAGGTGTTAACATTGCTTCAAGATATCCATTCAAATAAAGTTCAAATAAGCAAAACGCAAGCTATTCACCCCTCCCCCTTCTAGCTCATACTGATTCCAACAAATGGTATTATAGCAAGACCGCTTTTCATCAGACTAATCACTAAAAGAAGCAAGAGCTAGAGTAAGAAGAAGAAGTCTCATTCTTGAAGCCCTAATTTCAACAAGTCAACGGATAAATCATTAAAGGAGCTCAACTTCAAAATGAATTCCCGAAATAGATTTAGATATGACATCTGAGCACCTTCATCATTTGAAATGTGAAGCTTCAATCTTTGGAAATCAAGGATGGAGAATTTCTTGATGATGGATATAAAGCAATGATTTGCTCTAATAAAGGGATTTGAAGCCCCAACGGATGGCAAAGAAAATTCCTCAAGAAAAAAATGGATCGAGAAGCAAATTTGAAAATTCGAGGCTCATGATATGGTAACTAGATTACTAGTTAATATTTTGCCTAATGACATTTTGTGTAGTTAGGTGAATACAAAAGCCTAGGAATTATGGATAAATTGGCTAAGCTTCATAAGGATTCATCCTCCATGGAAGGTAATGAAAAAGTAAAGAGGGAAACTCTTTGTTTCAAATACACGAGGAGTCGTAGATTGAGTGCCTTTCAACACTCAGGAAGGAAATTGAAGAAGCATCCACCTCAAGGAGTGAGGGGGAGAGATTATTGACTCCAAAACAAGAAGAAGGGTCTTCCTCCAGATCAAATAGAGAATAATGTGTTATCTCTACAAGTAAAGGTATAACAATTTCAATTGTTAAAAATAAATATCATATCATTTGCTTTAAGTGCAGGGGAAAAGATACTGCAAGAGTTGCCCAAAATTAGTTAAGCAGAATACTAATGTGACATCTAAGATGAAGGAGAAGTCAAATGAGGTCAGCCCCGCGGTACAAAAGGTCAAGAATTACATTGTATGTTTCTCTTACAATCAAAAGGGACATTATCGAAATCAATGTCCAAGGGAAAGTGATTCGACCAAGAATAAAGGAGGAAGCTCAAGTCAAGAATGAGTTTTCAAGAACAAATTTAAGGTGCTATTAGTTAATAGTATTGCTCTGTATCATGATAACACATGCATGATAGAAGTAATTTTTATGATTTTAATGCTTATTATCATGACATTAGAAAGCATGACAATTCTAAGGAGAATTATATATTATATCATGCTAGAATAACATTATCTAAGGATAGGAATGTCGAAAATTATTTAGGCAAGAAATCTAAACATTCTAGATATGTACCCAAGAAGAAAAATACCCAAGACATTCATGAAACATCCAAGTTTGAGGATTTAAGGATAGAGAATCAAGTTTTGAGGTCAGACTTAGGAAATTGGAGAGGACCCTGGAGAAAATGATAAATAATGTCAAAGATCCAAAAATCAAAACCTAGTTCAAAATAGATAAAAATCATTCAAAGATAAGAAAGGTTTAGGATACAAACCTAAGGCTCATGAGAATGTGTCATCATATCATAGAGTTCCATGTAGCCATGGAACTAACCTTAGGTTTAGGATTCAAGGTAAGGTTACAAGAAAAGTTATCCCTAGAGTTGACCTTGAGGAGACTAATGTGACTAAGGCATCCAGGAAGCCTAGGACAGTCATTAGGAAGGTTTCTAATGAAGTTATCCCTATTGAGTACCTAGAACACACAAGGAGCACCAATAGATTTTGGATTCCTAAGAGTATGCTCACTACACCCTAAATGGGTTAGAGTGTGTCAACTCTAATTGAAAGGGTAGTTAATCCAACTATGATGAAGTTGACACTTTGAGGCATTTTCAAGGTATTTAGAGATCAATTGATTAGGAGGCGTCGACCGAACCCTAGAAAAGGGTTTTCGCGAAGTTTAAAGCAATACTCGCATACAAAACTTTACACCAGCTCTTATGTATTTGGAGAATAAGTGTTGCTATACTTTCCACCACCAAGATGTTGGTGCAATCTTTGTTAGGTCAGGGTTGACCCAGTTTGACTAGGCTCGAGTGAACTTGAGTTTCGATGTTTGATAATGATGTTTGAGGATTGTGTGAGTCAATTGGGTCAATGTTGACTGCAGACTTGGCTGGGAAAAGTTCTAGTAGAACTAGACGCACCTAATGGGACTAGGTTAAGTCTAGGTGGATTGGGGAGATCGCATGCTGACACGGAAAAAGTCCTAGTGGGACTAGGCACACCTAGTGGGACTAGGTGAAATCCAAGTGGATCGGAGAGATCACACACTGACATGGGAAAAGTCCTAGTGGGACTAAGCACACCTAGTGGGACTAGGTGAAGTCCAGGTGGATAGGGAAAATCGCACATTGGCAAGGTGGAAGTCTACCGAGAGACTGACCTAACTCGAGGGTTAGGCAAACATAGTTGGGAACTAGGTTAAGTCCTAGTTGGGAACTAGACAAGAGAAAGTCCAGGTCGGTCAAAAGTTTGATTGGGCACTTGGTAAGGAAGTCCTAATTGGTCACGGTTGACCATAGTTAGGCAAGGGAACTCTAGATTTGAGCTTACCAAGTTAGGGTTGGGTGATCGATTGGGTAATCGATTGGGAGATGTTGCTTGCGAGAACAGAAAGGCCCTTAATCGATTGGGTGATCGATTAAAGGATTTGCCAATCGATTGGGTGATCGATTAGTGCAGGGTTATCGTGAGAGCAAAAGCCTGCTGAATGATAACCGTTTTTGTCGTGTTACGGTTTCAAATACAATTTAAGTATCGAATTCCTCTAAACTAATGTAGCATAGAGTAACTCGAGTCGTCTCCCAACGAATGTAGTTGGTGCAAGATAAATCTCAGAAATGAATCTTATTGATTTTGGATTTTAGATATGAACTGGGGTTTGATTTGAACGTTAATACTACGAACAGAAATAGAAAAGCAAGTATGAAATCTAGTTCTACCGAAGTGAAAGACAATGTAGGTAATAAATCTAACCTCACTAAATTATACTTGCAAGAGAATTAAAAGAAACATAAGGTAAAACAATTAGGGAACTGAATATAAATGAAACCTAACCTAATTGCATCAAACTGAATCCATTAATGAAGATCTACTATAAGAAAGCAATTAAACTAATGAAGCAATTACTGAAAAATCATCAACTAAACAATAAGCAATTAAACTAATGAAGCATTACAAAATCTACGATAAGAACAATTCAAACTAGAATCCATTAATGAAAGAGACAATTCATCAAACACATGGTGAGCGTGTATTAAGATAACATGAGTGTATTCCATTCTAGAACATAGAAGATAAAATTCGATACAAACATCAACATTCAAATTCGAAAATCAAGAATCAACACATAACAGCTCAAATTAACTAAGCCAATCAAACAGAATTGCCGAGCTGCTGGAATGAAGGTAAATCTGCCCGAGTTGAATTGCTGTGAAGATGAAATTATGATGAGCTGCTGCTGGCTGTGATGAGCTGCTGCCGGATCTAATCGATCTGATGAGCTGTGAAGATGAACATCTGCTGGAAATTGAAGCTCGCAATTAAAGACACACAAATTCAACTTTGATACGAAGCTGTAAAAAGAAAAAAATTGGAATTGAGCTAAAGGCTGGAATTGAAAACTGCAAAAATTTATGAAGAAGAAAAACAGGAATGCTATGAGAAAATTGATCTGCTATGAAGAAACTGCCACTCGGCCCCTTGAAGAGCTGAACTGCTGTGAAAGAAAATGAAGCTGAAATCGTCGGTGAAGTGGATCGTCGCTCCCGAGCAACCGCATCAAGAGTGAGAATGCGAAGTGGAAGTCCGGCCGGCGGTGGTGGAGTCGACTAGGGCACGAACCCGCTACCCTAGCTGCGGCGACGATGAAATGGTGGAGACGCCGGCGGAGGTGGATGAATGAGTCGGGAACCCCTCAACTCAGTTGATCGAAGCTCCGGCGACTAGGGCACGGACCCGCTACCCTAGCTGCGGCGACGATGAAATGGTGGAGACGAAGATCGCCGCTAGCCCTGCGTGTGGAGTCGATGCCCTAGCCTCTCTGCGTCTGCCCCTTTTTGTTTCTCTGGCTCGGCTGCGCGTGATTCAGCTTTAGTCAAACCAGCTTCTGCGCGTGATTCAGCTTCAGTCAAGCCAGCTTCTGCGCGTGGTTCAACCCAGCATTTGATCCATTCAGCCCAATTCTGTGGTTCAGTCAGCCCTCTGGTTCAGCTCAGTTTGTGCTTGACCCAAACATACCAAGCAGTTCAGGTTCAATCAAGCCCAGCGGTTCGATTCAATCAACTCGAGTTCAGTCTAGCAATCCGGTTCAGTCAAGATTCAGCCCAGGGTTCAGAAGGTGGTTTGGTCCAACCTGGGTTCGGTCCAGTCAACTCAACTCAACTCAGCCTTGGTTCAGCCACCTTTGGGGAAGAAGAACTTGAATACTTAGCAACGGACGGCTGAGATCAATCTGACTTCATCCAACGGTCGGATCTCTTCAGATTTGAACCAAACTCCACAGATCCCATTCAATGGTCCTGATCTACCTGTTCCCAGCTCGGATTAAACAGATCAGTGGCGTATGGTCCAGATCTTCTCTTTTCTTGAATGGATGGTCTAGAACATCTTGAGCTCGATCCAACGGTCAGATCACTTCTGATTTGGCTGAAATTTTCAGATCTTGATCTCTGGTCATGATTGATTCTATCTTCGACTCGGATCGACCAGAAATTTACCGATGGCTCAGATCTAGCCGTTCTCTGGAATGGACGGCTTCTATTAATCCGATGCTTGATCCTTTTGATCTGGATCCAATGCTGACTCAAGTCTGACCCGATTTGATCTAGGTCCATGATCAATTGAAGCCTACAAAATAATATTCAAATTTAGTGCCAAAAATATCCCAAATATACAAAGATTAGAATTAAAAGCCAAAATGAAGGGAATACATGAAACCTAATAAAATTGCAAACTTAAGCATATAAAATATGGATCAAACATGGATTTAAGAGCCTAAAATAATCAACAAAAATGGTGGTTATCACTGAATCAATTGGGTAATCGATTCAGCATCCTCTGAATCGATTGGACAATCGATTAAGGAGGACCGTAATCAATTGGGCAATTGATTACGGCGGTATTATGCAAAAGCACAGAAAGGTGTTGAATCGATTAAGCAATCGATTAAGCTCGCCTTAATCGATTGGCTAATCGATTAAGCTTCAAAAAATAGTCGTTGAATGACTAAGTTTGATGTGGTAATCGATTAGGGAACTCTAGGTCGTGGGTATATAGGGTTTTCACACAGGTTTGAAGCAGTATCGCTCCGACATTTCTTCGATGCTCTTAACCTTCCTCATCGCCATTTCAAGTGAGGCTTGGAGCTAAGTGATGTTGCATTTCCAAGGATCAAGATGCGATTCCAAACTTAAAGTAAGCAAGGAAAGCAAAGAGAGTTAATTTGTGTAAATCTTATAAGCTTTCTATTGTATTTTCTTGTTCTTGAGTGTTTCTTCTTTAAGCTTGTAAGAGATATCTCCATCTCAAGAAAGAGATCTTTGATAGTGTATGAGAGAGTGAGGAAGAGCGGATCCTTGGATTAATCACCTCAAGGAGATGGATACCAAGTGATGGGGTTGAGCATCCCAGGGTGGACACGTGGCATGAAGAAGCTACGTGTCAGGATCCACTGAACCCGAGGTCAGACCGGGTGGTTGAGCTTCCGAGACTACCTCGGGAAGACAGACATGTTGGTTCGTGTATTCCGGGTCGCGCATGGGAAACCTCTCCATGTCCACGGATTAAAATTTTTCAATCCGAATGGAGAACAATTTCCCAAACAACCGTCTCATCATCGAGCTAACTGATTTGAGCGACCGCTTGAACAAACAAGTTGTTCTAGCAATCAAACTCGTCCAACCGATTAGCCGCGGAATAGACGATGAGTGGATCACCGATTTTTGTGTTTATCATCGGGGTCCATGACATAAAATAATTATCAGCATGAAATAATGAACACATGATAATTAAATAATCAAGATCAACTGAAAGGAACCAAAAGAAAAGGTTATACCTCATGTTTATCTCACGATCTTCTACTGTATGACCCCACCTCTTCTTGGACATCGTGTGGGCGACGATCTACCAAGAATGAAGTCACCGAGGCCAAAGCAAAGCCTCCTTCTTCTTCCCTCTTCCTTGCGCCGAAAACCCTAGCCACTAGGGTTCCGGCCACCACCCTCCACCTTGTTGCCACCGGCCAAAAGAGAGAGGACAAGACCTTCTCCTTTGCTCACCCTAGCAAACCCTAAGGAGGGAGAAGGAAGGAGGAAGAAGAAAAGAAAGAGAGAAATAATTCTCCCTTTACTCCAAACCCTAACCGCACTCTTCTCTTCTTCCTTCCCTTGCCGTCGGCGCCAAGTGCTTCCAAAGCACCGTCGGCTTGCAACTTCTTCCTCCTTCTCTGTTGCGCACAACCAGGAGGAAGAAGAGAAGGATGAAGAGTAAGCGAAGAAGAAGAAGAAGAAGAAGAAGATGAAGCCACTTCTCCTATCCTTTCTCCTTCTTGTCACCGGCGCCGCAAACCACCCACTTGTGGTTATCGCCGGCGGCTTCTCCTCCTTCTCTCTTGTGCACCGAACACCACCAGGTGGTGCACTCCTTGTTGAAACCCCACGCCCAAAGGAAAAGAGGAGAAGGTGATGAGAAGAGAGGAGTAAACATTCTCTTCTTCTTCCTTTTCACCGACGCCACTCCAACCCTAGGAGAGAGAGAGAGGGGAGAAGAGAAAATAGAGAGAGGCTTTAGGGTTCTCTTGGATGCCTTGGTCTCATGACACATGAGGTATTTATAGGCTACAATAGAGACCATGAGGAGGAGATGGATCTTGGCTACCCAATGGATCAAAGCCCGATTCATTAATGATGATCCATTCCATTAGAGGATCACCATTGATCTATCTCACCAACCCCCATATTTAAATATGGGCTCCACATATTATGAGTACAAAATTCTCCTCATGTTTAAAATATCGAATGTCCGTTAATTAATTAAATTATTGACAATTTAATTAATTAACATCTAACTCCATGAGTAGTACCACTCAACTTTATCATCATGTCGGACCAAGTCCACCTGCAGGATTTAACATGATGAGTTTTATGAGCTCCTCAAGGGGGCATCATCAACCTGACTCACCAGGACATGATTTCCTTCTATAATCAATGACACACTATGTAAATAATATTATTTTCCAACTTACCAGTGATGGATATAGCTTGGCGGGTTTCCTAAGTGAATACCTGGTCGTCCTTGAGAGACCTCTCCATGTCCATGGATTAAAAATTAATCCAAATGGAGACCTATCTCTCAAACGACCGTCTTGTCATCGTGTCAATCGATTCGAGTTACAACTTAGCCAATCTCAACGATCGAGCCTTGTAACTCGCCTAATCGATTGACCGCAGAAAAGACGACGAGAGGATCGCCAATTTTTTTATTTATTATCGGGGTTCAATAATTAATTATCAAACATTAATTAAACATGATAATTAATTAAAGCATCATATGAAATGATAAGAAAATCAAAGGAGCCAAGGAAGAGTTTATACCTTCCGTTATCTTACGATCTTCTACCGTATGACCCTCCCTTCCTGGACGTCGCGTGGGCGATGATCTTCCAAGATCCGGAATCACCAAGGGCCACCCAATTAATCACCTTCTTCACACACCAACACAACCCTAGCCAAGGTTCACCGCCGGCCCACTTGCTCCTCTTCTCCTTGTGCCGCCGACCACAAGGCCTCTCAACCTCACCGACCACAAGGAGGCTACCGAGGAGAAGCTATGGAAGAAGATCTAAGAGAGAAGGACTCTCCTACACCAACACAAACCGGCCATCAACCCTCTCAACCTTTGCATCGCAAGCTTGCACCGCCGCCCCCTTTGTGCCGCCCGCCCAGCTCTTCTTCTCCCTCCCCACGCACCACAAAAGGAAGAGGACACCCCTTCCTTTGTCTAATAGTAGCCGGCCACCAAGTGGAAGAGAGGAGAAGAAGAGATGATGGAAGAAAAGAGAAGAAGAAGGAGATCTTCCTTCTCCACACACCGGTGCCCTAGGAGAGAGAAAAGAGAGAGAGAATGTGAGAAGATGCCTTTGGTTGGATGATTAATTGATTAGCCTTGGTTTCATGATTCCATGGGGTATATATAGGGCTACGATATGGACCATGAGAAGGAGTTGGGTCTTGGCCCGTTAATGGATCCAAATCCATTTCATTAATGAAGATCCATTCCACTAAGGATCTCCATTGAACTTCCTCACCAACTCCCATATTTTCATATGAGCTCCACCTATTATGAGTACATCTATCTCCCCATGTTTAAGATATTGAATGTCCGTCGATTCATTTAAATTACTGGCAATTTTAATTAATCAACTTCTAACTCCTTGACTAGTACCACTCATCCTTATCATCATGTTGGATCAAATCCACCTGCAGGGTTTAACATGATGAACTTTATGAGCTCATCAAGGGGGCATCAACATCCCGACTCACTAGGATACGGATTTCGTCAATAATCAACGGCACATCATATACATAATATTATTTTCCATCTTACCGGGTCTATCGATTTAACAGAGTAAATCTCGCCCATTAATAAATCAAAGAAATAAAATACTAAGTACACGTGCCCGTTATTATATCGGGATTTAGATATTGTACTCCATAATAAATCGAGATCTGATCCAATTATAAAGTTAGTACAAATTGGATCACCTCTATTTTGGTCTTACTCAATATACACAAAGTGTACTAGTGTAATTCTATGGTCAAGATAAATCACACATAATTACATTACAACCATTCCGATAGTTTGTCCAACTCCATCTCGGTTGTGAGCCTCTATTTATACTCTACAAGGGACTGATAACATGATCTTTTGTGTGTCACCACACACCATGTTATCTATAATGCAAAGTATCAGACTGTTATGCATATACTAATATAAATATGTAACTGTGTTGTTGTGATTCTCTTTCAAAATACAGATGTTCATAAAAAAAATAAGTCATTTAGTATAATTTTTAAAATTATTAAATATTACAATAAATTAAATATTACAATAAAGAATATGAAATTTTAAAATTAAAAATTATTAAACATTCCTTAAAGAATTATATAGCTCAAGTTGATTAACACTGACCAATACATCATTTATTTACATGGTCGTTACATAGCTCAATGATAACAATGAAATTAATTAGGTCCATTGCCACCGCTTATCTTAGTATAAGATTTTACATCTGCTATGATCATAAGAAGTTTCCACCGATAATTGACATTTACAGTATGTTTTAAAAAAAACAAATATATAAACTCGGTGAGTGAATCAAAATAGTTCATATATGCCAACATGTCTTTCTCCTCAAAAAGAAAAAAAAAACAAACAAACATGAGTGGTAATCACTGTTGCATAGATCAGCCGGTACTCAATTCACAGCAACGTTGATTCATAGTTTCCTTTAATCCATTGAAGAACCGGAGGAACCAGCCCCCACAATTACTCTCGGTGAGAAGTCATCCAGATAGAGCTTAGCAAACTCATCCACCATCTCTTGCCTATGCATGAATTCTGCCATCTCTACCTTCTCCTTTGTCATCACACTAACATCCTCGGCCGCCTTCACCACTCTGCCGAATGCACTTGTGACCCATGATGCGCCAGTAGACACATAGGGGATGCTCATGATGGTTTGCTCGGTTGCTACAAGGGCGGACCTCGCGATCTCGGACACTTGCAGTTGTTCATCCACCTCCCTCAACTTCCCACTGACTGCAGCTGTGCTGCTGCTGATCTTCTCGCTTAGTCCAATCCTTTGGTCGAGCGAGGCAATGGTGGATGAGAGTAATTGGTGTCGTTCGTCGAAGGTCTAGCTCTTTTCAGTGCATCCTTGCCAAGAACATAACCCATGGCTAGCATTGTGCTCACCACTTCCTCAGTCTTCCTAATGGATCCATCAGCTGGCAATGACTTCGCGTATCAAATGAACAAAGATGGAATATTAGGCTTTGAGACATATATCAACTCAAAATTATAAACCAAAATAGGGAATCGACAAACTAACAATATTTTTCTCATAAATATCTATTTGAAATAACTGAACATATGTACTCTTTTTCGATGCAATACCCGTCGGCGTAAATTGGATATATGATGCCAACTAAAAAAATGCAATACTCAAACAAATTGATCTCCCTTCTAAATATGACTACCATAACTACCATCTAAAATTTAACTACTATTTCAGATTGATTTATTACATGAACTTTATATATAATCTCTCTATCTATTGCACCTACTTCACATGCTATGTGTGTTATTAGAAAGCTTCGTGGAAACTTTCAAGAACAAAAAAAAAATCTGTTTCTCGTGTAAATTGAAGTATCAAATCATAAACATCATTGTTGACAAAGATACTCACAAAGTTTGTAGCTTCAGGAGGCAACTGGTAATTCTCAACTGGAGTGACGCTGACAACGTTATTGACGATGATCATCGATCCCTGCAATTATTTTAAAACACAATACTTTTTAATTAATAAGATTGCAACTCATTTTATATGTAACCATTTGCTACACAAACAAGTCACCTTTGAATTTTCTAATTTTTAACTTACAGAAAGAAGCAATGCACTATCCACTGCCTGAGCGTCGTTGAAAGTGACATAAGCAACCTGAGTCATTTCTGATTCACTGCCAACAGAAAAACCTTGTGGGAATCCATCAACTGCTACAGGAACTTAACACGCAAGAGACTAAAAGTTACCTTCGCATTTCAACATATACAATATGCCCCGAGAAGGAAAAGAATTTTTCAATATCACTCACAGACGCTGCCAAGGGAAGGCTGCTAACTTTCACTGTTCTTACCTGTGCAAGGAGAAAGAAAAAAGTGCTTACGAGAAATGATTCAGTTAGGCATTTAACATCTAGAAAATCTGTCAATAATGCTAACCAAATTCTACCATCAAAGTTATTGAAAAAATATTGAATGGTAATAAGGTAGAGATAGCACAACGAGCCTTCTTACGTTAGAAAAGAGAGGAAACCAATGACAGAAATGAGAAGGCCTACACAAATCAGATAAATAAAGATCTAAGATCAAACAAGAGAAATTACTTTGTTCAATGTAAGAACCTACAGTGATCATGAGTTAGTAGGAGAAAATACACTGGTAATTATCAGTGGTTATTGGGATCTAAATGAGTGTCTCTGTTTACACATTTCTAATTGCACTGATCCAAAGTCAATTTATAGGAAATTGAGACATGCACGATTAGCAATATGGAATGCAAGATCTTTAAGGTAAACCAAATACAAGCTAGTTCACATAATCAATGGAGAAAGAGGCCACCTTTTAAGTTTCATAAAAATCATCTCTAGAATTTCTACCATTGATATTTATTCATAAAGTCATGCATATATGCTCTATGCTGGACAATTCATGCATTCCATAGTTTCTCTTTGAGCATGCATGGCTTTTCATTGCCTAAAAATTTTCACGTGAGTGCTTTGAGAATGTGGAAGCTGTGTGAGATTCTTGATTTCCATGTTTTGCCACTCGAAGATCCACCAGAGAGGAAAAAGCAAAACATAATTAAATTGAACTCCAATATGCTAAGAACAAGTCTAATGGTATTGTTTATTGTCTATTGTGATTTGTTAAGGTTTCTTTCTTAGTTGGGGTATAATGTCCATAAAAAAGGTTATTTACAGTTGATTTATGCTGTTCCTGATTGTCCAAAACATTCTCTTTCAAACAAACATTTCTGAAAAAGATCATCTACGGGTGTATCACACGGATAAAATATTTGTATAGTATAATAAATAAAACAAACATTCTAGCCCATACATCTGGAACATCAATTGTCCAACTTGGTGTGGTCCTTGATTGTTGATCCACTCCCATCGTCAAGTTATCCTGCTTCACTTGAATCTGCAAGCTCAATTGAATTATAATGATGCAAAAAAAAAAAAAAACAGACAAATCTTAACAACAAAAACCATCTATTGTACGTAGAATTCACAAAATATGGACCTAACTCTAGATGAAGCTGTCGTTATCCTTGCAAGCTACAGTATAGCGTGAAGTACAGTAGAACAACCAATAGATAAAGTATCCTAGTCAAGGGAATGCAGCAATTTCAGAGTTGTGACAACAATTAATTGCCCAACAAATTAAGAGTTTGTTTAATGCAGAGGTAACAGTTCCACTTTAAAAGAAAGCTCAATGCTGCTCGCGACATAGAGATGTAATCACATAGGGAGTACTAGCTAGAATCATAGTAGCATCATTATTCACCAAAATAGAAAAGTAATCTTTTTTTATACAACCAATAAAGGATTTATCGAGCAAAAAAAAAATAGTGCCATGGTAATCATATGGCTAGTAGAATCTCCAAAGCACACACCATGAAGCCAAAAGGGAAGTTATTCTTCGCTTCCTTAAACTGAGGAATAGAATTCCCAAATCATGAAGCATTCACTAAAAAGATTTGAAAGCAACGAACGCCATGAATTAAAATTTCTTTAAACTTTCAAAACAAGCATACAATATTCAGATCTCGATTCCCCAATTTCGCAATCCATCCGCAAGTACAGAATATGTGATACTTGCGCACCAAAAGTCTAAAATACGACTTTTTATGTTCATATCCATGTCTTCAGAATTTATGGCATGAATCGGTCTCGGAAACAAAAGACGAATTCATCATATAAACAACACACAACAAATCTCGTGCTTTAAGTAATGGAGAATCAGAAATCAGTTTATCCCTCATCAAATTAGGACAGAAGGCGATCCACAAACTCAGAACCGGAATCCGCGAATTTGATTAAAACTATGCAAAAATGGTTGAGCTCGCCATCACAAGCATCCCCAAGAGGATCAAATCGAAACGAGCAACAAATGGAATGAGAGGTTCGATCACTCACCGACATTACAAGGAATCCTGAACGAACGGAAGGCGATCGAACGAGAAGGCGATGAACCCGTCGAACAAAAAGGGGAGAACGAAGAGGAAGAATTCGTGGCAGCGGGAAGGCTAGCGGTTCCCATGGATTTGAGCTGCGTCCGATTACAGATGCGTGCTAAGTAATGCTTGGAGATTACACCGGAAGATTCGTGTTCAGGGGACGCTTCCAGATTCGTGCTGAAATAGGAAAATGAGATGCTAAGTTAAAAATTTTAAGGAAATGTTCAATGAATGACGTAATATTTTATATGCCGATTTCACGATTCATCTGTCTCCTGGTATTTTGATTCGATGGTGGCCGAAATCGTCGATGGTTCGAATAATTATTTCAAAGTACCGTATTCATGACATTTCATTATTTTTCACTGGTTTCAGTCTTTGACATGCATTTTTTTTTTACCCTTTAATATCTGCGATTTTTATATGCCGCGACATTTCGCCGCACGTCCGTCTCCCGATCATTTCGCCAATTGATTAGGAGCCGCAAACGTTCGAGGTACCAATAAATTATTCAATCTATTCGAGACAAATTATGGTCAGATTTCGACCGCAACTCTCTCGGTGCCTAGTCGGGATCCAACAACGATCAGATTCCAATCGTGATCATGCAAGATCGCGACTGGAATCCAACTACATCCCTTGGGGTTCACCTCCCCCCCCCCCCCCCCCCCCCCCCCCCCCCCCTAGTTTGGTTCGAGGCTAGTGGCCGAAGGCCATCGACATTAGGCAGATGACCGAGCATCGAGCATTCAACGAGTCGGGCGCGCAAGGTGGGACACATACGTCAATTGATTCATCAAATATTGGGACGTCCCAATCGATTTACCAATTGATAGGTAAATCGATTGGGAGACGGACGTACAGAGAGCGATCCGCAACAGAGATTTCCTTTATATATAATATATATAAATATATAATAAATATATATGAGCAATGATAAGGAGAGTGAAAATGAGAGAGTGAAAATATAGTGAATGATGTGCATGATATCGATGACGTTCACTTTACTACACTGATTATTGTTGAAAATCGGCTTCGGGGCGAATCAACTATATGGGACGGTGATCCGTCGAGATCTCATGTAAGTGCACGTCATTCACTATGATTTTCACTCTCCCAATCATTTTATATATATATATCTCCTGAACCTCATCCTAGACACCCACAGATAGTGTACAAGGTAACACCCATATATCTAGAGAGAGATTTTTGATACCTACGTAATAGTTGCCTGCGTACAACCATTCAAATACCTAGATTGATTTTTTTTAATTTAAAAAAATTAACATTTCCACTTATATAAATCCTAAATATATTTACTATATCTTTTGAACATCTAAAATTTTTTCGATTTTAATTTTTTATTTTTACTTAGACACTATAATCCAATTGAAAAGTCTGAACTCTAGAGATAAAATCTTTTAAAAAAATCATTTAATTTTTTTTAACTTGAACACTAAAATCTAATTGGAAAGTCTATATCCTCAAGCGGAGAAGAACAACATGTCATCAATGTGAATAGCACAACACTAATATGTACTCATCGAAGACTTGAAGCTCAGCGTGTCATCAATATTGAATAACACAGCACTAATATGCACATCGAAGACTTGAAGTTATACTGGATTGATCTTGAAAATGGAACAAGGAAGAGGTCAGAACCAAGGCTGGGGGTCCTGACACAGGCACTCCGAGTCAAGGTTGTAAAAATCGTTAGACGATAGTTGGATGGAGGACTACCACCTAGCGCCTAGGCGGCGTTAGGCGGCACCTAGGCGACGTTAGGCGACGCCAAAGTGGGGTATCACCTAGCACCTAGGCGGCCGCCTAGGCCGACTTTTGCAAATGTCAATCTAAGTAAAGGGTGTCATATGATAGATTGGAGAAAATCATGCTTTGAGAAAATCATGCTTTGAGAAAATCATGCTTTGAGGGTAAAGATTGATAAATTAGAGAAAACCTAGATAGATTTACTATTGGATTAAAGGTTTAGGTATGGTGTTAGGTGATCAAAAATCCAACAATGATAGATTAGGTCTAGGATACCAATCTAAGTTCTCCAATGTTATTGAGAAGTTATATGCAAGGGTGTCATATAACTATAGCAAGGGGAAGCCTAAGAATGACAAGGGAATGCTATTTAAGGGCAAAAAGACCTTGACAAAGGATAAGGTGCCTAAGGTTAAAGGGAAGAAAATCTTAACTAAGGAGAAGGTGTCCAAAGTTAAGAAGGTTAGGTTTGTAGACCAAAAATTACCGGAGGTATATGGTGTGGTCTTGTGTTTGTAGAAGAGTCACCTAAGGAGGTGGCTAAGGCTAAAAGCTTAAGGGGGAGCTCTATGAGCCAAGTTGGGACCCATGGTCAATGGATCTCGGGAGGATTTCTCTCGGAAGTATAGATGGACCATGGAGTGTGCCAAAGTATTTGGAGACGGATTTGAGTCTCAATCCTAGGGATTTGACACACTATAATTGAGTTTCATACATGAAAATATGACATTAGGGTCATATTGTATGAAAATTAGTTTTGATGTATAGATGTCATATAAACCAATGTTAGGGATGCATTGTGGTTTGGTATGGGCAGATACATCAAGAGAAAGTTAAAATTAAAAAAATGATTAACAAGGTTTTTCCAACCTCGGGCGATCGCCCGACCCCACGGAAGTTTCCCACCGGCCGCTAGGGTAGATCGGGAAGCACTCGCGGTGAGCAGTCTAAAAGTCCAGCGTCCCAGGGTACGCGACTCATTTGGAGGAAAAATTCCTATAAATGCGCCGTAGCTGGGGATCGAACCGCGGATGCCTGGGATAGCGACTAGTCGCCCTACCACTACACCATAGCCCCGGGGCTGAGAGGAAGTTAAAACTAGGATTTTAGGTCAAATTTCAATTGAACCATTTAGCTAGTTTTGGATTTTGTGTCAATCTTGGGATTGGTAAAAAAATATATTTTTGAATGTATTTTTCCCAAGTAGACATAGGTACCACAAATTCTCCATAAAATTTGAGAATTTTTGGAGAATTATGAAATTATCAGCGTATTTCTGAAATTGGATTCAGAATGCTGAATAGGCTGATATCAGAGTATCAGTCAACTGATGTAGAGGGCAGTCGACTGATAATTCTGTGAATTGGGTTTTTCGACTAAATTAGTCGATTGATGAAGGAGGCAGTCGACTAATGTTACTATGAGATTCCTTTTCGATAGGGATCAATCGACTGGTAACTGTCTCAGTCGGCTGATACAAGTTGAAACTATTTTTACCTAGGTCGAAAAATGTCCTAATGATATTAAACTTATGTATAATTTTACGGGGGTTAATACACAACGTTTATGGTCATTAGAGGTTAAAGGATCTAATAATTGAAATATTGTTGGAATCATTTTGATGTGTAGCAAAGGGGGAGAAGTGTTAGGTTTAAGTGAGATACCAAACACGCCTTTGCAAGAAATCCTAGGTCTAAAGGGGAAACATTGTTGCTCATTTTTTGACAAAGGGGGAACCTTGGAAAGGTTCTTAAAAAGTCTTTGTTAGTCTAATGTAGGGGGAGCCTTGAAGAAGTTCTTAAAATACCCTTGTTGATGAAAATCCTAACTCATTAGGGAGTTTAGGTGTGGGAATGTCTTATGATAGGATCTATGCATGTTTGCATTACATTGGTATATGCATTGGTGGTATAAGTCCAACGTGTAGCCTTGGCAACGTAAGTCCACAATGTTTATTAGTATTATATTTGCTAGTTGTTTTCCCTAACTTAAACGTATTGTCAAACATTCAAAAAGGGAAAATTGTTGGAGCAATCTATAATTCGGAGTGACCATGTGTTTTGATGTTTGGGCAAAGGGTTTAAGTTAAGTTCACCCTTGTATTTGATATGTGTATGTGAGTGTGCAGGTTTGCAGGAAACACATAGGCTTAGCTGAACGGCTTCGGGCTCAGTGAAAGATGACATGAGGAAACAAGCAGTGGGATTGTATGTAATCGAGGGACCGTTAACAAAGCAAGAACGATGAGCCGAGGGAAGCACATTCCGAGGCATACGCGAAGGATGGCATGACGACAAGCCGCGGGCTCGTATGCATTCGAGGGATGAGAGCCAAAGTCGAAAAAGGCTTGAAGGCAACAGGTCGAGGCTGCTAGGTGAAGAGTCAGCTGAGTCGTAAAGCTACTAGTGCTAAGAGAATTTTACTCGGAAGGGAGACCCTAGGTTTAGGGTTTGGATAGTCGACTGATGCTTGGATCAGTCGACTGGTAGTTGGCACAGAAAGATCAGCCGACTGATCTTCTGTGTAGTCGACTGGTGTCGTCTAGGAATTCGAACGTTGGGTTGTAACGTTCAGATTCGGTTGGAACCAGTCGACTGGTAATGACTAGTTCAGCTACGAGTTCTATTTAAGGGAGCTCGGTTTGGTTGGCTAGGGTTGATGAAATTGGCTTTGATTAATGGCCAATTAGTAGTCTAAATGCTCAGGTGTGTGTTGCGGGTTGTGGCGAAGTTTCTCCATCCACAAGGAGCTACACGAGCTGGCCTGAGGCTTTCCGAGTGTTCCGGAAGGGAACGACGCGGATGGCGAGTCACCAAAGCACAGCCCACGAAGATGGTGACGGGGAGAAGACGATCGTGCCCTACGAGATTAACACGAGCGTTAATGGGAACACATTGGAAGATTTCCCGGCGGAGCCCACTCCGACGCTCAAGTCAGAAGTCTTATCTCTTTTCTGAGGACAACGAGGAATCAGAATTTTGTTCAAGTTTGGAAAGCTTACCCCTTTTTTTACCTGGATGCTGAAGCACCTTATATACCTGAGGTTTCGGTCATACGTGTCCCCACGTTCTCCTCCACATTCACTAATTATTGGTTACTTGATATCTTTTGGTAACGGTTGTTGTGATCATTAAGGTCTTAATTGCCGTGTGTTACGGACAATAATCTGATGACTTTCCTGTTCTGGAAAGAGGAGCGACTACTTGAAGTCGGGCTGTCTCATATATTGATCTTTGGGCTCCACTTTCCCAAGTCGGTCTCGGGATCTCATCTCCCGAGTTGACCTCGGGGCCTTCATTTGTCTTACTGAGAGGGTCTCGGGGGCCTGACACTAGAGCGGATCTCGAGGGCCTGACATCCGAGCGGACCTGGGGGCCTTCGCCTGTTCTCCCGAGATAGTCTCGGGAGCTCGACACGCAGTCTGACCTCGGGGGCTTTTGCTTGTTCTTCTAGGTAGTGTCGGTCTGACCTCAGAGCTCCGCTCTGGTGGACCCTACCATGTAGCTTCCCCGTGCCACGTGTCCACCCCGGGATGCTCATCCCTATCACCAGGGATTCATCCACTGACGGATTGGGATCGTCCATCTCACGGATTATTGTGGAGTAGGAGCTTTTTCTCCGAACCACGTTAAATCGGTTTGTGTCTTCTTAGTTATTAGTTTAGTTATTTGTTATTCCGCTTGCAAACTAACAACGTATAGGAAGAAAACCGACGCATTGGGGCTAACAGACTATTCACCCCCCTCTAGCCGGCGCATCGATCCCCAATAAGGAAAGCATGCCAGTTTTTAAGGATGATGCCATTCTTGTCTTATCAGTGTTTAATTAAAGGTTGCATGCTACTGACCTTAATGGTGTTCACATGAAGGTCTAATAGGCAAACCACTAAGAGTGAGACACAGTTTAGCCCAATAGGATATCGGGTTACGGTCCATGGAAGATAGTTGACTAAGCTCCAGCTTAAGTAGCTAGGACTGTCCAAGAAGAGAAGCATATTTGTCGATCGGCCATGTGTAAGTGTGCAGACTCTATCGATCGGTGGTGTTTTGGGTAGGCAAGCCAGGCGACTTGAGGGGTGCTCAACCTTATAAAGCTTGGTTGGTGAGGTTGTCGAGTTACATGGCTTGGATAAATAGGTTGCCAATCGGCTATTTGAAGCGACATGTCAATCGACCGTTCAGATAGTCTGTTGATTAGTGAAAATCTGACTAATTTTCTTCATTGCCCGGTCGACGGAACTAACCTACCCTATTAATATTTCACTATTCTTTTGAACTCTACTGTCACGTGTCCCCAAGTCGACGTACGTTAGTTGTGACCAATACTTATCCTAGATGATTGAGAGATCCAAAACTCCTCTCTCTCTCTCTCTCTCTATATATATATATATATATATATATATAATAATATAAAATATATATATATATATATAAAATATATATAATATATATATATATATATATCTGAAAATTATTAATAATAATTAAAGATCCACATAAATAGCTACTTCGATGGTGCCCATTTTTATCCTTGAGGTTAGTTATTGGTGGTCAGACAGTTACGGTTTGATATGAAGTCGCATTTTTAGATTTCCTTTTTCCCTTTTTATTTATTTATTTCTCTTACAATTATTTATTTGCAAATTCAATTATTTTACTGTTGTTGATCGGAGGCAGAGATCGCCGGGAAAGATGGCCTACCGAAGGAGACACAGCACGGCGCGCTCCGCCACCTTTGAGGAATACCGCTCCTTTTCCTGTGCCGACGACGAAGGTGACTCCTCCCACTCCCTCGCCACCAAGGCCATCCGTGCCTCCGCCGCCCACCGGGACTCCTCCCTCTCCTCCGCTTACGACGGTGCCGACGTCCCCTCTGCCACCACCGATCGCCGGAGCTTCCATAAACAGGTCGAGTTAATCTCCTTCTTTTCATCGATAATCACGAATTGATGGGGAGGATTTTTGCGGATATGCAAATCCTAATCATATGATTTGATGAACAGAGGAAGAAGATTCTTTCATCCTTTTTAGTTTTTTTTTCTATTTACGCTTCAGATCTTAATTTGAGATGTTCTCCAATTGGAAGCTTAATTTGCATCATCATTTGCTAATTATGAAAAACAGGTAACTCTTTAAAGGATCCCTAAAACAATAACTGTTCTTCATCGATCTGTTTATGGACATTGATTGCATTTGAGTCGAATTCGATATCTTCCTTATCTGTTCATTCATGGACACTGCATTGAAACTCGATCGATGTAGGGCTCGAATGTCTACGAGTACTCAACGACGAGGAAGAACATAACCGGCAGGCAGAGATTTTGGGAGGTTTTGGCTAAGAAAGCTAAAGCGATTCTCGAAGACGATGAGCAGCCTGAAGACCATTCCCAGAAGCTCAATTCAAAAGATGAAAAGGTTTGAGTTTTGTTTCAGAAGGAAACATATTCTTGACTTTCCGTATAAGTTCATGATTTTTTGGGTGTTTTAGGTCCAAACAACGTGTTCTAATGAGAAAACCGGAAGGTTGATCAAAGTCCTGCAATTCAGAAGGACGCAATTGTTCCTTCTCTGACGAAGGAATCCAGCGGCACCCTCAAACATGCATCGAAAGTAATGTTCTTGCAGATATTTCAACACTTCAAACTAAGAAGAAAACTTCAAACTTATCTCGATTCTTTTGCAGGAAGGGATTCCGGCGATTGAAGCAACTAAGAAGCTGCAAATCAAGAACCCTGAAAGTTCAGATTCTGCAACCGAAGCCGTGGACGATTTCACTCAGTTTCAGATTGAGTATGAGAACAAACTAAAGGATTCTCGGAAGGTGACTGACTTAACTTTGTTCGTAATTCGTTATAGTTATTAGACTATAAACTTGGCAAAAAATAAAGAGGCCGTCACCTTTTTTTCCCCAAAGGGTAAAGGGATGTCCCACTCTATATAATTATACTCTCCTACTGTTTTCATTATTATTTCACATATATCTCCCATCTTGAACCAATCGGGTGTGTTATTATAATTGTAGTGGATATAGTTTTATAACTGTGATATAACAGTTATAGCAGTTATGATTTCGTAATTATTATTACATGGGAAAAAATCTTAGAGTTCTTGAAAGGTTTTAAAGGACAATTTTTGAGCTTAAGATAGGATCATTATGGATATGTCCAGCAACAAAAGTAGATAAACAAACTTTTTATATTTGATATATTGTATATCCGATAACAAATGTAGATGAACAAACTTCTTAGATTGATATATTATACGCCTTGTGATTTAATCTGAGCCAAAAAAAGTATGATTTCTCAAAATTTATCCAACATTTATATTATAATAGCTACAATTTCATAACTATTATAATTCTATAACAATTATGATGTTGGTGGGAAATATAGGCGAAAATAATAATAAAAATAATATGTTTAATGAAAAGTAATTGATTAATTATATATAGGATGAATTGTCCTTTTAATAAAAATAAAATAAAATGAGAGGACATGCTTTCAAAAATTAAAAAAAAAACTCCTTTGAATTTTTGCCCTGTAAACTTACTTTATGTTTGTTAATTCTTTCAGGTTGCAAACGCCATAGCCGCCAAGGCAAAGCTTCTCCTGAGAGAGCTCAAGACGGTGAAGGCCGACTTCGCCTTCGCCAAGGAACGGTGCGCTCAGCTCGAAGAGGAGAACAAGGCCCTGCGCGAGAACCGCCAGAAGGGGGGAAACCCGGCGGACGACGAACTGGTCTGTTCCATGTCTTAACTCTCTCTCTCTGTCTCTCTCTCCCCGCCATGCCCATGCATGCATGCTTGACTCGGCGGCAATGGCCGGCCGGCGAAACCATGCAGATACGCTATCAACTGGAGACTCTGCTGGAAGAGAAGGCTCGTTTGGCACGAGAGAACTCGGTGTACGCGAGCGAGAACCGGTTCCTGCACGAGATCATCGAGTTCCATCAGCTCACAATGCAGGACGTGGTCTACTTAGACGACGAAGGCATCGAGGAGATGACAGAGGTCTATCCCATCAGCCAGATGACGACGTCAGTCCTTCCTCGAAGCTCAAGCGTCGGCATGGAGAAGGAGGTCAGCCCGTCGTCGTCTCCTAAGATATGATCGATCCATCGAGCGAGGTTCCATGCATCTGCAGACTGCAGCCAGCTCCCGTCTTTGCTTTCCTAATTAGGGCGCCTAGTAAACCTTAAGATCATCGAGTTGTTGTTTGTGTTTAACCCAATTTTTCGTTCGTGATTGTGTTCATTGCTCACGGATTTTTCTATCATTGTAATAAGATAATAGTATATCATTTTTTTTGTTATAAATTGAGCATAAATTTATTTTAAGGGGAAGATTTTAGTTTAGATAAATTATCTAACTCTTAATTGCAATTTAGGTGAATTTTTAATACTATGAATAATCATTAAAAAAATAATTATTTTTTTTTGGCAAATTAAAAAAAATGGGGAAAAAAGGCGGAGAGAGAGAGAGGGGAGAGAGGGGGCAAATTGCCGTTTTTCCCCCAAATCAAAATTAATGGTTGGAAAACCCTCCTTCCTCGTCCCCAAATCGCAGCTCCACACCATGTCGACGGCAATTCGCCGACGGACCCTTTGACTTGGGTTTCGCCTCCGCCATGGCTTCGGAGAATGGCCTTTCTCCCAGAGTGGCGGCGTTCCAAGGCGATTCGTTTCCATTCTCGTGTGTTGACGGCGAGCGGTCCAGCCAAGGGAAAGTAAGGCCTGCTGGGTTTGCAGCCGTTGGAGGCGACAAGATATTTTCTGGCGAACGCGAAGCCCGATTCCTCAGTGGCCTCCACCGCCGCCGTACCCAGACCCAGGGCTGGGGCGGATTCATGGACGGCGGTTCTCACTCTGGGGATGGACCCAACGACGAGGAGGAGGAGGAGGAGGACGTAGAAGGAAACGAAGAGGACGAGGATGTCGACGATGGAGATGGGCTGGTTTCCTTGGAGGAAGGTAACAATAAGATTAACTACAATAGCAGTGGTAGCGTACAAAGCAGTTCGGATAAAATCTGCGACGACCGAACGATTTCTCAGGAGCACCATTCATCTTTCGGTAAAGCACAAAGAAAAGCTCCGCTCCCATCTTTTTCTTAATTTTCTGTTATTTCCACCTCTTGATAGCGAATCAGTTGAGTTCTAGGATCGGGCAGAGGTGTCTTGCTGAAAGATGGAAATGGAGGAAGAGGGTGCCTAGAGGATCAATCCTACGAAGTGAGCAGGATGGATGCTTGTCCCAATGCGGTTGCCGTCATGGAAACTGAACCATACTATGCACATGCTTTGCCTGGAACGGATGGTTTATCCCATCATAAGGAAGACAGAGGGGAGAATGGATGTGGGTTCAATGGTCGAAAGGAGGCTGGACTATCGACTGGTTACTGGGAGACGTTGAGGACTCAACTATCGGATCCTACAACGTGAGTTTATATACTATTATTGATGAAAGGCCATTTTAACAGTGCTTGATCTCCAAATGGTGTTGTTGACCTCCAAATGATCAATATGATCTAACTAAGAATATTTATGCAACATAAACAAGTTCAACTTACTGAACTGATGCACCTTTTTTCTGGCTGTTCAGTTTGTGTTCTGGATTTGGATGATAAAGTAAAACTTGCTCGCCACCCATTGTTTCAAATACACTGCTTGAGTATTTGCTACTATATTAATATGTTTTGGAGATTTGATCTGCTACCATTTATTTCTCTACTGAGTCAACAAGTGAACATCTTTTGGGAAATTGATCTAAGGTCTTTAATATCTTTGCCTTTCAGATATTAGGTCCTAGTTTGCTACTTATAGATTGTATTCTACCAAAGTCTTTAGAAGTTCATTTGTTTAGGTGGTATTAGCATGTGCTCAATTAGTATCATACTGCTTAAAGCTGCTTGAGTTATTTGATTGTGCATCTGATAGACTTGTCTAAGCTCCTAAGGAAGATTTTTGCTTTTTATTTATTTATTTATATATGTGCAATTAACTTTTTTCTTTCAGGGAGCCCTTATGGATGATGCGATGATACTGTCATGTGGACATTCTTTTGGAAATAGTGGAATGCAGCGTGTTTATAAAATGGTAAGTTAAGATCAGTTCTTATGCTATTTCTCCATTTAATTATTGGCGGTGTGAATCTTTTTCTTTGTCAACCTTTAATTGACTGTTATTAGGCTCAGGCCTGGATAGCAACTTTACTGAGAATATAAATTAGATGATTGTATGTGTGATCTCTAAAGAACAAGATGAAGATGACAACATATTTTTAATGGTTATGTACTTCTGTTACCCAGACTTGGCATGGATACCTGACAGAATGGGCAGTGTTTAACACCATTTTCTAGAAGTGGGGAGATAGAAACTTGGCAAAAGTTGTTCAAATTTTGAACAAGGATTGTACAGTACTCTTTTGTTTAGGCCTTAAAATGTAAGGATAAAAGTCTTAGAATAGTCTAGTCTTGATCATGATTTGGACAACAGGATAGTGCAATTCTACAATCTAGATCATCTTAGGTGATTCAACTTCCATAGACTTATGTGTGGGAATTAGGTCACCATTCAGATCGTTGAATCTCTAGGATTAATGATCCGGTGAACTTCGATTCAAAAACATGAGCGTATGCATGTGTATGTGTACACATACATCATGTTATGGTGAAAACATTCCAATTTTACCTACATGGACTATCTTAAGGGACCCATTTAGGAAATTCTTTGCGGATGGGGTCAAATTCACACCTATGATCATCCTCGACGTACCTTTTGAATTGGTTCAACCCTAAATTGTAAGTTTCCAAGATTGAGAAGTTTTGATATCAATGCATCAACACTTAAAACACATCTCTCTCTTTCTCTCTCTCACCCCAACCTCCTTCACTCCTCCTTGACGATTGTTGCCAAGTCATTGCATCATCAGGTGAGGGACTGTGCCCCTGCTGCTTCCTCTTGTGCCTTCTGCTATGTCCATTTCATCTTTTCTGTGGGTCTCTTTCCTCATCCCTTTCTACATGAATTTCAAGTTCGCTTACTCCGCCAACTTGATGCGGACATTGTTAACCTTGATCAGACTGCAGTCATGCATGCAGTCCACTGTCTAGACTGTTTTCTTTATCCTGCCAAAGCACTGCTAGGACTCAAATCACAGTTGTCACCGCCATCATTGCACGGGACAAGTGTGAGTTGGAATCTCTATCTTCGAGTCAGACCTTTGGTGTTGATATGGCCTTTTTGGACTGATTGCTTATTAGGCTTTCTGTTGAACTATGGACCTGTTGTAATTGATCCATGTTGGGACAGTTGCTAGTTATACTGCATTTTATGACTGCTGGAGCACTGGAAATAGAGATATTCAGTAGCACAAGGTAATTAGTCAAATATGGGTAACCAATTATTATTCATCATTCCTTGTTTCTCATCATTGGTTGTTTCTCTCGAAAAAGAAATAATAGTATTCAGTAGTTGATGCATGAATTCAGCAGGTTCTTTTGGAGGGATGATAGCATCATTCGGAGAGTGATCATGCTGTGAGATTGAGTTAATGATTCCTTGCTTATTGGGCCATAAATCAGTGTTAACATCTGAAGATTCAAGTCTCTTAAACTTGATCTGCATTGAGTTCAGCTGCCAAGTCATCAAGACATATGCATACATATATAAAACACTGTGATAAACATCTTATGCAGGCATTATGGTGATTGCAATCAGTAACTTAATGAAGATATATGTCTTTAAGTTACCAACAAATTTATGTAGTATGAACATTAATATCACAATTCTTTTTGAACTCAATAATGCTAGCTAGTTTAAATATTTTCTAAGTTTTCTAGGAGAAGTTTTAAGTATTTTAATTTTTTGAATATCTTTGCTCAAATTAGTTGAGCTATTGGGTATTTGACATATTCTGTTGCTTATTTTTATATATAATTAATTGAATCAGAAATTGTACTTGTATGTTGCACCAGTTTGGTCCTGATATAACTGGCCCTAAGAAAAAGGGTAATTTTGGATAATTGAGTTTGAACTGTTTCTTGGGTGAAAATGATGTAAATTTATAATTAAAAGCTTTCTTTGCTTCTCCATGCAGAAAGCTTGTATAAGTTGTTCTCAGCCTATATCAGACTTCTCAGTTCGACCAAATTTGAGTAAGCTTTCATTTTTTTTCCAATGTATCAAAAAATATTAACTAAAATGGCTGTAGTTTTTTGTTCTCCATCTGTGGCAGTGCCTGTTGATAATTTTTTTTACTTATTCACCTGTACTGGCATATCTTCTATTTCCTTTATGACCTTTTCTGTAATTCACATAACTTGTATATGATTGCCATTTGCTTACAGCAATGTGGATATTTCACATGTGAATGCTTGTGACTGTATGATTATTGTGATTCCAAGGGGTTATTGTAATTTGGGAGGACAGAAAGCAGAAACACTCGGCTCACTGCCTATGTTGTCTCTTCTAAATAGTGCAAACAAAGTTTGTATCTGTTTTGATCGCAAGCACGGAATTGACTTCAAACTAATTTAAAACCTTTTTATGAGTAGTCGCACTATCTTGCTCAAGTCCTGTAGGTTTTATGGCATGGCTCAGGCAAGTTGAGGCATTGCTAAGGTGATTCCGATTATCCTAGGTGTATGCCTTTTTCTTAATACGCCTAGGCAATACCTTCATTGTGACCAATTGCATGGCTATAGTGCAACATTGCATTTTGGCTATCCACTTAGGATTTCTTATGATGCATTTAGTAAACAAATGGAAATGTCTATTAAAATTTACTATGGTTTGTTGCACTATAGTTTGCATGTTAGAAATTATCCAGTAACTATTCCTTTATACTCGGAAGTATCTCTTTTCTCGGGTATGATGATTCTGTAATTGTAATTAGTTGTATGACATATTACTCATAGTCCTCTAGTTTGTACCTAAGGATATCAGAGCTGGTTGAATCAATAGATTAGTTTGATCTAGCGAGTTAAGATTAAAGTAATATGCTACTGCTTATGTGACACTGAAACAATTGCCCGTGTTTTTATTGTGTAAATTTGATCTAGTGAGTGGAAGGACATCCAAACATGTCAGCTATTTCTAATGCTGCAGGTTTCTCGAGTGCTACCAGTAAATCATGATCCTTTCGATTATGCTTGTTCATTATTTTTACCAGACAACTCTATGAGTTAGCTCATGCTACTTCTTGCTACTATGAGCAACATTCTATCTCACATTTCATATCTCTCTCATCAGCTCTTCGTGCTGCTGTTCAGGCATTCCGTCGTGAAGAGGAGTTGCATTTGTTAAAAGCATCAAGAAGAAAAAGAGAGAAGTTTGAACAGGTGGGCATTTTGATAGGGTACATTAGTGCTCTTTGTGTGGATAGGTTGTATTTTGCATTATATGTGTTTTACCAGGCCTAAATCATTTCCTTTTCCCTATCTGAAGGAAAAATGCAATAACAATGATTCATTTTCCATGGATCTTTCACGCGGTAAAGGTGTTCAATTTCCATTTTCCATCTCTGACAGGGTTATTATCAAGGTAAATACCAAAATGCTAAAGGATTGTTTGCCATGCTGCATTATCTTTATTTTACTGGCCTTTAAAAAAATCATTCAGGGTAACAAGAGGACTCCACAAAGATTTGTTGGACGTGTAGCAGTTGTGACAGCACAGTGCTTAAATGGATGGTTAGTTACTTTAGATCACGAGTCACTTTATTATGGTTTTAGATGCCAATCTACATGGTTAATTTAACAGCCGTATCTTGGGCAACTATCACTTGGTAAGGATCTGTGCTTGGGAGTCTTTCTTAACCTAAATTCTGATGAGGGAGAACTTAATAAATTGAATTAGTCCAATGAATAATAGTGTCCTAGAATTCCAGGATAAGTGTTTGTGCATGATGGCAGTGGTTGTTTATGCATGCCTAAGCTTTACGTGAATCTTTGGATTTGTCTTTCTCTTTTTCCATTTGTTTTGTCATTTCTCAGTAGAACAAATTTGTAAGACTATTAATGCATAATAGGTACGTCGTGAAGACATTGGACAATGCCGAGAGTGTCAAGTTGCAATATCGATCTTTAGAAAAGCTTATGGATGATCAAGGCACTGAAATGATACCTGACAAAACCCTAACTCCCAATTGGCTGTAAGGCATTGATGTGTACAAGAGAAATGATTTATAATGTATCCTTTTCTGCTATTGAACTATATTAGATATAATTCCTAGTAAGTTAAAATGCAGCTGATGTGATATACAATGTTTGTACAATGTGTTCCTAGTAATTTGGACAAGCAATATTCCTAGTAAGTGAAATGCATCTGATTCCCCCTAACTTGTAAAACGAAGGTTTCTCATAGGACTACTACAATCCTAGACGAAATGTTTTGAGAAATAATTTGTCATGCAACTTTGAGTTCTAATCTTCTAGGGGAGCTTGTTATCTTGCAACTTTGTCCGAAGTATCTCTTAATTTTGTTTAAACATGAAAATGCAAGTAACCAACAATGCCATATGATTTCTGATCTGTGCTATAGTATTTTTTATCACCAGGTTCGTGACACTGTGATATACATGTGTGTGTGTGTGTGTGTGTTGTGTTTTCTGCTGTCTCGTGATTTCAGTATTTCTAATTCACGAATATTTACATAATCAATTGTGGAGATGATTCAATTCAGCTAAAAGTTCACCTTCTGTGGAAGCGACTTGCTTGACATCGTGTAGCAACAATGATATGCAGGTATGAATTTTGAGCTTCTGCAAGAACTATTAGAGTTGTTTTGCACTGATTGAACTATTTGAAGATTTTTATGGAACATCCGAATATTCACTGTTCAGTTTCATAGGAGTTCGAAATGCCTTTTAGACTGTTAAAACATAATGGATTCCTTTATGGCTGAAGAATGACCAGATTTGTCAAATTAGAGAGGTGTGGGTGGGCTAAGCTAATTAAGTAGTTCGAATTGATCGAGCAGATAGGTGGGCTAGGAGAGCCGACTGGATTTTAGTAAACCGAGTTGACCTATAGGGGTGGCCAAGAAGGCCAGACAGAGGTAGACAAAGAGAGTAGGGCAAAGTAAGTCAGACAAATAGAGCTAGCCAAGTGGACCAACTTAGTCCAGAGCATACTGAATGGATCATGAGTGAAATAGGCTAACGACTCTAGACAAGTGAATTAAGAGGGCTGATCAAGTCAAGTCATTTAAGGGGTCTGCGAATTGGATGAGGTGTATAGTTATTTCTACTCTTTATTCACCTCCCTAACTCAATCTCACGGAAGTTTTTATCAGGTAAATCCGAGAAGCATAGATGGGCCACCGGGGATGCGCTGTGAATTGATGGTAAAATGTGATTTGTTTGTCTTAGTGTCTTCGTCAATCCGCCTCACGACTAATATGAAGGAGGTAAATCAGGAAGTTACTAGTCCGGACAGTGATTAGCACATAACGCCATTGAATTGGGCAACTTGAGTTGGGAGATCGAAACAGGCCATTAACAACCAATAAGCCGAGCGGATTAGATGTGAGCTTCCACTATTTGAAATAGTAGAAACGAGAGTAAATTTTCTATTATACTTTGTCCCAGTATATATATATCTATATATATGAACACAAATATATTCTAAACTGGGCGATTTTATTCCTTAAACCAAACTAAATGAACCACAATATTATTGTATATTAGAGTCATTGTTATTGTCCCTACGGACTGGCCTAATTGATTTATGCAAGAGTGTTATTATTAATATCTCTAGAATCGATTCTCAGTAGACATAGAAGGCTCCGTTGGATATTTCAATCTCATCTTCTTGATGTTGTTATTGTTGGATAAAATCTCTCCCCTGTGATTTATCTTCATTTTAGAGAATGGAGATTATCTTAAAAGAACTGTTGAGATGACGATTTAATCTTCCTAGTACTAATTAGAGCCATTGTTATTCTTGCCACTACCTCAAACAACCATTTTACCCATCAATTATGAGGCATTTAATTGTCTCTTCTCAAGGTCTGGAGAGTCGTCCAATCCAACCAATAGATGGTTGAACTAACTGCATTATGGTAGACATAAACATTTATTAGAGATAGTTCTGCTGCATTACCTAAAACGTAGGCTCTTATCAATTCATTTATTGTGCTCAACTGTCCTTGTACTGATCCATTAAAGCCTAATGCCAAAAGCTCATCACTTATTTTTTTTTCTTGTCTTATCATTAGTAGTGCAAATTTTTTAAAAAGAGTCGGTTGATTTATTATACATAGTCTTATTTTATATTTTATAAAAAAAATATTTTGACTCGAATCCGTGATCCAAAGTCACTTGTCTAGTCGTATAAGATCCAACTATATGCATACGGATGTCATAATCAATCTCATTGTTTTCTTTAAATGTTTACAAGGTGCTTTTTTTTTTAATCTTGGAACATCCGTACATGAACAATTGCATGTGACCCCTAAAACATAATGGAGTTGGTTATCATAAATTTACATAATTAAACCAAGTCGAATCCCAATAACATTCAAGGAATTATCTTCTCATGTGATGGTTAATTTCGATTTCTTAATTTATTCTCTCCCAATAATATGAGATAGTTATAAGGGGTCGTAGGAGGACTATTAGTATGACAGATTTTATCTTACGCAGAATGAAACAGTTGCATGTGACAAAAAAGGCAATGCACACGACAACTAGATAGGGGTGCTAGAAGATGTCCATGATATGAAAAAAAAATATGAGTTCGAGTTAGAAAGTTAGGTGATAAAAGAGTTCTGCGTCATGACCTTGCAAATATATAAGTTGAATTGGGTTTCTCGTAGAACCCTTGTGAGGACAATGAGCGACCCTTAGCCACCGCGATACACACAACAACCGAGTAAGGATAGATTATGGATTTGGAATCGAGTTAAAGGATCGGGTCATAAACAAGTTGTGAGCTTGAATTGTAATCTTGCAAATAAAGAGGCTAAGCAATTGACTTGCGATGACCCGTTTTAATATGACTCACTTAGCTTTGACATGTTTTGATCGCCTCAATTTACAAAGCCTAACTTAATAGGTAGGGAGATGGTCCTAATTTATTATGTCTAGTATCTACCACTTCGACGACTTTTCTTGAAAAGTTCAGTTCAAAACTGAATCGAAAACTAAAAGTAATAATCTGGATTACAAGGTCAATACTATGTAATCTGGATTATATACAAACTGTATTATATTATTCTTAACCAAACGCAGCTTAGAAGTAATAAGCTTCGAATCCAAAATAGGATACTTTCATCGTAAGACCTTTATCAGCAGCCCTAGCTCGTACACGTATCAGGTATCAGGTACAAATACAAATATTAAACCACTGCAAACTCCAAAAGCTGGTGGACTCAAACCCTAAGCTTCTTCCACCGACCAAGATCCACAGCGTTGTCCCTACTCCATCAGCATTTATACTACAATTAACTCTCCCTCTCCTCTGCATTAAAGCTTTTGTCTTCATTAGCTGTTCGCTCCAGCTATCGTACACGGACGGGTGATCAGTTGTTCCAGGGCTAAGGTACAGTGTAAGAGTAATTAATTGTCATCTCAGATGTTCATAGTTGGATTCTCAATTGTGATATATTTTGTTAAAATTTTCTTCAAATACGATGCGAATCCTGAAACACTGAGCTTTTGGACCGCCCACTATGAGCACTTCCCGATTTATCTAGCGGTCAATGAAAAACTTCCGTGGGCTGAGCTGGTTGTCCGAGGTTCGACGTTACCTAACTTGTTAATCGTTTTTTTGTCTTCATTAGTTGATCGGCCCAGCTATCGTACACGGAAGGATGATTAATTATCTTCTAAGCATTCACGATTCGATCCTTAGCTACGGCGAAATTTATAAAGATTTTTTCTTCAAATGGAGCGCATAATTATAGAATGTTGAATTTTTAACCGTTTATGTGAACTCTTCTCGATTTATTCTGATCGATAGAAAATTTATGTGGAGCGGAGCAGTTGCTCAGATTCGATAATTATTAATTATTATTAATTATTATTTTTCTGTCTTTAGTAGCTGTTCGATGTGATCGGAATTTAATTTCAATTTCGATCGTCGATGATTGGTCTTTATTTTTTAGAGATCAATGGTCGAGATTATATCTACCCCCAATTAACGATGGCAAGTGCTTGAGCTATAGTCTATCATTTTCCCTAGTTTAGGGTAACATAATGTAATTAGAAGATGCAAAAGAATAACATAGACTTATTTATTAATCAAGTTAAATTAATTTCGATTAATTTTTTTTATATGAACATAATTTTTATTTTTTATTTCAAGTTATAAAGGCATTTGTAATTTTATATTATTTTTTATTAATAGAAATGACCATTTTTTAATCATCAAATTAATCCAACATGAAATCGGTCATTTACCTTTGCTTGACTCGACAGTTATCTAAATTGAATTATTCAATTTTAATATAATGCAAAAAGTAATCATATAATATAAATATAAAAAATGCTAAATATTATATATATAATGCGAAATAACTATAATCCATGGTGACGATGAACTCTAGGGTATGGTGAACCCATCAGGTACGTGAAACGTCGGTACGATGAACCCGTCAAATAGCGTGAATCCGTCGCATTGGATAACTCTATCGGTCAACTGAGATCAAGATGTGATCTTAGGAGAGTGATGATCAACCTGACGATCAACAGTGCACGTACGCGGTCTGAGGGAGCGGTGCAGCAGATCAAAAGTATATATATAATATATAATATATATAATATATATATATATATATATATATATAAGAAAAACAAAATATTAATAGCAAATAAATAATAAAATAATTGTAACTTTTTATGATAAATATTTTTTTGTCGAATATGTTTTGCCTTTGACATGGGATGGAGGATGAGACAGGGCTCACATCCGACAATGTTAGAGCCCTCACTATGTTGCTCCAAAATATCGATACGCTATAACAAATAATTACAATGCTCATAAATACACCTAAAAATAATTAGTTTTATCAAATAAATTTATGGAAAAAAAAAAAATTCTTCTTGTTGTTTTTGTGCAATTTCTATTTTTCTCCCTGTTGATTTGCATTAAATTTCCAACTGTCCCTGCTACCTCCCTCTCCGATTAAACTCGCGATCAGAGTCCCCAAAAGCCTCTATATAAACCGTCCAAGGCAGCCCTTCTCCCCACACACTTCCGGTTGAGTTGCGAAGATCCATCCCAACTCATGGCGCGCTCAATGCCTCTCGTGGCAGCTCTGCTTCTGGTGTCAGCAGCCATGCTGGCGGTGGCGCCGCGGACGGCGGAGGCACTGACGTGCAGGAATGTGGTAACGTATCTGGCGCCGTGCATCGCGTACGCACAAGGCACGACGCAGCGCCATCGACGACGTGCTGCGACGGCGTGCGGAACCTGAACAATGCTGCAAAGACGAAGACCGACCGGCAGACGGCCTGCAACTGCCTCAAGAGCACCGTCGCCTCCATAAGGGCATCAATCTCAACATCGTCAGCGGCATCCCTGGCAAGTGCAGCGTCACCGTCCCCTACCCCATCTCCACCTCCGTCGACTGCACCAAGTCTGTCTAAAACCTAACTAACTAACTAAACTCTTCCTGTTAATTAACTAACTTCATTATTAATAGATCATTAACTTTCCTTTGGTTGATTTGATTTGCAGGGTGAACTAAGAATCTTCGTGGGTTAGAATAATAAGGATCTGGAGATGTCACGCGACATGCTCACATTACTCCTACCTATTGCCTTTAATTATGCGTTTTAAATTAATTGCTTGTGTCGTCTACGGTACGTACTACGTATGACACTGTGCACGCATGTCTGCATACAGTGCCGGTACGTACGTATTGTAATATCATGTCACACAATATTTAATTCTAGTCTGCTTCGTGTTGATGTTTATTATGTGTTTGCCAACTATTTGGGTGACAAAAATGACTGCTAGAGAAGAGATTACGGTAACTGCTATAAGCTTAAACATTACTTTAACTAAATGTTCGATATTAAGAAGATGGATCAATTTTGCTACCTCGAACAGCATTCTGAAAAGGGTTGGGCAATGTTTCTGGAACCTGAGCAGTGGATCTCTTCGCCCTGTCAAAATCAAGAATACAAGATTCATTCAGTCCGATTGAAAATCATGTTAAAAACTGATTTATCACAGATTGGATTGGTGAGGAAAGTTCAGAATTTCATAAAAGAAAAATGAAGTAATTTGGTGCAATTTTCATATGTATTCTTCACACCAATAAGATCCACAGCCTGATATCAGAGTCTCCGGTCTCCTTCAGCATTTATTCTGAAACTACTATCATCACAATGCAGTTGTAGCATTAAATGCAATAAATTCTCACCACACGAGTTTCTGCCAATAGACTAGAAATTTTACACTTTGCGAAAGCCATTAAATTACTGCATCACCGTAGATATGACTTGACACTGGAGCATGTTCATAACACATGCTTCCATATTCACTGACAACGACTTGCAATATCTATCTGAATTTAATTGATATTCGCAGGAACAAGGATTCAGACTTCTGAAGGAACTGAAGACCTGTAACACATACAAGGAAATTAAGTTTTAAAATTTTCATAGAGCTTACTTTGGCAAGATTAGTATTTTAAGATGGAGATTAATACTTTGGCAAATAGCTAAGTTTTAATTTATAAGATAGAACAATTGTGCTACGAGTTTAACTAGGTTGATATATTTTTTTAATTTGACTGAAACCTCTGAGTTATCTGGCTACTTCTTTGTTTAAATATTTATTTACTTTAATTATCTTTGAGTTAGAGTATCTAAAGGTAAATTTCAACCTTCGGCTGATAATATATTTAAAACTATAAATGGGTTGAACGAACACAACCTATCGTCCAAAACACAAACCTAGAATGAGATGGTTTTAAAGAAGATTATATAAACATTATGTATCGACATCAAGTAAAAAATGCAGATTACTTGATATTGATGTTAAAGAATTAAGAGAAAACAGCATAATATGTATATACCATTCCATCTTTGTCTTTAAGTCAAAATGCCGCAGTTTTAATAATAATCAAGCATCTCTTTTTCTTCGATATAAAACATTTACCTGATAGTACGAAGGCCCCTTTAAAAATCTAATTGCAACATTCGAGCTCCAGAGTGGACCAGGAGAAAGATGGAGTTAGACACCATATGGCATATGTTCTTTAACACCTTCAGAACCTAAACCAGTCCGCAAGAAGGAATATGCATTACATATGTATGATTCATTATCAGACATATTCTACTGAAAGCCAATCTTTTCCAAACTTACCATCAAAAACTCTGCATAGATTACAATTGATAGGATCCCTGGATTAAATGTAGAAGTGCAAATTCTGTATCCCGTCAACACAACAATTATATTTTTTGCTTCGATCAATTCTGTTTGAATATCTCAGCTGGCTGCTATTACCAGGCCAAGAAATCAGGCTCTAAAACGGCATAACAATCACAATACTTAGAAGCTATCATCTTAAATCAGTTCAATCGTACTGCAACCAGGAGGCTTTACGATACTGCAACCTACCAATCCAGTTCTCAGGCGTCCAACATCAGCCCATCTTCCAGCATTTGCATAGATGTTTGACATTATAACATACTCTGCCTCACTTGGCGCTGCCAACTTAGCAAATTCTGTGAAAGCATTCTCTGCCAATTCAACATTCCCATAGACCTTACAAGCACTAAGAACTGTCTTCCATAGCACTGCATTTGCCTTAACTGGCATCTCCTTGATCATTTGATACGCTTCTTGTATCAAACCGCACCGGCTCAGCAGATCAACCATGCAACCATAGTGTTTTAGGTTTGGCTCAATTTTGTACTCCTCGATCATTCTCTTGAAATAAACCTGTCCCTCTTTTACAAGTCCCTTGTGCCTGCAAGCAGTCAATACTCCTACAAAAGTGACATGGTTTGGCCTTGTACCTTCAAGGCTTGTCGCCCTCTCCATCGAGGCAAATAGATTGAGAGTCTCCTCTGACTGCCCATGAATGGCCAAAGCCACGATCATTGCATTCCAGCTGGTTACATGCTTCAGGCGCATTTCATCGAATAGTTTCCAGGCCATGTTTAAGCTTCCGCATTTGGCATACATGTCTAACAAAGCATTACCCACATACCCTTCAATTCTATAACCATTCTTCCACACATAGAAATGCACCTTGCGACCAAGATCCAGTCGACCAGTTTCCGCACATGCTGCAAGAACAGACACAACCGTCAGCTCCGTCGGCTTCACATTGCTGGACTGCATTTGCTTGAACAAATTCAATGCACACCCATAATTCTTCTCACGGATGTATCCTGAAATCATGGAGTTCCACGAGACGGCATCCTTCTGCGGCATCTCCCGAAAAACTCTACTCGCGGAAGCAATGTCGCCTGCACGGACGTACCTCGTGATCATGCTGTTCCATGAGGAAACATTCTTCTGCGGCATTGAGCGAAAGAGCTCATCGGATGTGCTGAGGTCCCCAATCCGGAGGTACGCGGCCAGCATGACATTCCACGAGACGATTGTCTTCTGGGGCATTTCGTCGAAGAGCTTGCGGGCGTCACGGAAACCGAACTGGGAGTAGAGAGTCATCAAGGAGTTGCTGACGAAGGGATCGGAGTCAAATCCGAGTCGGAGGATGCGGGAGTGGATGGCAGAGGCCGAGTGGGATAAGAGAGAGGAGGCAGCGCGGGAGCAAGCCTTGAGGAGGAAGGGAAAGGTGAAGGGGGACGGGGGGATGCGGCGGCGGCACATGAGGGAGTAGACGTGGAGCGCGGCGAGCGGGAAGATGCTTCGGGAGAAGGCGCGAATCATGGGGTCGCAGAGCAGGGGAAGGGCAGAGGGCGGAGCGGCGGAGAAAAGGCGGCGAGCGTGGTGGAGGCAGCCCCAGGAGCGGAGGGCGGCGAGAGTGAGAAGCTTGGAGTAGAGGCGGATGCAGCTGTCGGCGGCGAGGGAGGACTTTACGACTAGGGTTTGAAGCTGGAGAAGGTGGCTCATGGTGCGGCATTTCTCCAGCAGTAGAGCGACTTGTTCCGTTGAGTACGAGGAGGCGCCGGCGGTACTCATGAATACAAGACTACGTCTATTCGAAATCGGGAATACGAGTAATTTTTATCGCCCGACTTTACACGAGCGATCTGATCGACATGACATGACATGCACGATTATCCTTCTCTCATGGGTATAATTTTTATTTATTTATCATCTTAGGGGAAATACTCATTTTGATCCCTTTTATTTTTCACTTATCCCAAAATAGTCCTTCTTCTTTTTAAACTGCCAAAATGGTCCCTCATGTTTCTAAATGTTTCCCAAATTAGTCCTGTCATTATATTCCCGTTAACAAACAAACGGAAATTCATTCTTTATATTTTCCCGAACTCTTTCTTCTTCGCTATCTTCTCCCAAATTGAAATCGCCCGGAGGAGGATGATCTCCGAAGGAGGATTTCATGGTTGAAAGGCACTGACTCAAAGCTACCACACACACTGCTGACCACTAACCAGAAGGATGATCTAGTTAGTATTTATGTTTTGGGAAGAGCAGGACTAGTCTTCTAAGTCTAAGTTAGGTTATGGTGTCATCCATTCATTCTTAACTCTTAAATTTGATGTTACTACTGAAACATCCTCTAATCTTTTGAAGCCAAGAATTTTCATGGTCGAAGACCAAATAAACTTTCATGATTACATCTTCGAAATATACTCTACCATTATGAATTGATTTTTTTTAATCCATCCACTACGTATTATGATTTGAGTTTTTTTTATATTATTGCATATTAGATATTGGATTTCTTGCTTATAGAAGAGATTCATGGCTAGGCGACGTTCTCGTTCTCTGGAATTCACCCCACATTATGGTAATTTTAATTTTTTGATTATAAGATTAATTATTTTACCACTATATTAAGGTGTGAAATTTAATACGTGTATTATTAAATTTTTTTCAGGCAAGATGGGGGAACCTACTTATTTTACACTAAAATTATATTTTGGTGGTACGATGGAAACCATTGGCAAAAAGAAAGTGTACACAGGTGGATATATTGAATATTTTGATTTCATTGATCTAGATAAGATAGGGATGATTGAACTTCGTGGGTATGCAATGGAGCTAGGATTTATTGATGAAAATAGCTTTAGATTTTGGCACAAGTTTGGAAAAAGTTTAGCCAGTGGGAGATATATAGAAACTGATGTAGATGTGCTCGAAATCAAGAATCATATCCCTCAGAACTATGAAGTTGAGATTTACATGGAGCATGTTCATGTAGTTACAATCACTCAGATAGATGCATGTGGTGGTTTGGAGAAAGCAAAAGAAGATGCAACAATGATAGGTGGTGATTGTAATGCAATGATTACAAGTGCAACTATTGATGAATGTGCAATCACCTTTCATGATAGTGACTTTGAATTTGAGGAGGAAGTTGAGTTAATGAACAACATTGGGGAACATGATGCTGAAAATAATAAAGGAAAAAATGTAGTCGACGAGATTGGCATTTCAAATGAGTTGTTGTCTAGAATGCAACAAGATGAAGGGGATGATGATTGTATAAACAATGATGATTTTGAGAGTGCTTGTAATTCAGAACAGGAAGAAGCACCAAAATTTCCAATGTATGACCCAATTGAAGATTCTAAGAATCCTAATTTGACTCTCGGTATGACGTTCAGTTCGAAGAAAGAGGCGAAATTTGCTATAGAGAGTCATTGTATTAGACGAGGGCGTACTGTAAAGTTTGTGAAGAATGATAGTAAAAGACTTCGAGGCGAGTGCATAAATGAAGGTTGTAAATGGTCTATTCTTTGTTCACCAATGAATAAAGATAAATGTTGGCAAATAAAGACATTCAATCATGAGCACAACAACTGCTATTGGAATTGCAAGAATAGAAACATCAAAACAAGCTGGTTGGGTGAAACTTTTGAGAAGAAATTCAAATCAAATCCGAAGTTAGGTACCAGAGAGTTTAGAGAAGAGGTACAGAACACTTTGTGTGCAAAAATTTCATATAAACAAGCTTATTTGGCTAAGAAAAAAGCACTTAAACTAGTTGAGGGCAGCATACAAGACCAATTTAGCCAAATAAGAAATTATTGTTCTGAATTGAAGAGGTCTGATGAAGATGGTTCAGTAATTCTGAAATTGATCGAGGATCATTATGGGCCAAGATTTCAAAGACTTTATGTTTGTTTCTCGGCATGCAAAAATGGTTTCAAGGACGCATGTAGGCCTGTCATTGGTGTGGATGGTTGTTTTTTGAAGACGAAGACAGGGGGACAGTTGTTGGCGGCAGTTGGGCTAGATCCTAACAATAACATTTTTCCTATTGCTTATGCCCTGGTTGAAGGTGAGACTAAGGATAGTTGGATGTGGTTTCTTCGCTTGTTGGGCAATGATATCGGCATTGAAAATCAGCATGGTTGGACCTTTATGTCTGATAAACAAAAAGGGTTGATTCCTGCCTTCGAGAGTTTGTTTCCGGATGCTGAAAATAGATTTTGTGTTAGGCATCTCTTGAGCAACATGAAAATTGATGGTTTTCGAGGTGTGGCAATCAAGAATGGTCTTTGGGCTGCAGCAAGAGCGACAAGAGTTGAAGAATTCAAAAGACGCATGGAAGATTTGAAGAAGATCGATGAAAATGCATATGCATGGCTGGCCAAAAGACCTGAACATCATTGGTGCAAGGCATTCTTTAGCACAATTCCCAAATGCGACATACTTTTGAATAATATGTGTGAATGTTTCAACAGTTTAATTTTAGAGGCGAGGGAGAAGCCAATAATTTCAATGTTTGAATCAATTAGAAATTTGTTGATGACCAGATTTCAATTGAATAGGTCAAAAGCTGAGAAGTGGGGTGGTGTAATCTGCCCGAAGATTAAAGTAGTGATGGCAAAGAATTCCAAGGATGCAGCTGCGTTTAGACCGATGATGGCTGATGAGATGCATTTTCAAATCATGGGGTTACGGAATCAGCATTCTGTTGACCTATGTAACATGAGTTGCAGTTGCAGAAAATGGGACTTGACTGGGATTCCATGCCCACACGCTATATGTGCCATTTGGTGCAAGAAAGAAAATCCAGAGGCTTATGTACATCATTATTACAGTGTTGGAGCGTACAAACGTTGTTATTCACGATCAATCATGCCAGTGAATGGACCAGAGTTATGGCCTACATGCGACTTAACCCCTCCCTTACCACCGGTTTATAAAGAAAGAGTTGGAAGGTCGACCAAGTTGCGAAGACGAGAACCTGATGAAGTACCTGCTTCAAACCAAACAAAACTGAAAGGGATGAGAAGAAGTAACAAATGCAGGCGGTGTGGTGGATTTGGCCATAACCAGAGAAGTTGCAGTACACCTAAAACACCACAAAGTAATGTTATGGACAAGGAACCAACAATCCCACAAAAATGCAATGAAATGGAGCGAGATGAGAATGAAACAGCGTTAGATGAATACAATGAAATGGATATTGGTGAGATGCAGTCAGCTCCACAGGGATACAATGAAATGGAGAGTGCTGAAGCTACAGAAGGCAACAACACAATGTCGGATGGAGATGAAAGATTCGTATCTGATAAGGCAGCAGCACGTGATGAAGTGAGATTGAAAAAACGAAAAAAATTACAGGTTATTGTTAATATTTGTTCCTAAATTGTATAACTGTATGCCAGTAATATTTATGTGTTTCGTTTTGATTTTTTGATGTACATGATTAATGGTCACAGGTTATACGACAACACGGAAGTGGAATAAATATTACTAGTAATTCGAAGAACGTGTTATCAATCAATGTAAGTTTTCAATATATTCAATTTATATAAAATTGGAAATACAGTGTGTCTTGGAATTAGAAATGCATTATTACTGGATAGAAATTGGAAATACATTGTTTCTAGGAATTTTTAAAATTATTTAGTATAATATCTCTTGAAAGAATGATCCATTATTATTGTATTTCTTATGAATTCAAAAGTTTGGCAAGCTTTTTTGACTCAGATAAATACAATGGTATTTTACTTCACAATGATATTATCGAATTGCCTTTTGATGCCATTCAAAATGAATTCGTGAGCTTTTGAAATTTGACTTTTTTTTTGTAAATTGGAAATTGATTTTTGTATATCACCATTGGATATATTTAATTTTTTTTTTTGTAAATGTCATTTGTTAGGTTGATTCAGTGGCCAACAGAAATTTCATTGTGAGAGATGGAAAGAATTTTGTAACAATGTCTCATTTAAGAGCGTCCTTGAATGATAAAAAGAAGAAATCATCAACAGAGTCAAGTGGATCTCGATCGATCCACCCGATTATGAAAGAGAAGACTGTGACATCATTTACAACATCCAAAAACAAAGAGAGGGTCTTTAGATTGGATTCCACTTAGAGATGCATTTTTTGAAATGGAATTTTGAACATATTTTTGGTTTGTGAAGATGTTTGCATTGGTGAATGTAGGATCACGAGACTACTATAATTTTGGTAAAACTTGGATTTCATTTCATCTCAGAATGTATTTGAATATAGTAGTCTCGTGAAGATGTTATCACTGTTTGTTTGCATTGGTGAATGTATTTGAATATAATTTTGGTAAAACTTGGATTTCCATCACTGTGAAGATGTTTGCATTGGTGAATGTTATCACCGTTTGTTTGTTAACGGGAATATAACGATAGGACTAATTTGGGAAACATTTAGAAACATGAGGGACCATTTTGACAGTTTGAAAAAAAAGGACTATTTTGGGATAAGTAAAAAACAAAAGGGACTAAAATGAGCATTTCCCAAACAAGAGGGACTAAAATGGGCTTATAAATGGATATGAATGTTATCACCGTTTGTTTGTTAACGGGAATATAACGACAGGACTAATTTGGGAAACATTTAGAAACATGAGGGACCATTTTGGCAGTTTAAAAAGAAGAAGGACTATTTTTGGGATAAGTGAAAAACAAAAGGGACCAAAATGAGCATTTACTCTATCATCTTATGTAATAATTTTTTAAATCTATTTTCCCTCTAATATTTTTCTTCTCCATAAAAATTATTGTAACAACTACTATAATTATGTAATACTATTAAAATTTACTATGTAGTAACTATTATCATAATTGTACTAACTATTACATACAATAGTTGTAACATCTATTACATGCAATAATTGGATAACAGATCCTCTGTCTTGAAATTTTCTCTGTCTTCATGTCCCAACTCATCGGCAATGACTGGCGAGTCCTCCGATCGTCGATCGGACACCATCGGCGGCCTTCGGGCGCTGCCCTGAACAAAAGTATATCCTAGGGGGTACGGTGAATCCGTCAGGGATCGTCGTAATTGCGATATCGCCAGATTCACCGTCGAATCCGATGAGATCGCAATTGCGACGATCTCGACCGATTCACTGTTTTCCCAAGATATCGTTTGATTCGGGACGACGATCAGAGACTAATGATAATGTCCGATCGACGATCGGATCGGAGGACTCGCCGTCACCAATAATTGTAGTAGTTATTATATAGTAACTGTTAGAACAATTATAGCAACTAGTAATTAGCTATTATCTAATAATTGTTACAATTGTTATAGCAGCAACTATCTAGTAACTACTGTAATTATTGTATGGAGAACAAATGTGTTGCAGGTAGATATGAGAGAAAAAAAGATGAAAGTTGTTGGATGTAGATGTGAAAAGGAAAGAGAGAAAATATTACATGATCAACAGTGATGAGTCATTTTAAATTAGGGAAGAAGGATTGGTTCAATTTGTGATAAATGATGAAATCGTCTCTGGATAGGATGAGGGAAGTTTTATTAATGAAAAGAGAAAAGAAAGGAAAGAGTGAGAAAAGGAGAGAAGTAAAATATTTATTTTGTTTAGGAGAAGAAGAAAAATAAAATAATATTTAAATATTTAAAATTAGGAAAATATCTTTTTAAAAAAATTGCATGTAAATAAAGATAACATTAGAATAATTTTTTCCCCTCTCCTTCACCTTCCTTATATTCCAAATTGATGGGTAAGAAAGCCCCCACGGGCAGCCGAGATGGTTAGAGCACAGGGGCTTGCATCTAACCGCCTGGGTTCGAGCCGCACAGGGCGCGCTGCGATAATATCAAAGGCGTCCTGTGTACAAAGTTCTCGGCCCAACTGTGTCCTAACTGTTTCAGTTACCGTGATTTACCTCCCTCGTCTTGGCTTAGGGGCAGGCTGTCGGGGGCGCTGGGGGCGAGCGTAATCGCCCCCAAATTGATGGGTAAGAAATTTCGTTGATTATCGAGCATATAAAGTTAAGTTTTACACTTCTCTCCTTCTCCTCCATTACTCACTTTCTTTCAAACAAGGATCAAAATTCTCTTTAATTACCTCTATTTACCTTTCCCTCCCCTTCACTCACCTCACTTTAATTTGAAGCAAAAGGGAAAATCATCACCTTAAAAAGGGCCAGTTCAATCTATCAGAAAAGATGAAACCGTCGCCCTAAGGAGGACTGGTTCAATGGGTTAGCTAGGTAGTGTTGAGGACTGGATGGCAGCCCAATCTAATTACGATAATAACATGCACATAATTCTGAGTTCACCCACCTAATCCACACTTCCCTCCATCCAAAAATTTCAAATGGAAGAATTTATTAGATGGTTAAAAGTTAAGCTCAAACACTTAGATTCATTCAATATAATTAGAATGATCAAATTAAATCATCAAATTAGGAATTCCATTATAATTATTAGAATAATTTTGTTATTCTAATTTATTAATGGATTAATTGACCAAGTATTTTTATAACTTATATATAGGATATTATCCTTCGAGGTAAACATCAATGAATAATTAGATTTATAATTACTGTTACTTCCATTTAACACTTTGCACCTCGTCAGCCATCTAAAGAATGACCCCTCAATGTCATGATCGCATAATTTCAGACCAAATGCCTATACAACTACTGCAACCTGTAGTGTGCATCGGAATTGCTTGATACTGAAGTAAGGCATCGTGGTTTTGCACGTAGAGAGCTGGATGCTGTTTGTTATAATGCACCACCTGTGTTGAGTGGAAAGAACTGAGCATTCAAAAATGGAGCATTAATTGATGGAGTTTCAAAATCGTTATGACAATTAAGTTCTTCAAAAGCCATTGTTACTAACATTTGCCAGCGAAAAAAACTAATACCCTGCAAGCCGTACATATTCACTTTTGCTAAGAATTTACACAGCTCACATGACCCTTTTCAAGGCAAATCACCATCGCCTGGTGGTTCATCAATACTATATATCATCGTTGTCCAAATGGCCGTCCATGGTGAATCTCAAAGAATCACCTATGTGAGGAGCCCCTTCTTCGGAATGCAAATTCAAGCTAAGCAGGACAAGCCAGTTGAAACAGTATATCTATCGGGGAAACCATCACAAAAAAAACTGGCTGAAGCAGAAGCTAAGTATATATTATTCAGTACCATCTGCACAATCATTCAACAAATGAATCCTTGATAAGGCACATGAATACTGATCGAATTAGCTAGGAAAATGAAAGACAAGTCCTAGCCACTCACATTGGCACAAGAAAAATTTCAACCCAATTTGTTGAGCACGGCAGGGAGGACAATATTCATCAACTGTGAGCCAGGTAAAGATGGCGCAGCGCCATCAGCATATGAAGTGTCTCCTGGCATTCTTCTCCATCAAAGATTCTGCCTTCGGAATCAGAGGGGTTATGAGGCTTGGAAGCAACGGCGAAATGAAAGAAGATATAGCTAGCCCGTCCAGAAATAACAAGAGATATAGCCCGGACCAGAAGAACAAAAATCGAACGTTGGGATGGCAAACTCAACGACACAGAAACTGATGAAGGAATTAATGGATCAGGAACAAGAGTCGGGATTGACAAAGCTAGACGCTCGGCAACATCAATGGGCAGCGTAGATGGAACAGATGCAACCGGGAATGAAGCAGCAGGCAACAAAGAAGACAAAGTCAATTGCTTGAGCTAGTACCTATCATTTCCTAGTTTAGGGTAACATAATGTAATTAGAAGTGCAAAAGAATAACATAGATTTATTTATTCATTAAGTTAAATTAATTTCAATATTTTTTTATGTATACATAATTTTTTTTTCAAAATATAATAGCATTTGTGATTTATATTATTTTATTAGTAGAAATGACATAATTTTTTAATCATACAATTAATCCTACATGAAATCCTCATTTACCTTTGCCTGAGTCAACAATTATCTAAATTGAACTCATTTAATAGTGCAAATGTTTTATATATATATAAAAGAAAATACTTAGTGAAAATAAATAATAAAATAATTCTAACTTTTATAATAAATATTTTTTGTTGAATATGTTTTGCATTGGATATGGGATGGAAGATGAGAATCACTCGGAGCCATGAGGTGCCTATATACATTATGCTTCGAATTTACTTATAGATGAATTAAAGGACTACTTTCAAAATTAGATGGAGTTCAGGGAATGATAATTTTTTCTGAATTCAATAGAGGATTCGATATCTGATCCGAATGGAGGAGGATATAAAGGGACTATCGATATCGATATTCAACCTGAATATCCAATTAAATAAAAAATATATATACATTAAAGAATATTCATCTCAAAATCTACGTAATTTATGTTAATGTTAGGAATATATTATCTATTTTTAAAATTATAGATATATATTTTTTTAATTATGATGTTAATTCTAATGTATTTTTTTAAATGGTATAGTTGGATTAAAAGAAGAAAAATTATTAATATATAAGATATTCGATCTTGTATGGATATTCGATATCTGATGGGTTTAAACATAGATCGATGATATAAAATTTGATCCGTCTATTATCAATTTAATTAGGCGAAGCAACACCGAACACCTGCATTAAAAAAAAACATAGGTTCACATGCTAGCTATGTTAGAGCCCTCACTCTGTTAGTCCAAAAATGAATACGCTACAACAAAAGCTGCTCATAAAGACATCTAAAAATAATTAGTTTTGTAAAATAAATTTACGAAATAAATTATATATCTTCCTTGTTGTTTTTGTACCATTTCTAATTTCCTCTCTAACTGTTGATTTGCATTAAATTTCCAACTGCCCCTAGTTCTAACCCCCTCTCCGATTAAACTTGTGATCAGTCCACAAAAGCTTCTATATAAACCGTCCACGGCAGCCCTTCTCCCCCCACACACTTCCGGTCGAGTGCAGAAGATCCATCCAACTCATGGCGCACTCGATGCCTCTCGTGGCAGCTCTGCTTCTGGTGTCGGCAGCCGTACTGGCGGTGGCGCCGCGGACGGCGGAGGCACTGACGTGCGGGGATGTGGTGGTTTTCATGGCGCCGTGCATCGCGTACGCACGAGGCACGACGCCAGAGCCATCGACGGCGTGCTGCGACGGCGTGCGGAGCCTGAACGGGGCTGCAAAGACTAAGGTCGACCGGCAGACGGCCTGCACCTGCCTCAAGACCATCATCACCTCCGTCAGTGGCATCAATCTCAGCATCGTCGCAGGCATCCCTGCCAAGTGCGGCGTCAGCGTCCCCTACCCCATTTCCCTCAGCGTCAACTGCGCCACGTCTGTCTAAAACCTAACTAACTAATTAACTATCTAAACTCTTCCTTTTAACTAACTTCATTATTAATAGATCGTTAACTTTCCTTTGGTTGATTTGATTTGCAGGGTGGACTAAGAATCTTGCGAGGAAGGTGAAGTGGTGGACGTACACTGCGTCTTCGTGTGTTAGAATAATATAATAAAGATCTGGACATGTCACGCGACATGCCCAAGCATTACTGCTACCTATTGGCTTTAATTATGCGTTTTAATTAAATTGCTTGTGTCGTCTACTGTACGCCCATGTATGCATGGAGTGCATGGTACGTACGTATTGTAATATCGTGTCGCAATATTTAATTCTAGTCTGCTTCGTGTTGATGTTTATTATTTGTTTGCCAACTATTTGGGTGAAAAAAATGACTGCTAGAGGAGAGATTACCGTAACTGCAATAAGCTTAAACATTACTTTAACTAAAAGTTTGGATATTAAGAAGATGGATCAGTTTTGCTACCTCGAACAACATTTTAAAGAGGGTCGGGCAGTGTTTCTGGAACCCGATCAGCAGTGGATCACTTCACCCTATCAAAATCAAGAATACTAGATTCGTTCAGTCCGATTGAAAACCACGTTAAAAACTGATTTGTCACGGATTGAATCGGTGGTGAGGAAAGTTCAGAATTTGATTAAAGAAAAATGAAGATATATAAGAGAGTAATTTAGTGCAATTTTCATAAATATTAAACTTCCCACCAAGATCCACAGCCTGATATCAGAGTCTCCCTCAACATTTATTTTGAAATTACTATTGATGGGTTAAGTTCTTGTGGCTGGCACGTGAACTGAAAAATTGTTGGAGGAAATGCTCTCTTTTCTGAGAGTGAACAAAAAAATAAATTGAAATACACAATTTTCAACTTATTTGTTAAATGGTCTGAGTTGTCTTTTATGAAGACTGCAGTCTCTCGAGCAGAATTCCCGATCTGAAATTCCCAAGTAGAATCTCCCGACCAGGTCTCCCGTCTAAGTCAACCGAGCAGTATCTCCCAAGCTGTAGTCGGACGTTTCCCGACCAGGAAGTTGCTGAGGCCTGCGCAGCGCAGTTTCCTTGAAACAGATTTATTCTCCTCCGACGGTGCTTCGAGGCTCCGATGGATGTCTGTCTCTCAGGATACAACAGCGGGACCACGAGCACAACGGAGCTCTCGTTGCTCATGGCGAACTGAGGAAGTGCCCGAACACTATCAAGGAAGGTCGGGAAGGAGATGTCATTTAAACGTCTGGGGTTACATTTTGAATTAATCAATAGTTAATGTTTCAGTTACATTAGAGCAAAAAATTTAGCAAAACGTTGGTTTATCTGCTTGGACAAATTTTGCCCCGACCGCTCGGATATTCGACGGGCGCAGATCGTGTACACACACGAGTTCACTTGATTCAGTACAAATCTGGGCCCTAGATTTGCACCCCCCCCTACGCACCCACGCGTGAGAGAGAGCCTCTCCACTTGCATTTGTTCACAACAAACATGCTTGTGAAACAATATAAACTAATAATTATGCCTTAAAACTCTCAATGTGGGACTAAAACCCCACTCACAATGGAGTCTCTTTATTCTCCACCTCACTTTCCATTCACTAGAAATTTCCAATGTGGGGCTAAAGTCCCACTCACCAAGGAACTTCTTTCCTCCACACCTCCCTTTCCATTCACATGATATCCAACAATCCCCCACATGAATGGAAACAGGGTATGTAATAGCATTCAGCAGTTGAGTCCAGTATAGGATAGGTAGGTTTCACCCTTTGAACCTTCCCTTATGAAGATCTATTTGCTTCCTAGCTGACAGTAGACATGATGTCCTTGAACTGTGCTGCCGTTTATGTAAGCATTGTCACATCTCACCCAGGACTCTCCTTGATACACCTTAGTTCTCATGAGTGTGTTCGTTCTTGGCATGAACACGCCTGATTCTGTGAGAAGTTCTAAGAATTGTGCCTTCAATTCTCTTCGAAGCGGCCTCACTTTTTTCTCACATAGGTGATCTCTTAAGAGTTTTTTCACATAACTCTATTGAATCATTAAAAGTCGTATGTTAACCTCCATCCTTCACTATTTCAAAGAGTCGTTCCCTCACAGTGAACACCTTTGTCAGTGCAGTTAGGTTGTCCCTTTGAACCTAGTTCTTGGGATCTCCAGTCTGCATAGGTTGAGTTTCCTTTGCACCAACATTTTCTATCGTCATCAAACCCATCCTTTTTGATGAGCTTGCAACTAACTCTCGATTTAACTCTTTGGTTAGCGGATCCGCTAAGTTATCCTTTGACTTCACATAGTCAACAGTGATAACTCCAGTTGAGAGTAGTTGTCTAATGGTATTGTGTCTCGGACGTATATGTTTAGACTTACCATTATACAGATGGCTTTGTGCCCGACCAATTGTCGATTAACTATCACAATGTATGCAAATTGCCGGCACGGGTTTCGGCCATTTCGATACATCTTCTAAGAATTGTCGTAGTCATTCAGCCTCTTCACCACATTTGTCAAGAGCTACAAACTCATACTCCATCGTGGATCTGGTTATTATGGTTTGCTTAGAAGATTTCCATGAAATAGTTGCACTTCCCAGTGTGAACACATATCCACTCGTAGACTTCGAGTCTTTTATGTCCGATATCCAACTCGCATCGCTGTATCCTTCGATAACAGCAGGATATCTCATATAGTGTAGTCCATTTCCACGAGTATATCTCAAATACCTCAGTACTATTGTTATCCCTTTCTAGTGCTCAACACCGGGATTACTCGTGTATCTACTCAGTTTTCTTACTGCGTAGGCTAAGTTTGATTTTGTATAATTCATCAAGTACATCAGACTTCCAATCTCCCGAGCGTATTCTACCTGAGAGATACTTTCTCCTCGGTTTTTCGATAGATGTTGGCTAGTATTTATCGACGGTCGAGCCAACGCAGTATCATCATTGGTGAATTTCTCAAGAATCTTGTCCACGTAATGGGGCTGACTAAGAACAAGTCCTTCTTTTGTTCTAAGAATTTAGATTCCTAGAATCACATTAGCTAGGCCCATGTCTTTCATGTCAAATCTTGAGTTCAGCATGTCTTTCGTAGATTTGATTATCTTATCATTACTCCCAATGATAAGTATGTCATCTATATATAAGCACAAGATGACAAAGTCATCTTCTGTGGCTTTCGTGTAGACACATTTATCACATTCATTGATTTTGAATCCATCTTCTCGCATGGCATTATCAAATTTCTCATGTCACTGCTTTGGAGCTTGTTTCAAGCCGTATAAAGACTTCACCAATTTGCATACCTGATTATTCTATCCTGGTACAGAAAACCCCTCAGGTTGCTCCATGTAAATTTTCTCTTCTAAATCTCCGTTTAGAAAAATCGTATTTACATCCATCTGATGTATTTTCAGGTTCCATAGAGCAGCAATAGCCAACAACAGTCTAATGGAAGTTATTCTCGACACCGGAGAATACGTATCAAAGTAATCAAGGTCTTCACGTTGTCGGTAACCTTTAATTACCAACCTGACCTTATACTTGTCAATTGTGCCATCTGATTTTATCTTCTTCTTGAAGATCCACTTGCAACCTAATGGTTTACACCCTGGAGGAAGGTCCACAAGTTCCCAAGTGTGATTTTGCAAGATAGATTTTATCTCAGATGCAATTGCCTCCTTCTAGAGAGGTCCCTCAGAAGACTTCACAGTTTCTGAGTAGCTTTAGGGCTCACCTTCCAGTATCAAAGTGATAAAATCTGATCCATAAGATTTTTCCACCCGAACTCTCTTACTCCGCCGAGGCGCAGCCTCAACAGGTTCATCATCCTCTTCTTCTTCCTCTGGTATTTTTTTTACCCGTTTTGAGAAGCTAGCATCCTCTATGGTCTTATATGGAAACACATGCTCGAAGAATGAGGCATTTCTCGATCTATTATAGAGTTCTTGTGTATATCCGGTAACTGTGACTCATAAACACAAAATCGATACGCACTGCTATTATGTGCATATCCGATAAATATGCAATTAATAGTTTTTGGTCATATCTTAATCCTCTTCGGATCATGCACCAAAACTTTGGCAAGACACCCCCACACTCGTAAGTATTTATAGGATTGTCGTCTTCCATTCCACAACTCATAAGGGTTCTTATATATTTTCTTCCGAGGGACCTTATTTAAAAGGTAATTAGCTGTTGACACAGCTTCCCCCCACATGGAGCCTGGTAGTCTAGAGCTCAATAGAAGAGCATTCATCATCTCCTTAAGAGTTCGATTTTTTCTCTCAGCAACTCCATTTTGCTGAGGGGTATAAGGAGCTGTTGTTTCGTGTCTGATCCCATGTTCAGCACACAACTCAGCGAATGATGATACATATTCACCTCCTCGATCACTTCGAACCACCTTAATCTTCTTATTAAGTTGGTTTTCAACCTCATTCTTGTAGAGAACGAATTTCTCTATAGCTTCATCCTTGCTTTTGAGAAGATACACATAACAATATTTTGTGTTATCATCTACAAAAGTAATGAAGTACCGATTCCCACCACGTGTTGGTGTACCTTTAAGGTCACATACGTCGGTGTGAATTAGGCCGAATGGTTCGTTGCTTCTTTCAATGTGTTGAAAGGATGGTTCGTTGCTCTCAATATTATTTATCTTAGGTCTAATGGCCATTACACTGAGCTTAAACAGCCCATCAGATACATAGCTCTTTCCCACAAACATTCCCTTTTTCGACAGTACAACTCTGTCTGACTCAAACACAATGCGAAAGTCATGCTTACTTAATAACGATCCAGACACTAGATTCTTTCGAATCTTCGGAACATACAACACATTGGTTAGAATGAGGTCCTTGCCCGAGGTCAACTTTAGCGCCACTTAATTTCCCTTGGCCCATGATGTCCGAGGTTGCCGAGTTCCCCATGAACAGCTTCTCTGCACTAATTTCTTCAAAATTGTGGAGCAGTTCTTTATTGCATCACACATGTCTAGTGGCTCCAGTATCAATCCACCATTGCCGCGGGTTTGAAGCCACCAGGTTCAATTCAGAGACCACGGCACAGAGGTCTTCCATTTATGGTCCCTCATTCAGGTTGACCTCCTGCTTCTTCTTCGGTTTCTTGCATTCCGAAGATTTATGGCCAACTCGGCCACAGTTGTAACACTTCCCAGAGAACTTCTTGGTAATGCCTCCTTTGGGTCCCATCTTGGAAGATTTAGAATTCTTCTGTTTAGAACTTTGTCCGTGATCGACCACCTTGTCTTTCACAGTAGCCTGGGAGAACATATTTCTCTCTAAACCCGTATTGTCTTCTTCGATGCGAAGTCTAACAACGAGTTCCTCCACATTCATCTCCTTCCGCTTGTGCTTCAGGTAGTTCTTGAAATCCTTCCAGTCGGGAGGCAGCTTCTCAATGATGGCTGCTACATGGAGGGTTTCACTCAAAACTATACCTTCTGGATGGATCTCATGTAGGATCACCTGAAGCTCCTGGACTTGGCTGATCACTATCTTTGAGTCAACCATCTTGTAGTCTAAGAATCGGCCCACGATGAACTTCTTGGCCCTTGCATCCTCCGACTTGTATTTCTTGTCTAAGGACTCCCATAGCTCTTTAGTCGTTCTCTTCGTGTTGTACACAACATACAGCGAGTCAGCCAGACAGTTGAGGAAGTAGTTTCGGCATAGGTACTCAGAATAAGTCCAAGCCTCCACCACAACAACCTCATCTTGCTTGGGAGGGTCCTCGGTCAAGAACCGAGCTAGATTGAGCGTGGTCAGGTAGAAGAGCATCTTCTGCTGCCACCTCTTAAAGTTCAACCCAGTGAACTTCTCTGGTTTTTCCCCATGGTTGATTGGGAAATTCCCAATTGGGGCGGAGGGGGTCTGGTGATGAGTCTGTTTCACCTCAACACATTCCGTGGTCATCTCAACAGAATCAAAATCTATTTTAAAATTGTTGGAGGAAATGCTCTCTTTTCTAAGAGTGAACAAGAAATAAATTGAAATACACAATTTTCAACTTATCTGTTGAGTGACTCGAATTGCCTTTTATGAAGACTGCAGTCTCCCGAGAAGAATTCTCGAGCTGGAATTCCCGAGCAGAATCTCCCAACCAAGTCACCCGAGCAGTATCTCCCAAGCTACCGAGCAGTATCTCCCGAGCTGTAGTCGGACGTCTCCCGACCAAGAAGTTGTTGAGACCTGCGCAACGCAGTTTCCTTGAAACAAATTTGTCCTCCTCCGACGGTGCTTCGAGGCTCTGATGGGCGTCTATCTCTCAGAATACAACAGTGGGACCACGGGCACAACGGATCACTTGTTGCTCGTGGCGAACTGAGGAAGTACCCGAGCGCTATCAAGGGAGGTCGGGAAGGAGGAGGAAAATAATTTCTTCTCTCTATATATTTTGCTCTCGGTCACAGTCTCTTTATATAGGCTCAGACTCCCGCAATAATCAATGATCGAATTAATACCATTTACTGCCAATAACCGGCCAGATCCAAATGTCTGGGGTTACATTTTGCATTAATCAATAGTTAATGCTTCAGTTACATTCTAGCAAAAAATTTAACAAAACGTTGGTTCATCTGCTTGGACAAATTTTTCCACGATCGGTCGAACATTTGACGCGCGCAGGTTGTGCACGCACACGAGTTCACTTGGTTCAGTATAAATCCTGACCCTTGATTTGCACCCCCCCCTGCGCACCCATGCGTGAGAGAGAGCCTCTCTAATTGCATTTGTTCATAACTAACATGCTTGTGAAACAATATAATGTTGGGACCGGGTGCATGTTGACATGGATGCGGGTTCGTAATTTTAAATTTAATTACGTGCAGCGGAAGGTTTAGCATAAATAATTTCACAAATTATTTAACCACACATCTAAGCATGCAACCTTATATTGTGTAGACATGATCATACATTAAAATTTTGTAGAAAGTAAACTAATTTACTTAATACCTCGCGTAACTCGAAGGAAGGGACGAGATCCAACCGTAAGCGTCCCTTGGAAGCTCCGCCTCTATTCGCGTCCACGCCGAGTTTTCTTCGGGATGACTTCGCAAAGCCACGAGTTTCGTGCCGACAAGAACTACTAGATTCTCCAAAGGCACGACAAGAATACCAAGAGAGAGATGGGAAGACTAACCACCAAATGAAGAACGGAATCAAGATTCCGGGAGGAAGGAAGGAGTTGCGCCCGCTTCTTCTTCTTCTTCGGCAGCTGCTTGGTGGTGGCTGAAGCTCACGGCAAAAGGGGAGGGCCTCTAGGGCCGGCGGCACTAGAGGAGGGAGAGAGAGAGAGGGAGAGAGAGAGGGCTTATTCCTTGATCTCTTAGATTAATCTCCAAGCCTTGCCTTGGTTCCTTTATATAGTAGTCTCTCAATCGCCAAGTCTCCTTTTTATGGAATAAATTTTCATAAGAAATTTATCATATAAATTTTTCTATGAATTATTCCATCATGCCAAGTTTTTATCATAATTTAATTTATAATAAAAACAACCATGTCTCCCTTTTCTTATGGAAAGAAATTTCTTTATATAAATTTCTTTATCATGGTAAATCAATCCATTATTGATTTTATAAAATAAAATAAACCAATCCATGGTTTATTTTAATTTCCATGAAAAATAAATCTCTTTATATAAATTTCTTTATCCATAATTTTATAAAACAAACCACACTCGGTTTATTTTATAACTTGAACCAAACGATTTGGTTCTCCCTTTTTAATGTGGCCGGCCAAACAAAGAGGGTGGGGACCCTCTTTGGCCGGCCAAACCCAAGCTTTTACCATACGAATTAAACTCATTTAATTCGTCCAATAAGCCTTCAAAAGACTTAGTCATTTTAAGCTTCCGATGCGTATCTGAAAAATTCAGATTCGACTTATCTCTCTTGATCAGAAAATCTAATTTTCAACTCGTTTTAAATCCCTCGGATTACTCGTAGTGCGTGTGACTAAATAGGCTTTCGATTTATGTTGGCTGTCTATAATTAACCAATTATAGAACGATCATGAGTGACACCTAGTAGTACATCATGATCCCCAATTAATCGAAAGATCAACGGTTGACCTCAGAAATAATTCTGAAACCCTTCAGCAGCTATAATATGAATCGTGCCTCATTCCCTTCACCATCTTATACCCACTTGGTTCAGGACACGGTCTATGTGTGTCAGTCCCCACTAGGCTGACTACGCCACACCTAGCCCAAGTAACGTTTTCTCGTCCTACGGATTCTAATTACTCTCATGTATCTAAGAGATTCATACTTTGAACATGTCATGCTCTGGCCAGAGGCTTCGAGTAACAATCCGACGATAAGCCTTGGGTATACATCTCCTCGCAAGGAGTGGTGAATCCTTTGTAGGTTGTTCAAACATCTTCGGGCACTTCGGCTTATACCCAATCATCCTTGGTCCACACCTCCTTAGAGATGCTTGCTTAAGATGTCAAAGTATAAGTCTCCATGACCAAGATGACTTGAACACCGCAAGTCAAAGGAACATCGCACTTAAGCTGCAGTAAGAACTTCATTGACATATCTATATGTAGACTACCATATGAAGTTTTACAGTCAGTCACTCCAATGAACTAGTTCCCTTAACTAGCATTCATGTTTATCTCCTGACATCCCAATGTCCCCAACCAGTGAGAATCAGCTGATTAGAGAATAACCCATGCTAGTCTCAACAGAATTGATAGTGTCCGTATTTATCAATTCATCGACTAGGGACAATTTCAATACTTCACAATTGCACATGTAGAGATAATCACTAGTTGTGAATTCATCACAAATTCTCTCATGCTGTGAATTGTATTGCGGACATTCAGTAAATGAGTTTAAGATCTCAATCAAATACACAAACATGTATACTCAAATAGTGAATATTCATTTATTAAAATAAATGATTACAATCATAAGGCGATTGCCTTAAGATACTTCTCTCACAATACTAACATATAAACCAACAATTATGCCTTAAAACTCTCAATGTGGGACTAAAGCCCCACTCACAATGGAGTCTCTTTATTCTCCGCCTCCCTTTCCATTCACTAGAAACTCCTAATGTGGGACTAAAGTCCCACTCACCAAGGAGCTTCTTTCCTCCACACCTCCGTTTCCATTCACATTATATCTAACAGAAGCTATGTGGCAAGACCTGCCGACGCTGGACGACTCTCTTTACATGGCGCCCGAGGCCTCCTCGGGAAGGTGGGTTCCCGAGAACACCACGAGCAAACATACTCTGGAGACCGACCCGGGAAGACACACGCCCGAGATCATCTCGGAAAGTCAGGTCCCCGAGATCACCTCGGGAGGGTAAGCGCCCGGGGCTCCCCCGGGCCAAAAGACCCCGAGATCACTTCGGGGTAGTGTAGCACGAGGAGCACTCGACCTCATGTAACAGCCCCCTTTCTTCGGATCTATGAATAATCATCACCTATAATCACGGGATGATCATGACCCGTAATACACGGCCATTAACGCATTCATTATCGCAACGGTCTAGATTTCATGACAGCGACGACCATTACAAGGGTTATCCAGTAATCGAAGATTGAGGGGATGTGGCGAAGATCGTGGAGACACATATGACTGCGCATCAGGTATAAAAGGTACTACAACCCCTCCGGTAAGGGGGTTACACACTCTCTAACTTAAGCATCTTCTCCTTGCTTTATTCCATCTCCTATACTGAGCCACTGACTTGAGTGTCGGAGTGGGCTCCGCCGGACAACCTCTGGCGTGTTCCCATTAACGCTCGTGTTAATCTCGCAGGGTGAGAATTCTTCCTCTAGCGTCAACATCCACGTGGGCTGAACCCTGGTGACTAGTCGTCGTCGTTGATTCCTTCTGGAACAAGTTTGACATCGTCTGTGGGAAACTAGTAAAGCACCAGAAGGAGCACCGATGACAGAGTTGGTGGGACAATTCATCGTCCTGACGAAAGAGGAACCAGATTGCTTGGTGGGCAGTGCCATCAAAGGGGTGCTCCAACAGCAACGAATGGAGCCAGCTGCTTCACAACGAAGGGCTTATGGGCAAGAGGAGATCCCAGTGCTCTCCGAGGTCCAACCCAACCGTGTGAGGAAGGCTCGCACTCAGCGATTGGGGAACTACCCTCTAATCTCCTTCAGCCCAGAAGATCTGAAGGACACAGAAGGCCCCCAGAGGACGCTATGGTAATCCTTGCGCATATCGCAAATTATGAAGTCGAGCGTGTCTTTGTGGATACAGGTAGTTCGGTGAACATCCAGTACAAGGCTACTCTATATCAGATGCAGATTGACAATGATGAACTGCTTCCGGTTTGGATCCTACTCTTCGGCTTTATCGGATGTCGGGTATAGCCGATAGAACAAATCACCCTATCATTGTCATTGGGCAGGGACACTATGGAGAGAACTAGGAGGACTCCCTGGTCTTGGATGCTCCCTCGTCTTACAATGCCATCTTGGGACGCCGGGCGCTCAGTATATTCCAAGCAGTGGTCTCTGTCTATCATCAGAAGATCAATTTTTCGGTTGGTGATCAAGTAGCTGAAGTCAAAGGAGATCAGGGGATGTCTCGGAGGGGCTACAATGGGGGAGTCAGATCGGCACCGCACCGGAACCCGAAGTCCTAAAAATTGATCTCGCTGACCGTCGAGAAGATGAAGGACCTAAAGAAGAACGGAGAGAGGTCGAGAGCGAGGAGGTCCAAATTCACCTTCAACAGGAGGGGGAAGTCATGAGGATCGCCACTGATCTTATACCAGAACTAAGAAGTCGTCTTATAGACTGCCTGCAGAGCCATAGAGATGTCTTCGCCTGGGCCGCCGAAGAAATCAAAGGAGTCCCCCCGGCTTTAGCCATGCATCACTTGCATGTCCTCCCTGGAGCCCGACTGGTTAAACAGAGGCGGAGACACTTTGCACCAGAGCAGGACAAAGTTATCCGGGACGAAGTCAACAAGCTATTAAAGACCGGGCACATAAGGGAAGTCCAATTCCTGGCCTAATTAGCTAATATAGTCCTTGTCCCTAAGCCAGGGGGTAAATGGCGGGTTTGTATTGACTTCCGCGACTTGAACAAGGTCTGCCCTAAAGACCGTTACCCCTTGCCTCGAATAGACCGGTTTGTAGACTCTACAGCCGGTTGTGAGTTTATTTCAATGCTGGATGTTTATCAAGGCTACCATCAAGTTCCACTCGCTCTCGAAGACCTGGAGAAAGTCAGCTTTGTGACAGCCGACAACACATATTGAATTAATGTCATGCCCTTCGAATTGCGCAACGTTGGGGCAACTTACCAGTGGATGATGGACAAAGTTTTCAGACATCATATCGGGAGAAACATCGAAGTGTACGTAGACAACATCATGGTCAGTGGATGATGGACAAAGTTTTTAGACATCATATCGGGAGAAACATCAAAGTGTACGTAGACAACATCATGGTTAGTGGATGATGGACAAAGTTTTCAGACATCATATCGGGAGAAACATCGAAGTGTACGTAGACAACATCATGGTCAAGTCTGACAAGGGAAAGGACATGATCGCCGACTTAGAAGAGACGTTAGCCACCCTGAGGGCCAACAAGCTGAAGTTGAACCCTGCCAAGTGCCTATTCGGGGTGAAGAGCGGTCGTTTCTTGGGACACATGGTGAAGGAGAGGGGGATCGAGGCTAATTCAAAAAAAGTAAAAGCTATTCTGGATATGCCTTCCCCTCGCAACTTCAAGGAAGTGCAACAGCTAAATGGTAGAATCACGACCCTATTCAGGTTCATCTCCAAGTCCGCAGATAGGACCCTGTCATTCTTCAAGATTCTGAGAAAGGCGGCCAAGTTCGATAGGGATGACCAATGTGAGAAGGCACTCGTTGACCTGAAGGTCTATCTCGCCGAGCTCCCCATCCTCTACAAGCTAGTAGAAGGGGAGACCTTATTTGTCTACTTGTCTGCAGCGGAATAAGCGGTAGGCTCGGCAAAAACTTGTAGGATCGAGATTGAGCGATAGAGGGGGTGAATATCGCTTCGCAAAAACTTCGTCGGATCTTCGTTGACTGTTCGCTTAATATCAGAGTTGTTAGTAACAGCGGAATAATAAAAGTAAAAACGAACACAATAAGAACACGCGGAATTTACTTGGTTCCCAACCCCCCAGGGTCAGTACGTCCAAAGCCTAATTACGAGTAGCACCCGTCCACTAGTGGTCTCCTTTCCGGAATTTTCAGAGGCGGAGAAACTCGTCTTACAGTTGAGAGTACAAGCAAAATAATGATAAAGAATTACAAGTTATAACTAAATGCAAACCAAAACAGAAGACGACGATTCCGACCAATCTGGAACTTCGAAGTGTTGTGCACTTCCTCCTGGAGCCTCCTTGATTGCAGAGCTTTGTCTCAACACTTTTCCTTTGCACAGAATGAGTAAGCGGATGTGTAAGTTGATGTTCTGAACTGCTGCACTCGATCCCCTTTTTATAGTACTTACTTAAGCACCTGAATGACCTTTCAGGCGCCCTCATTACGGTCAAAACTTGTCCGAACTGGCGTACTTGACGCAGAGATAAGGTTTGCATCCCAGGCGCCTGGGTGCTATTCAAGCACCCAGGAAGCTCTTTCCAGATTATTGTTTTCTTACGTTTGCTCTCCTATTTTGCCTCCAACTGCAAGATAAATAAACACAAGATAAAACAAATAATCCTAAGTCTTAAGGATTGACAGCAAGAGCTGTCTGGTTCTGACTTTACATTTTAAATGAAATCCTAGGTCGAACCTCGCCTACTTCACTTTGGAGAAGTTATCTTTTGTCAACCGGGACCTCCGATTGGACTTTTGCTCAGCCTCCGAGAATCCGAAACTTGACGACGTTTGACCTCGACCCGTCTCGACTCCTGTCCGCGATCCCCGCTCAGCAATGTCTTCTGTTCGGTCCCCCAGACCAAGTCTTCGTGCTCGACTTCACTTGTCAAGTCTTCGTTGCCCGATCCCCAACCAAGACTTTTGCTCAGCCTCCAAGAATCTGGAACTCGACGACGTTCAACCTTTACCCGTCTTGACTCCTGTTCGCGATCCCCGCTCGGCAATGTCTTCTGTTCGGTCCCCCAGACCAAGTCTTCGTGCTCGACTTCACTTGCCAAGTCTTCGTTGCCCGATCCCCAACCAAGACTTTTGTCCGATCCCCAACCAAGACTTTTGCTCAGCCTCCAAGAATCCGGAACTCGACGACGTTCGACCTCGACCCGTCTTGACTCTTGTCCGCGATCCCTGCTTGGCAAATTCTTCTGCTCGGTCCCCCGGACCAAGTCTTCATGTTCAACTTTACAAGTCAAGACTTCGTACCCAATTTCCCAAACTAGGATTTCGGTGTCCAACCCTCGGCCAAGACTCTGTGCCTCGATAAGGACTTCTTTGTTAGTCATCTTAATCCTGACTAGACTTCTTTATGTCAAACGTCAAATCTTATTTGGCTTAGTCCAAATATGTTTTATTACTCTGCTAAACATCAAGTCATATTTGGCTTATCTCTTGGTCAAATTGACCAATTATGAGTTCTCTACCAAATATCATATCATGTTAACTGACCATTGTTCTAACTGATCAAACCTTGGTATATTGTCAAATATATCGGACCTAGGTTTGATCATCTTACCAAATATCGGGTCCTGTTTAACTAACCCTTTGGTCAACTTGATTAATCTTTGGGTTTACCCTACTAAATATCAGATACTATTTGACTTAATCCTTAATCAATTTGATCAGACTTAATATATTGTCAAATATCAAAATATTAGAGGTTGATTATTCATATATGATACTCTTTACACTAACAAGCACGGTGCGAGGGACTCAACGTGGCGTTGTCCTAGGGAAGAAGGAGAGACTGTCGTCTCGCTGAGCGACGAACACACCGTGAAGCTCCACCTCAAGATCTGAAAGTGGCAAAAGCAGCCGCACAATGCAAGCGTGCATTGTTAAAGACAACGACAATGAGGTAGAAGGATGGAAAGAGACGTGTTTTTATTCATAAGTGAATCAGCGGATGAATTTATAAATTCATCCTCTCTGTTATTTATGTCAAGTAAACGACGAAAGAATATAATATCCATCTTCTTATTTGAAATAAACAAAAAAAAATTCCACACGACAAACTTTCCTAAGTTTTCAAATCCGCTCTCTCAGATAAACGGGGCATAAATTTTCAAATGGAAGAATTTATTAGATGGTTAAAAGTTAAGCTCAAACCAAAGGCCTATACAACAACTGCAACATCTATTTTGTATCGGAATTGCTTGATACTGAAGTAAGGCATTGTGCTTTTGCAAGTAGAGAGCTGCTACTGTTTGTTGTAATGCACCATCTATGAATAACTTAGGAAAATAAGTTGACTACAAAAAACTGAGCATTCAAAAATGGAGCATTAATTGATGGAGTTTCAAAATCGTTATGACAAGTTCTTCAAAAGCCATTGTTACTAACATTTGCCAGCAAAAAAAAAACTAATACCCTGCAAGCCGTACATATTCACTTTTGCTAAGAATTTACACAGCTCACATGAAATCACCATCGCCTGGTGGTTCATCAATACTATCATCGTTGTCCAAATGGCCGGCCATGGTGAATCCCAAAGAATCACTTATGTGAGGAGCCCCTTCTTCGGAATGCAAATTCAAGCAGGACAGGCCAGTTGAAACAGTATATATATCGGAGAAACCATCACAAAATAACTGGCTGCTGCTAGGAAGTGCAGAAGTATTATTCACCATCTGCACAATCATTCAACAAATGAATCCTTGATAAGGCACATGAATACTGATCGAATTAGAAAAATGAAAGACAAGTCCTACTCACATTGGCACAAGAAAAATTTCCACCCAATTTGTTGAGCACAGCAGGGAGGACATTCATCAACTGTGGGCCAGGTATAGATGGTGCAGAAGCCATGAGCATATGAAGTGTCTCCCTGGCATTCTTCTCCATCAAAGATTCTGCCTTTGGAATCAGAGGGGTTATGAGGCTTGGAAGCAATGGTGAAATGACAGAAGATATAGCCGGTCCAGCACTAACAAGATAGCCCGGACCAGAAGAACAAAAATCAAACATTGGGATGTGGACAATTGGATCAGACATAAAGGGTGTAAATATGGGAAGTTGTTGTGAGCATGGCAAACTCAACGACACAGAAATTGATGAAGGAATTAATGGATCAGGAACAAGAGTCGGGATTGACAAAGCTAGACGCTCGGCAACATCAATGGGCAGCCTCGATGGAACAGATGCAACCGTGGATGAAGCAACAGGCAACAAAGAAGACAAAGGTGGAAGAGGTATTAACTCAGAAGGTGCGGATGAAAGATGGAAAGGGTTCACCGTGTACTGCAGTGAAGATGGACAAGGGGGGCACCAGCAGTAGTAGGGAGAAAAGGAACTTGAACTACTAATTTGTGTAAGTGGTAGGTGAATAGAGACAGGGCTGAATGTTGAGAAAGGAGATGGCAATGATGGGATATCAGGAAGGCAACTGGATAGTGTTGAACTTCCACCACTGTTGTTTGGATTATCATTCTCCTGTTTGCTTGAGTATGCAACATTTGAACTTGAAGGAGAAACTGAAATAATCAATTCAGAACTTCTTGTCGACGTGCTCATATGGGCATCTCCATGGTGCTTAATTTTCTCCCTAGTTCGGATGGAGGATAACATTCTTGGCATTTCATCTTTGAAACTGTTTAGTCTTGGACTAAGACTGCCTTGGCATAAAGAATGAACCTTTCCGGCATGTGCTGACATATTGCGGGAACGAAATGATCGAGAAATAGTACATGAAGACTGGCATTCTGTTACACTGGGACAAGAGGCAGTTGGACTTACTTCTGCACTGCTCGAGCCCCCAAGAAGATATGCCCGAAGGTGAGATGCAAATGAATCAAGGCGTGATTCAGAGATTCCAGTAAGACAGGACAAAGAGGGCTTTCTTCTTAGTAAATCTTTCATCTATGACATGCAAATTATTAATAGTAAGCTATCATGTCTCACAAATAAGATCACCTACAACACATTAGAATATCAATCTGCTTAAGTAGAAACATCACTCTTTCAAGGATGATGCAAGAACAATGTACTATTAATCTATGCTATACTGATTTGTATATGTGAATCAAACACAAGTATGGACCCTGAAGATCAAGAACAATGTACAAGTGATAATCTTTTTTCGCACTGGGACATGGGAATTCATAAATAAAAATAATCAAAAATTTTAGAGAATCAAATTTCAGACAAAGATACGGGAGAGGCTCAATCAAAATAGAATGCAATGCATTTAATATTTATATAACTATATAATGTATATGCAGTGTTTAAGGTTTAAGGGTTTGAAAAGGTATAAAAGTTCAGGGAGATGAGGGTTTCTTGAAATGTTCCCTAACCTAATTCGCTTACTATTAACGAATAGTAAATCACCTCCGCCCACAAGCTCCACACTTGTCACCTTCTCCCTTCCTACTTGCCCTTGTTTGCTCGCTCACCTGCTCCTGCCTCATTATAGTGTCCACATGTGGCGCTAGAAACCATATTTTATTCTCCTTACACTTCTTCCTCCTATGCTTATTCTTCTTCTTACTCATTTCTTCCTCATCTGCATTTTCTTGATTTCCTTTTGAGAAGATGATGAGTTCAACAAGCTACATTCGTATATCATACCCATGCTCACGTTTGTATATGGAATGGGAGGAAGACCACCGAGTCCAAGTAGAAATGCTAATAATGTGCAATGCAACTATAAAAAGTATACTAGAGAAAGAATAAACTTAAACCTTATCAAGCAATTCACGTCCATGGATCTTAGACTTCTCAGAACACCAATAGTACAAGATCTGAGGTCCAGGTAACTTTAGCAGGAAGGAACGGCCAGAAATATCAGCCGATAGTTCTTCGATAACCGCATCAGGACTATCAAAGTCGTTACTCAAAACAGCTAATCTCTCTGTACATCCATCATCCCCGATGAATGAGAGGCGCATGTTAGAAGATGGCAAGAGATTGAGATTCAGTTGTCCCCTGTACAAAGGCAGAAAGCAGGGCCTAAAAAACTTGGCAAAACACCTTAAGCAAGAATGTAAATAAAACAAGTGAAAGAGCATCCAATTATAATTAAAACTCTTATAACACTTTTGACAAATAATTAAAAGATGAAAAAAATAAAGTTAGGCCCAGAATTTTACTCCATATTGAAATTTTGCATCTAAACAAATATGTTCAACAGTTAGAGCAAAGTCAGTCTATTGTAGATTGAAAAGAATAGGCAAAAAAAAACAAAAAAAAACACTAGACCATTCTGGTGTTTGACACTGAATTTCTTAAAATATATACATAATCCATGGTGCGGGTCTCAACCTGGAGTGTTATGAACAAAAGATCATGTGTCTGACTTAAGTAGAGGTAGAAAGGAAAATGTAGAAGAGGGGAAAAATTTCTCAGAACATAAAATAAACAACCTCTTTCTTATAAAGAATGACACTGAAACAACTCCATTTGTTTGTGGTTTTTGAACACTAATGCTAGCTAACTAGAAGGTTTCACAATTAGGAGTTTACCTTCACTTAGGAAAGAGGTATTTAAGTTAAAATTTGTGAAAAGACTTAGGAATCCAATAGGGAAACATTTCCATAGAAAATTTATCACAAAACCAACTTATTTTAGCAATAACTATGTGAAAAAGTTAAGGTAAAAGAAAAAAAAAACAGATAATTAAGATATTTATTATATCAACTAATTGAAAACAAAAACTGATTGCATGAGTTCCCATCTTCACAACCCATGAATTTAAGAATAATATTCACTGTTTTATATCCTAGTGGAACATTAATTTCATAAAGGATCAAACCAGGTCATGTGTGAAACAACTTAAATCATTTTGGCTGAATTAAATTTGCATTACAGAAGACGGGCAACAGAATGCAGAAAGGTCGCTTTATTAAAGCAAGCAAAACACTAATAGTGGGGGCATAAGGACATAAACAGTGATGACCAACACGGGCCAAAAGTCTCATGGTCAAAGAAAAGGGCATTCCTAAATCAGAAAAATGTTTTACTGCAAAAGAAAAATGTCATGACATCACTTTTCAACAATAGAGCTTTGTATCACCAGAAGGAGAGAAAACATAATAGAAAGAAGTAAAGATATGAAAAGAAAATGAATTAAAGAATATAATTTGAGATTTTCTTTAGCAAAGTTTTCATAAACGAGATGAAAATTAAAAAAAAATCAATTATATTTTATTTGTTTCCATATTAGTGATCAGAAGATGATCAAGAAGGAGACAATTGGGATCAAAATCTAAAGCATAGGCTAACACAGCAACATGGGGCAAGTGGCTGGAATGATACTTGTTGTGTGATTTATGTACATATGTCTATATACATTCATGTATTTATTATACATACATGTATATAATATGAGAGAAAGGAAGTAAATTTTTTCCTATCTTTTTCAAAATTTTTACAAAAAAAAAAAGAATCAATCTCTCTACCCGCCCTTTTTTCTTCCTCTCCAATCTCTCTCAAATAGAATAGATTAAAGCCTAGGAGATAACTATTCTGGACACAATAACAAGTGTTCATACATAATAAATTTCCAAATGCAAAGGCATGGCAAAAAATGAATTAATGGCTAAAAAGATAGCATAGAACAAAAATGACTACAAAAGCAGAATTTATAAGGCATCGAATGAATAAGGCAAACATACAACAAAAGTTTTCCTTTATGCAATGGTATAAATCTAAAGATACTTGATATCAAACTAAAAGCATGTAATTTATCCACCAAACTTGCATAAATAAAATATTACCGGCCTTTCTCCAAAACTCAACCAACAACTAAGCATGCAAACCTCATAATAAATATCTACTGGTAGAAATGGATTCTACTGCTAGAATCCACTGGATATGAGAACAATTATATAAATAAATGTATCATAAGTCCATGTAAGAATCTACCTTCTTTTGCTCATAAATCACAGATCTTAATAGAACATCACAAACGCCCAATTTACCTACAAATCAAAAGTCAATTTCACTTGAAATGACGAACCATGCCATCACTAGTAAAGTTCAGATAGAATCCTGCGATTATTGATAAACAACAAAGACGATATATCTTCCAAACGCTTGAAAAAATTAACTTATCATAAAAGTGCAAGTGCAATCTCACATCCAAACTGTAAACTATCTAATGGCCTGAAACCACAATGATAATTGAAGTGAAAAATATGACAAGGCTAGAGTAAAACAATTGAAAGTCTATTATTCAGACTTGATAGAATAGCACTAAACAGAGAAGCGCCACAAATCAAAAGCTATCCACTACATACCAGGTTAGTAAACCGAGAAGACCCCCTATCCTTCACACAACTGATAGTGATTATCCAACCTATTACAGTTTTAACATATGAGCACAGCTTCTTATATATGTGAGAGACATTAAGTTTTCGTCATATGTTCATGAATGGCTCAGAATATTCTAATGATTCATATTTTGCATCATCAAATGAATAGATATCATTATACACTACCTTTAAATCGTCATGAGAAAAGTTTTAAATGAGATTATTGTTAGAATCTCTTAATAGCATAAAACTTAAAGTAAGATGTCACTTTTCTAATTATGAACATTTCCGTTAAATATAGAAATTTAATGTTCCTAAAGGATTTAGAGATGAGGCTATCAAAAGACAGCCACATTATATGTATCATGATGATCCTCAAGTATCCTCTAGGTGATGAATTTTGATTTAAAATTATGTGAAATTAGGAGAAAACTACCATCTTTTTCCTAACCTTTTATTTACTGCCATTATGCACTTAAACAGAAGGAAAAATCTTGTAATCAAGAAAGCAAGCATTTCTACTAAGAGATATCTGTTAAAAATCAATCACAAAGGTATAAGAAGTATAATTTTCAACAAAAAAAAAGATTTAGTTGACTCGTATCACAGTGTCTTATTTATGACACCTCGTATATATATTTTGGTATCAATTTCAAATCATTTACTTTTAATGTGCAAGTGGTAGGTTACTTTTCTGCTTTCCAAATGCCCTGTATCTGCGATGTATTGTGCATGAGAATATATTAATCATGATCCAAATCTATCAGATATTATACTGCTGCAAACTTCAATGCTCCACTATGAACTAAAAAATTATGAAATCATTTTCATTTTGTTTTCACTAGAATGCATGGTTATCATAGTATCTAGCAATCTAATACTTGAGTAGATCTTGCAGTAGGCTCTCTCTCCCTATACATTATAAAAATTCCAAGAATGAAACAGGAGAATTAGATAATTTACAATGTGATGCAATGGAAACATGAACTGACCTGCATTTTCATGCAGAATCACTGCATGAAAACTGAAACTGTCAAAGATCAATAACCTATCTGAAGCCTTAATTACTTATGAGTCATACAACTATGAAAACAACTGTATTTATGTTTCTTAACAACATTCGTGAATACAACAAAGAGTAGATAGTTAAAGAAAGAATCCAGCTGCTGAATTCACTATAGACAATGAAGATATGAAGAAAAATAAACAATTATATCAAAGCAAAAGAAAAAGAAAGAAAGAAAGAAAGAAAAAATATATTATCTTTCTGTATCTAAAAAAAAAGTATAAATAGGGAAAGATAAGCTTGCCGGTCACCTTTTAGCAGTTGGGCATAGAATGTTCCCTTGCTTCTTGACCTTCCCTACGCGAACAGAAACAAGAGGAACGCACAAGCACCTTGCTAACATCCCTACTTCCGATGCTTCAAAATGCTGATCACATATAATAATTAAAATAAATAAATAAAAATAAGCGCCGCTCAAAAAAAAAGGAAAGGATTAGAGTACCGAAAAAGAGGGATTGCTATAGCACTTACAAAGAAAATAAATCTAACTTTCTAAACCGGTGTTTTAGCAGAACGCCTAAATTATAAACAAATCCATATACGAAACATGAAATTTTCCAAGATACGGGAAGGTAATGAACGGGAACCTGGCTTAACTGCGCCAGAAGCCTCTCCTCTGCCGGGCCTCCTGAGACGTTAAGCTTAAGCAGAGGTTTCGACCTCTCGTCCGCACGGCAGGCACCCAGAACCTGCAGATCCAGCGCCTGGAGCCACGGCAGCACCGCGGCTTCCCGTTCATCCGATTCTCCACTGAGAACGTCTCTCAGCCTCCGGAAAACATCTTCCCCAGCAGCGCTAACTAGTGGAGGCGGGGCCGATCCGGAACCACTGTCATCGCTCTCCCTAAATCCCTCGGAGGCGTCTTCGTCGGGGAACCGGTCGTAGCCCTCGGTCCGGCCTAGGTCGTCGTCTTTTCTCGGAGGAACCATGGCGAAACCCTCCCGCTGCTCTCGCCGATGAGACGGACAATTGAAGAAACGAAGACCAATAGGATGATTCAGCGATATGGAACAAAAATCGGACGTGAGGGAATTATAAAGTGGAGTTTTGGGGAGGACTCGCGGTCCGGGCGCGTCATCCGCCAGGTGGCACGAGAGGACAGGAAGCCGACCTGGCGTCGTGTTGGATTTTATGCCATACGACGAGGACGACGGGTCCCACCCCGTTATACTTGCCGGATTCGGATCAATCATCTATTCATCCGCCAAATTAAAAAAAAAATGAAAAAGGCAAAGCCGGTTCTTGCAGTAATAATTTAACGTTGACTTATACCTGGATTAGCATTGGTGGGACGTTGTGGACCAAATTCGGGGTCGGGATCGCTGAGTTAAAAGCAATGGGGATGGAGTAGCTCCGGGATGGAATGGGCCGGACTGGACAGAATTAAACCCACTAAGTAACTTTTGCTCTCAACGTTTTGATGTCCACGCAAAAATCCGCTTTAGAACGGAAACGCGGTTTCTGCATCGAAGCCAATTTTCTAACTATACATAAATCCCAAGAGCAATTAAAAATAATTTTATTTTATATTTAATATTATAACTCAACTATTAACTTTTAAAAATAAAAGTTTATTAACCTACTTAAAAATCAAAAAATAAACTAATAAAAAAATTGCGCCAAGCGCGCTTTTTGCAAGCACGGAATGTTATAGATAATTTAGAGTTAACTCTAAATATGAAAAATAAATAAATATAATAATAATGTCAATATGAACCCTTGAAAGTAATCATTCACCACCGTAGCACATTACTACACGCTAACACGCGTGTGTTTTAATGACAATCGAATCTGAAATAGAGCTTACGAAAATTTGTATCAACTGTCAAAATAAATACAAAAGTACTCATGATAAATGGTTAAAAATCTAATATTACATGATTGCACATCTAATTTGATAGAAATTTTTTTATAAAATAATCATAATTGAGATCGAATTTTAATTTTAATAAATTAATAAATGAATTTTAGATAATTGATAAAAAATATTGAATTAATATGTCATCCTTTGATAATGAAAAATTTGTATAGGCTGAATCAGTTATTTTTAAAATTAATTACCTTAAGTGAGACCTAATTAAAAAAATTAATTTATTATTATTTCGAATCAAGTGGATTTGTGTTGACGGTTGACACATCACATTGTTTGTTAATATTTTTACTACAACGTAAGTCCTAGATGAGGTTCAAATGTAACAAAATAATAGCTTGCTTAAAGAAGATAACCATTGCAAGACGCGATCAAGTAGAACAAATCAAACTGCTGATGTTGCTCTGTGCAGTCATGCGTTGACATGGCGCGCAAAGGTGCAGCCAAAGGTGCAGCCAAAAATGGTGCGTCGAGCAAAACTCTAAGCATCCTTCACCTCACCGTCCGAAAACCTCACGCATAATCCCATAAATCACGGCCCGTTGAGACCAAACATGTTCGCTTAACCCACTCAGCTTATCCAACGCACCCAATTCATACGGCTTTCTTAAACCAATTTGTAACCTGCTTGAACTGACTAACTTGCATGATTTTCTTGAACCAATTTATATATACATAAAAGTCTACAATGTTCAATTTTTCCACAACTAATCTACCTGCAACATCATTTAGAGGAGGGTAAAAATTAAAATGAAAGGTGTGTCTCTTCAAGATAAAATGTCAAAGAAAAAAAGAAAGAAGAGTATACCTCCGTAAAGAACAGCATGACCTCTTCGGCATAGACGTGTTCAGCCTCTGAAAAGTAATCCTATATCTCAGCCTAAGACGCAGTTCCATCAAAAGGAAGGATTTAAAATATAATTGAATCCCTTTCTCTGAAAGCCTGCAATTGTTAAAGAAATCAAGTAAAGCAAGTTGAGTAGTTTTTTTCTACACAAGATTTAAGCATCAAGAAAAGGTCCAAATGTAGAAGAATACTACGGTTCCCGTACTATCTTGGTCGTGGGCCACCCACTTCTGACAAGTAGATGAATGTTGTTTGAAGTCATAATATTCACGGTGATGAACACATATCCTCCTCAATTATTATTCATTTCATTGACTTCCCACAGCTTGCATCTCATTGGAAAGCCCCAAACGACCTTCCTCGCTGCAACCTAGAAAGGGCCTTGGCAGGGAAGAAATCAGAGAAGCAAATGCAAAAGTAAACACAGAGGGAGTAAGCGATACCGAAGAGGTTTCCTATGCAGAGATCTGGACATTATTCCAGCAGCTTTGGGAGCGAGATAGAAGGCTCCGGTGTCAGCCATGGGGTGCCAAGAGATCCTGACTTGTCGACGAAATCATCGTATGACACTTCGGCTGAAATTGGTAGGCCGAAGCTGCAGAGCCGGAACTCGTTCAGCGTGAAAGCCCAGGGAATTGCATCAGGATTCGTGGGTTGCTTCGTGCCACGCAGTTGCATCACTGGGAACGATGCAGATCGGGAAGGAGGCATGCCGGACACATCTGATTATTCAACCACTTCCTGTATGTTTTCATCCTTTCCTAACTGATAACAGCCTTGAAATTCTTGGATTGACTAGATTAAACTCCCAATATGCATTGTTTTCATAGTTTTCATATACCCCCCAAAAAATAAAGATATTGAAAGCAAATTTGACGATGAAGACCCATGTTGAATATTAAGCGCTTCAAGATTTTCTTGAATCTTTCTCACATATACAACGCCCATCTTCCTGCTTAATTGTTGTCATCATTGCAATGGGTTATCTACTAGTATTTGAAATTGTTCTAATCACATAACATTTTATTGGAACAACAAAGTCATGTTTGCCTGGTAGCTAGCCGATTCGAGTCATACGGTTGACAAACCATGTGTTATATGAGGTTGTGCCTATTTTGATAAAGGGCATGACTTAGGGTCTATTTGGATGGGGTGAGGGGAAGGTTTATTAACGGAAGGGGAGGGGAGGGAAAAGGAAGGGAAAGAAGGAAAAAGTAAAGTATTTATTTATGTTCCCCTTGTTTGAGAGGAAAGAAAGATTCATGTGTTATCTTATTTGAGAGGAAAGGAAGAAAAAATGAATGTTAAATATATAAAGTTACAAAAATACCATCACTTCTTAAATTAGACATTGATTTGATTTTTTTTGGAACAGAGATAAAATTGAAAAAAAATATATAATATGTATTTTGGGTTCCATTCTCCTTCCTTACACCCCAAATTGGGGTGTAAAAAAACTCTTCCTTTTCATGGATAAGGAAGGTTAAAGCTTACCGATCTCTACCTTTCCTTTAGTTCGCTCCTTTTCAAACAAGGTTCAAAATTTCCCTTCCCTCCCCTTCCCTCACCTCCTCCCAAACAAAGCTTTAAGGTGAATCACATGACAACCTGCTTCAAAGCACAAACAGGTTTTCTGGCCAAGCATCTGATGTGATTTTGTCACATTGGCACATGTTGGGTAAGGTAGGCCAGGTTGGATAGATAGCCAAGAACAGCTAAGTCTAAGTCTTGATCCACAAACTATTGGAAATAATATTTATGTGACAATAAGAAATTTGAGCTAGTCGAAACATTGGTGACAGACTAAGTGGTGAACTGATAGACAGCGTGCCTATGTTGAGTCCAATAGGAGGGCATGCTTAGATTTTGGCAGGATAGAATGTTAAAGGGAGTTCACTTATGGCAGGTAAGGGGGATGATACTCTACGATGGACATAGCTTGACATTGAATAGGGAGAAAGAGGAAGAAGAACTGGATTTGGAAGTGGAAGAACAAGAGGAAAAAGAATAAGAGTACAACAAAGGCCTTTTAATTTTCCCTTGGTGTTTGCTCACCCTTTACCAAAAGTTGCTCTAATTACCAATTTTACCTACTCAATACAATTGACAAGTAAGAGTTAATTAAATTTGCCTAATTAAGTTATGCAAGTGCATGCATTCCTATATGATAGGAATGCTTATACCATGTAACAAGAATGAGACACGCGATGTCTGGAAGCCGATCGCAACCTAACGGTGCTAATTCTAAGATAGAAGGCGATCTTAGTGAGGAGATTTTGAAAGATTTCCCAATTGAGTCAATCCCACCTAGGAGATTTTGGAAAATTGTATCACTAGTTAACAGTGTAAAAGATAAAATAGTTCTTCTCTACTAGACCCTGGTATTAACAACTTATTCTTACCTTATTTCCAGGATCCCTCCTTTCACACCCTTAATAGTTCTCCCTTTCTACTTCAAATCTTTTCTACAAAATCAGAAAATTAATGTTCAAAGTTTACCTGAAAAAAAAACAGAACTTAGAAATGTAAGCCCATTTCTTTTCATAATCAATTTATATAAATAGACATGGTCTTGAAATCAAGACACCATACTTAACTTTAAACTTAATTTTTTTATCACATTTGTTTGTATGGGGTGTATGTGAATTATTATCTTTATACAGCATTAAAGATCACTTTCACAATACTACTGCAATGCAGCTTCAAAACTATCAACTAGCAGTAGCAACTACAGATACAGAACTCAAAGTTCTTATGACAAAAGTGAGACGCGACGAGAAAGGATATTCTTTTCCATTGAAGAAATCAACAAGGCTACATCAAATTTTGCCATAGCAAACAGAATTGGGCAAGGAGCATTTGGTGCCATATATAAGGGCAAACTCAAGGATGGATCCCTCATTGCAGTGAAACAAGACAAAAAGGTAGGAAGCTCTTATTAGTTATCAATCAGCAAATTGTAGTAGCAATTTTTTTCTCTAAGAGCAATGATTTCACTTAAAAAGTGAGAAAATATAAAACTAACTTCAGCTGATTGAGACATGACAGAATATGAATCACATGGACGTAAGCGTAGAGTTCAAGAGTGAAATAGAAATTCTGTCACAAGTCGAGCATTCAAACCTAGTTAAACTTCTTGGATATTTGGAGACTGATAGAGAACGTCTGATGGTGGTTGAGTATGTTAGCAACGGCAATCTACGTGAACACTTGGATGGTAGGCATTGCTCTTTTTCCTACACTGAAATCCATATTGATTCAGAAAGAAGTATAGAACATTATCAGGGTTCTGTGATTTTCAAGATTAAGTATGAATGCAATGTTTAGCAGGTTATATATACTTAACTGAAATTTTGATAGGTAATGCAATTCTATGCAGGAACAAGAGGAAGTGGTCTAGAGATTGGGGACCGACTCAACATTGCTATTGATGTAGCTCATGCTATTGCTTATATGCACACTTACGCAGGTAGCTAACTGTGTGTTTAGCATGGTTATTTAACATTGAACTTTAGAAGCCAACAACATAGACGTTTGAAATAAAGGGTGTGGAAAATTTTCACTCAAGGAAGATTTTTTTTTTTAAGAACATGGCAATAACTTCTACTAGCAACTAAAACAAGAGAAATTGTATTTTAGCATGTCAGCTGACCTACATATCATAATCTTCTTAGATATGACAAACCTCTGAGATAGGATCTGTCAATAATTGCCAAACTACAAAATTATAGTGATACAAGGATAAGATCCGTGTTGTACTTGGTGCGGGAGTAGATAATAGAATAGTCGAGGAAAATAGAACTGACCTTCAATTAGCACAATTATCTGATGCATTACAACTTGTAAATGTAAGGCTTGATTCTTTTGGTTTGTTTGACCTGGCAGATCACCCCATCATCCACAGAGACATTAAGGCCTCGAACATCCTGCTGACGGAGAAGCTCCGGGCGAAGGTGGCTGACTTCGGGTTCGCCCGGCTGGCGGAGGAGGACCCGGAGAAGACGCACGTATCGACCCAGATCAAGGGCACGGCGGGGTACCTGGACCCGGAGTACCTTCGCACCTACCAGCTCACGGAGAAGAGCGATGTGTACTCCTTCGGCGTCCTCCTGGTAGAGATGATCTCAGGGAGGCGTCCCATCGAACGCAACCGCGCCAGCCGGGAACGCATGACCACGCGCTGGGTAGTGCCATCTTCTTTGCCCTTTTCCGGCTTCGCTTAATCGCTTCCCCATCGTCGTCGATCTAACGGGTTAATAATGTGGGGCGATGGACGCAGGCCATCCGGCGGTTCAAGGAAGGGGGCGTGGCAACGGCGATGGACCCGAGGGTGCGGCGGAACCCGGCGTCGGTGGGGGCGGCGGAGAGGGTTCTAGGACTGGCGGAGCGGTGCCTGGCGGAGGAGAGAAAGTCGCGGCCGGCGATGAAGGAGTGCGCGGAAGTGCTGTGGGGGATCCGAAGGGACCACCAGCTCATGCTGAAGCCACGGACGGTGCCGACATCGGCGCCATCGTCGTCGTTAGCTGCGATTGAGGAGCGAGAAGAGGTCTCTGGAAACGGGGAAAAAAGCGCGAAGAAGATGGCTTAAAACGGCATGACTTTTTCCGTTTTCATAAAATACATAATGTTTTGTGTTATTCGACTTTTAAAGAGTCCTACACTCTTTTGAGTAATTAATCTAGGTTGATATTTTTTAATTAAATATTCCTTGTGATGATTTAAATATATATTTTTTTAGCAAATTTGATCCATTTAATTTTTAATATTTAAATCTTTTCATTCCACACATTAAATTAAATAGAAGATGAAAATTTAAATTAAAATATATATATATATTAAACACGAAAAAAATTAAATGCTATATTAAATGAAATTAATTAATCTAACCATTTACCAAATAATAAATGGAAATTTCTGGAGGAAAACAATTTTATTTACTAAGCATTAATCAATTTTAAATAATAAAAATAATTACTTTATCATTCCTTTGTCAATTTTTCTCAAATCATTATAAACTATCTACAAGTAGAAAAGCTAACTATTTATCATTTCACAAATGTGCAAAGTACATAAAAATAGTACATCTTGTGAGCTAAAAATTAACTAAACCTTTCCTCGAATTATTAGCATTACAAACGATGTCAAAATCCAACGAAATGTTGAAAGTACTTGTAAAGAGGCTGAAGAATCACAATATTATTTGATTCCTGTTCAAGACAAGAACTTTGTATATAGATTACAAAGTTTAGAGGCTCAAGCTTCAATTCAAGTATAAAAAAAATAATAAAAACGCTTCCCCTCGTATCAACGATGAGAATCCAAAAATGGATTGCTACTCGAGATGCAGCGACAGAATATCCAATGCTTAACCATCACTAGAATAGCTGCTGATGGTACTTCTTCAAGGGAAAAAAAGGTAACAGTTATAGGCCCGTTTTTATCTATCAAATCTGAAATTTATGTAATAAGAAACTGGCATAATATTATAAATATTTTAAATGAATATTAATTTCAAATTAACAAAATTGGTAATTATTTGCAAAACCCCACAATAGGGATAATTAACACAACTACTACGTTAAAAAAAATTAACAATATTTTCTTCATATTTTCAATAAACAATATTAAAATACACAATGATAAAGAGAGAGTTGAGATCGAACATCTCAGTATTACTTTCCCCACATTTATCTTCACGGGCAATCAAAGTGCAAGGATAACGAAAGAGATTTTTTACATCACTGATGTTCTCTCAAAGAATGAGGAAAATAAAACTCGATATAAATCAGTTGCAGAAAAATCAACATAAATATGCAATAAAAAGTCTCGTGCAAGAAAAATTATCATCAAGTATATGAATGTTAACAAAAGTCATCTGTCATACCGATCTACAGAAAATACAATGCTTCTTGAGCGAACATTATAAGCTCCAATAGAATTGGAAAAGAAATTAAGAATAACAAAATTAATTACTAATAGTTAACAAATATGCATGTTAAACAAACCAATAGTGGGAACAATAGGTGATCAGAATGAAGCGATTTTAGCCAAAAGAAACTAGACAACCGTTGGAAAAAATGTATCAGTCATTTCATTGGCTTAGCACTTACTTTCCGACCTATAATAAAGTCTACAAGTATGTATAATGAGGGACGAGAAACAACGATGTGTAATGAGGATTTTAAGAAGAGTAAAAGCTGATTAGCAAAAAAGAGCTATCAAGAACTTACACTACACTGAAGACAATGACTATACCGCAAGCAATCAACCCCATAGAACTTAGAAATATGAAACGTCACCATAACCAACTATTCACATATCCACGTTCCACATAATGAGTATCTGACACCGAAGATATGCCCAACTAATTAAACAACACTGATTCTTGCAACCATAGAAAGAATCTATGCTAGGTTCAAGATATAACAACCATGTCAAATTGCCAACAAAAATTTTAAACTACCAATTACAAAGAAAGATCAGCATCCCTATCTCAATTGACTTGAATAGATGACAATGTGCGAGTTCTCATAAGTAGGCCAAAGACAGTAAAGAAAGAAACATAAACTAAAAAAGTTGCATTAGGTTGATGGGGGATCTCAGTGGAATAAGTCATCTTCATTACTCATAAAGAGTTGCAGAAAGATAACGCAGAAACTATTCACATCACAGGTCAAAACACCAACCAACCCACAAATGGTCCTATCCTAAAAATCTGTATATAATGAAAGTGATAGAATTAATTTTGGTTTAACATTATTTCAATTTTAATTTAGAATTTAGTTTTGATTTTTTTTTGTTTATTCTTAAATATGACATTTCAATATTTAAAAAAAAAATTATTCTTGTTATCGAGGAAGTCGTTTTAGAAAACAAGTATTCTAGAGGCTTCACACAAGGATTAACAAGTAAAAGACCTATATACCAAAAAGGATCCAAAAAGCCAAATTCCATTGAAAAATGAGAATAGAATAAAAGATGTAAAAGAGATCATATATAAAATAAGAATACATAAGCGCTAATATATCCATGAAACCATGAAATTAAATATTTGTAGCTCAAAAAAAATATGATACTGTACCAAAGCTGTAATGAAGGAGCTTCACATATAGGAGACGATCAGTGCATGAAAGAAAAAACACAAAATTGTATTAGAGAACTTGTTTTAAAAAAAAAAGACATGCTATAGAATATCTGATAAAGACTTTAAACTACCCAAAAAAATCTAGAGAAACTTACAACTTGAGATGAACTCAGTGGGTTATAGTCATCTTCACTATTCCAAACGAGTTGCAGAAATATAACACAGACAATATTCATATCACGGCTCAAAAAATAATAAATAAGACGCCCAATTTATACAAAACAAATAATAAATAAGTGCAAATTGAATACTTGAAACAACGAAATCAAAAAATTCAGCTCAAGAAATCGGAAATGCACCAAGGTTGAACGAAAACATGTTGAAGGAGGTCAATACATAAGATAGTATGCGTGCATAAAACAGATTACTTATACAATTCTATGAAGGAAATGTACCTAGAAACAGAATGGGATCATAAAAAATGCAAGGAACAACCAATCATTCAACAGCCAATGACCAAAAAATATATACAAAAAATAGAAAATATTGTCAAATAACTGAATAAAATAAGAGAGGCTAATTATATTCAGTAAGAAAATTAGCATGTATGATAAAGACATGAAAAAAAAAATACCAAAAGAAAGTTAGAGAAACTCTATAAAAGATGATCTCATAAATTACAATCATCTTGACTACGCTGACTTGCAGAATATGTTCGAGTTACAGATCTAAACAGAAACAACATCAACAAAAATCACTAACTAGAGAGGAAAGAACCAGATCTCAAATTTTTTTTCCAGCAATTTCAAAGGAGAAAAAAATATATAGATATACAAGAGAATGTATTCACCATGATCATCAATGAATAAAGGAGTTCGGCGAAGTCGTGTTAGGATTAGGAACGAAAGAAAAGCCGACGGCGGCGGAGAGTAGGAGGAGAAAGGAGAAGATGAAGAGTGAGGTAGAGACTGATTGAATTGGTTGCTTATTTATAGTTTGGAGCTAGGGCAGAACTTGTGGAGCTTGAAACGAATGGGTAAATTGGATTTATAGATCATACCCGGCCCATGCTATCTAAGTAAGATAAATAGGCCAGGCCATAAGCCCGTCTTAAACTTGCCACAACATTAAGCCCATTACTCAGTCATCCTCAGGCCTACACGTGGCTATCGGAACGCTGATCCACCAGTTATCTATAGGCCCTCTTCCGCCTTCCGCTGCCGTTCTCACGGCCGCTTCCGATGGCAGCGTCGCAACCACTTCTTCTCCGGTGCTCACTCCTATCGGTCCCAAGGGCTGCCAGTTCCAACTCCTTCAAGCCGCGCCTCGGAAGAAGGTGCGCAAAAACCCTAACAGATTCGTCCATTTCTTCTGAGTTTGTTCCGGAATCTCTCTCTGACTATAGTTCGATTTGGCATTTATCTTCAATCAAGGGAAGTTTTGCTGAGGAGCAGCGAAGTTGCAGCATTAGCAGCTATCTTCCATTTCGGGTAATGTATCTAGCAAAAGCACGGTTTATTTAAAAGCGTTTAGAAAAAAAATAGTAATAGCAAATGAAGATCTCATTCTAGTCTCAAGTTTCAATCTAGGATTTTTTTTTCTTTTTGTTTCTTGCAGATGCCCAATTTATCATCTCATGCTCTGGGTCTAGTACATGAATGAAGTGAAATGTAGTTGATGTGATTGAATGACTTCTTTGTTATTTAATGATGGGTTACAACTTGCAAGTGAATAGTGAATGTGCAAAACTTTTGCTTGCAAGGATTGGTGTTCTAGGAGTAAGATATTTAGGTTTCTTGGTAAACTTTAATACAATTATTAATTGAAGTATCATGAGCAATTGACCTGGAGCTCTCTCTTTTGGCTCCGCAGATCCCTTTTTGATTTTTAACATGCTCAGCCCTGAATTCCAAAATTGAAATTCTCATGGCGTGTTAGTTATCTATTTTATTAGAAACAAATGTAAATTCATTAACCAGACCTTTTTAATTTAAGAGCAAGATTATTTTTGACTTGACAAGTTAATGTAGAACTCATTAACTTAAATGCAGTATGAGCAACCAAGAAATACTAACCTCATTCATGCTCATATTTTGCATATAGATTGTTTGCCAGTAGGGAAACTTATCGCTTACATAAGAGAATTAACTCGGTAACTTGTAAAATGCGACCATTGGCCTTAGAATACTTGAGCTAAGGTTAATAAAAACTCACTCATCTAATCTTATAAATCTTCTATCAGTCTAAATTGCAATAGCACAATCTTCCACATTTAAGGCTTGGCGTCCCTGTCAAGCATTTTTGGCCCAATAGTGATAACACCATCATATTGGCAACATTTTCCATCACCTCACCATATCTATGATTGAAGTCCATCATACCAATTGTCAAAATATGATTAGATGAGAGAACTTACCCATTGACTTTTATATTCAATCATTGACTTAAAATGCTTTATCAAGCACATATTAGTAGGAGCTCATTTATTTTAATTTATTAAACTTTTTATCAACTCACGACTCACCATATAGTATTGGACTTAATGTCGATGTCACACTTATAGTAGTCAAGTTGTTTTCTTGCTCTTTTCTAATGTGAAAAAGATTGAAGCATTAAACTGTTTTGTTTGACATGAATAGTGGAACAAAACCCAGCTATCTCGGAGTTCAGAAGAATCCTCCTTCTCTAGCACTGTGCCCTGCAACTAATAACTGCATATCTACTGCAGAGGAGATTACTGATAACCAACACTATGCTCCCACGTGGTAAGCTACTATCTACTTGGTTATATCCATGCCTTAAAGTGACTGTTCGAGTCTGAGAACATGTATACCCTCAGTATTAGTTTTGAATTAGCACCAAATATTCTTATACATACATATGATTATGTGATTATGTGATAATGAGACAATGATTTGTTTCATTTAATTGTTAGCTATTTGTGGGTACACAATTCAATTCAACACATACATATCCCTTCATTCTACCAAATTAAATCTCCTAAATTTCACTACTGCTTGGCGTGACCATCATAGGAGGCGTGATTAAGAGACGAAGACCGCATGTGAGGGACAAACGCATGGTCTTCAAAGAGCCCACCACATGTCACCCCAGGAAGAGCCGAAGGAAACTCTATGAATTTTAACTAAGTTTATATAATATATCCAAATCTAAGGGATTAGTAGCACAAAATTTACAAATTTAAAGTTAATGGAATGAGACATTTCTGGAACGAATTAAATAACAAAGAGAAGCTAATTTGTCATAAGTATCTATATTTAACTAGTTGATTGTGTTTGTATAACTTCATCAGAATCAATATAATGCCCCATTTTGACATGATGTTTTCAACCGTTATTATGTTGAATAAATTATAGAACAGCTTACAGTTGATATATAAATTTCCCAGGCTTGATTCTTTATTATTATTTTTATTGTTTCGGATTTAAATATTATCTCCTAATTAAAAGGAGAAGAGAGGGCTTTTTGCAGAATTAAATAGCTTAACCATTACAATCTCTTCTGGATCCTAGGAATTACAATCCTGAAGATGGAAATAGGAAGAAGCCACTGAGCAAAGAGGAAGCCATCACTGAGCTTCTTCAGGTGGTGAGTCAGCACACACACAGCTTCATTTGCATCTCTGCATATGCATTTAGCATCGTATTCATCTGTTTCTGTTCAGGTGACAACACTGAAGCCCGATAATTTTACTCCTCTTATCGCTGAAAGAAGGGAAGACTACATCAGAGTTGAATACCAAAGTCCTATAATGGGTGTAAAATATTAAAATCCTTGCTTACAAATTAAAGTTCTGATTCACCATTCAATAAGCCTAATTCATGAATTTTGTTGCACGTAGTTTATTGACGACGTCGAGTTTTGGTTCCCACCCGGAAAGAACTCGATCGTCGAGTATCGTTCAGCATCCCGCACCGGGAACTACGACTTTGATGTCAATAAGAAGAGGATAAAGGTAACACCGAATTGCACTTTGGTAACTCATTCTGCATGATGTGAATATAGCTCTGATCTATGGGCCGTTTATCGCCATGTTTGTTGGAAAGGAATTCTGTTTGTCCATCTTATCTGACCGAGGTTTACTGTCGTTTGTGATGGCTGTTCTTTATTAATTAATCATTAACGAGCGAGATCAAATCTCGGTCAGATTGGAGGATCAAATCTGTTCATGTTTCTTATGTATGATCCATCTCCTTTCTTGTTTGTGGCAAGGCATTGCGCTTGGAACTAGAGAAAAAGGGATGGGCTTCTCAGGGGAACTTCTAGTCCGCTTGAACACGCTTTTCTTATGTTTGTTTTCGGTCAAGAGCCAATTGAACAGCACATTGTTCGTTTCCCTAGTCATGACCTGATAGCACTCAAATCAAGAAGAGTAAAAGAAGACACTTGATAGCACTTAGATCAAGAAGAGAAAAAAGAAAATAGTGGAGAATTAATGTATTTTTTAGTTATTGATGAATAAAAACTTGGTTACAAGCATAGACTATACATGTTTTTATATAGCAGTAAAAAAAATCAATTTGATTTTAAAATCATATTATGAATCCTAAAATTATACGTCTAGATCTAACTTTAGCCTTTCATTTATGGGTAAATTTTCATAAACTTCCCACTTACCAAGTCAATTTTGCATGTAATTTCTACACAAATTTTTCTTTGCATGCAGTCCCTGATGGGATTGACAAGACAGTTTGGTGAGTATTATTTGAAGAAAATTGAGAATAAAAGTTAGAAAATTGAGTATGTAAGGTTGCATCCACCACATTAATAACCCATGTACTCAATTTTCACTCTTTTATATTCAAGTTTCACTATTTTATACTCAGTTTTCACTGATGCATACTCAATTTTCACTCTTTTATACTCAATCCATCAGGAAGTAAAAACAAAGAAAAACTTGTATGGGGAGTGCATGCAAAGATCAAAGGACTATTAGGGAATTTATGGCAATTTACCGTTCATTTATTCAAAACATATCCATTAAAAACGGATATATTCTATCTTAATTTTGACTTGATTTAAATAATATAACATAGTCTCCCTTAAACTAAGTTATAAATGTTAGTCATCTCAATTGTCTTTTTAACTTGAGAAAAATTTTTTGTCTTCATTGGTTTTGTAAAGATATTTGCAACTTGACATTTACTAGGATAATACTCGATGTTGATTTGTTTTTTCGCAGCCCATTTTCTGATTTTATGATATTTGATATCTATATGTTTGTTGCGGCTATAAAATACTGGATTCTTAGATAATATAATTGTTGACTTGTTATCATAGAAAATTATCGTAGGGTCATCTTGTTTGTGTTGTAGAAAATTTAAAATTTTTCAGATGTCGAAACACAACAATGCATTGTGCAATTACACACAAACTTTCCAGGATGCCAAGGCTACAAAATTTATTGAGACTGTGTGCACATGCTGAGACTAGAAACTGATAACCCTTGATCCAAAGCCTCTTTATAAACATGAGAACCAATGAAACCATTGGCACGCAGTACAAGTACCTGTTATTATAAGCATAGAAATTAGAATAAACAAAAAGAGAAAATAGAAAAAGGTTTACAAGCATAATCAAACAAAACACAGAAATGCCACCTTTTCTAACGGTGGAGGTGGCGTTCTTATAGTTTCTACTTCCTCCAATTTATGAGGCTCGTCCACATGATTCGACTCGGTTGAAATTGATCTTTCATATCTCAACAGACGAGCAGAACTGCTTTGATCATTCACAAAAATATGTAAGGAAAGGACACATCTGAAAACTAATACATTGTGAAAAAAAAAAATGTTTAAGGGTTCCATCATCAGTTTGTGAATAGCGAAGGAAATCGAACCATGTGTCATTTAATCGCCGCAACCCCTTGAATTTTCAGAATCTCACGATCAATATGTAGACAACATAACAACGCTATCAGCAACTGTCTACGACCATGCCCTTGCCTAAAAGACTGTATTTTCACCCCGATCACGACTCAGGAAGTCATAGAAATAGAAAAAGGAGTACCATTAAACTTGGGGAAAAGCGAATAGGCAAAATACAAGAGATGCTTACAAGGAACGGGGGAAGGAAGGAAGAGGGCAAGTGGATCTAATGTGAAGCTATCGATCTCATTTTCGGATCCCCGCTTCTTCTTCTTCTTCTTCTTCTCAATAAAGCGATGTCTTTCTAGGCGGTGATCGAATCGGTGTCGCAGCTTCTCAGGCGACGCCTTTGCTTGCTTGCCATTCTGCGTGGCATTAAAATGTCGTTGAAGGGGTGTGAGGCCTTGCGAGTCGCGACTCAACCGCTGGGCCATGATGCCTACGTGGCCTCAAGATTGATGGGTCAAAAATTAAACCATCTGGTTCATCTGACGAATGAACCACATCTGGCCCGAATTAAATTTATTTACACTTTTTTTACCGTAGATAAAGTTTATTAAATATCCGAATTACATATTTAATTTTTAAAAGGATCAAATCATGTAATTTATACCCATTTTATCTCTTCGTATTTATCTCTATTCCTATAGTGTAGCACTTTCTTGGAGTAATTTTTTTAGATAGATTAATTTTTTTCAAATAGATTAATTTGTTTAAAAACTTATTTATATTTAAAAAAATTATTACTCTCACTATATCATGTAGAATTTATTTTTGAGAATATAAATATAATTAAGAGAACTAGACCAACACATAAGAACTAGTTCTATATTATCCGAGTTCTCTAAGTTCATCAGTCATTTTTGATAGCGACATCGTGTTAAAAAATTATTACTTTCAATATAATAGGTCAAATTGATATTTGAGGGCATGAATATAATCAAGAGAACCTGACGAGAGTATATGTTAAATCCGACACGTTTATTCCGCTCTGAGAAATTTTTCGGAAAGGTCCTAGAATTTTCCGGGCTTTGGGACGAAGTTTAAGGGTTTGATGGATAAGGAATTCTAAACCCTAGGGATTAGATTGCACAAGCCCAAACTTGGCGGACCTAAATGCAAGATGAACCAACTTATGCACCTTAACCAAATCCCTTCGGCCAAACCAACCACGCCCCAGCATCTCAACCTCTTCTTCCCTCATCTCCTTCGCCGATCTCATTATGGAAGCGAACCCTCAGATTCCCTTACTCTTCGCTGACGAAACCATCCACCCTCACTGGTCTTCTAAGCTTGATGGATCAAAAGCTCTCCCGGCAATATACTTGGGCTGGAGGTTCTTGCCCTAGTTTCGCAGCCACAGAGGTGAGGATCGGAAGGGGTGGACTCGGCTGGATCTGAGCAGCTCTGACCTCAAGGCATGAGATCAAGGTAAGGCTTAGCTTCAATAGTAATTTAGGATGAGGACATGTGATGAGCATTCTTGACTAAGCAGGGTAAGTGATACCAATCATGGTTTTGCCGTTTGCTTTTCTCGTTGTTGAGGAACTGAGATTCGAGCTTTGATTGGGTTGTTGGAATTTCTGTCTCCTTTTAGTTGAGCTCCACGCTTGCGCAGGTTCATCAGGTCCTGGGTTTGAGAAGCTATCTTGAATTGTAAGTTGTGGAGCTGTGGAAGATCCTCTGTCGTGTGCTTCATTGATTGGTGGAGTCTTCCTTCTGATTGCTGTGAGGTTCTGCATTTGTTTCCTGGGATCTGAGGTAAGGTCTTTGATTGATCCTAATCATGTTGTGGATAATCTATTTGAATCAAAGCTGTGTTATGGGTTTTAGGGTTGTGATCTTGGTTTGAACCCAAACCTGGCAGTTGATCTGACTGGGGTTTAATTGGAGGTTGCTCAGCTTTTATTGCAACGTTCCAACTGTTTGAGATTGGTTTTCGAGCTGCGGGGTATGAGGTAAGCTCAATTATGTTGTGGTTATTGGAATTATGAGTTGATTTCCTGGAAGGGGAAACTATGGGTTAAATGTAGACTAAACCTAAATTAGAAAACCTAATCCCAAACAAATAAGGACTTAATCATTTAATTAAGTTAATTAAATGAAATACGAAGATTAGGTTAACCCTAATATGATTTAGGGACTTGTTAGCTAGCTACTATCTTTGTAATAGTTAATTAAATACATCCTTGATACAGGAGTTTGATTGGATTATTGACGGGTGGTTCTATCTCCTTTGATACGGACTTCGCTTACTTGGAGGCGGATACTTCTTGCTTGTATCTGTAGATCCACTTTATCTTTATACATGGATATTTGTTATTTATGCAGTAGGCTGATATTGACATTTATCTGCTACCATTTTATTATCCTGCTCGATACTTATGCTTGACCTTGGATATGATCTAAATTTTCTTCTATATAGTCTCGTTTATTTGTTATCTGATTCTGTATAGCATTGGTATGAGCATGAGTATGTGGATAGGATTTTAGCATACCATTGTATGGTTGTATTGATTGATTTCTAGTCATACTTGCACGTGTGTCTGGATATAGGATTGATTGGGATATGATGCATACATATGACCTGTGCATGATAAGTTGAGTTATGTGTCGATGACCTGGTAGGGGTTGCATGTGTTAGTCATGCACCATACCTGCACTGTTGCATGTCGGCGATCAGCGACTACCTTGTGGTTGAGCCTATCGTCTTCCGGCATATGATATGCACGCACGATCACTCATGGGTTAGTGGATACCGCTGGGTGTGTGCATTTGCTCTGTATTGCTCCACTCGTCCGCTCAGGGATAGTGGTTTCGAAGCGTGGTAGCAGACAGGGATCCCTTCTCTACCCATAGACCAGAGAAGATGAGAGAGATATCTCCCCCATATATACATAGGGCGGAGCGATAGCTCCACCAGCATCCTGTCCTCTCGGTCACTCAAGAGCAGTGATGGCAGAGTGCGGACAGTGTCACAGCTCTACCCACTCGGCCAACACAGTATCGCCTGTCTCGGTGGCTTGACTGGAGTTAGGGGTGACCATGACATTGCATCATGTGCATATGATGCATTTGTGCATTGATTGTGTTTGCTGCATTTACTTGCTGCACTTGTTTGACATGCACATACAGGATGTACTTTTGGTATGGTTTGTTGACCCTGCACTTGCTCGTATGGTACGAGTCCTATTATGATCATGATAGATTGATTTCTGATATGTATAGTCCTTTATTATTTCAGTTATGAATACTTCTGATATTATTATGGAGACTGTATCCTGTTGTTTCTTTATAGCTGCTTTAGCTACTTTTCTACCATGCATATCTTTCTATATACCCGCAGAGTCCACTTGGACTCACCACCAGTCGTAATATTTTTGTTTCAAGTTGATAGCTCGCCGAAGGAGCCCAGTTGTCGGTCCTGGTCCCTACGACTCCGTTGTTGGGTGCTTCCGCGTTATTTTCCTTTTATAGCATTCCTTATGCGTTGTATTAATTTTTCCTATATGTCATGGATTTGTATTGGATTTATTCGTACGGTATTGTATTTTTGAGTCCTCTGTTGGACTTTATGCTTGTGGTTTTGCTACGCACCTGCCCAGGGGGCAGCTCAGGTGAGTTTATATTTCCAGTATAGAGTTGTTTCATCATCTTATGTTTTATATATATTTGTTTTGAGGCCTGAGGCCAATTTATAAACTGCGTGTGTTGTATGTATGTGTAAATTGTCCGCCGGACAGAGGAGATGTTGTCCGATTTTATATTGGATCAGCGGCTCCATTGGTCTCAAGGCGTGACAGTATAGGATCTGGTCTTATATCATTTCGAGCTCTCTAAGATATGAAATTAGATTTTTCGAATACATCTGTGTTAAAAATGACTATTTTTAATATATTGTGTCAAATTGATATTTGAGGATGTAAAATTATCAGGAGAATTAGACCAATATAAAAAATCTAGTTCATGTCAAATTCATATATTATGTCAATTAGACTACTAGACCACACTACTCTCGATATCAAATCTAGGATGTGAAATTAGACTTTTCAAAAATATCTATGTTAAAAAATCACTACTCTTGATATATTATGTAAAATTGATATTTAAGAATATGAAATAATCATGAGAACTAGACCAACACATATAATATAGTTTCATGTCATTCCGAGATCTTTAAATCCATCAATCAATTTTTATCAAAATCGACAGATAGATCGAGAGAACCTGACATGACATAGAACCAAGTCTTATGTATTCGTCTAATTTTCATGATTATATTTATGTTCTCAAATATTAATTTGATACAATATACTGAGAGCAGTGATTTTTTAACACGAAATAGATTTTTTGAACACATTCGTATTAAAAAATTATTGCTCTCAATATTTTAAGTCAAATTGATGTTTGAGAGCATGAATATATATAATTAGGAAAATTAGATGAATATATAGAACCTAATTTCATACTATTCTAGATTTTTAGGTCCATTAATAAGTTGTAGTCAAAATCGATTAAAACTAGCTATCATCTTAGATTTCAAAAAATATTTAGATTTTTTTGAAAAACTCAATTAGTTTTCTAACAAACTTCATCTCAACATATATGTTGGAATTGGTAAATATCTATGATCTCAAATATGTAATTCACTTTACAAACTTGAGTAAATATACAAATTAGAAATTCAATTGAAACGATCATGAATTCAATATACAAAGTCCGAACCATGCAATAATAGAAGTTTGAGCCATAGCAATCATGAACACCTTCCCTCATCGATGCTACTGTTTCTAGTTGATTCAATAGACAAAATTCTGGTATCCATGCTATCAGTGCTCCAAACTAGAAAGCTAGGTCGCTCTTTTACATGTCTTTGGTACGAAACATCAGAATTCTCCACAGTTATAGAGTTGATGTCCCCATCACTACATTGCCACGGGAGCTAATAAGAATGCCTCTCGATCGGATCGATCATGTCCATGATTAATTGATTATATTTCGAGATCCCCTACGAGCATAGCCACGAATCCACGACCCTAGACATCAGTGGTGAATGCGCTGGTGATGCTTGGGTACAAAATTGAGCTATTCCAATGACCCGATTGTCCTTTTCCTCGTTAAATGATGTTAGGCTATGTGAAGTTTATTACAGAGAACAAGTGCTTAGTCTTAAGGATTTGATACATCAAAAATGAGTTCCATGTATAAAAATATGATAATGGAACCATATTGCATGAAAATTGATTTTCAATGAATAAATGTCATATAAATCAATGCTAGGGATGCATTGTGGTTGAGTATGAGAAGATACATCAAAAAGAGATTAAAACTAAAAAAAATGATGAACCAGGAGCAGACAAATTGAACCTGGGATGAAGGTCCGGCCCCACGGAAGTTTCCCATCAGTCACCAGGGTAAATCGGGAAGCGCTCGCGGTGGGCAGTCTAGAAGCCCAACGTCCCAGGATTCGCGCCCTATTTGGAGGAAAAATTCCTGCAAAATGCGCCATAGCTTGGGATCGAACCGCGGATGTCTGGGTTAACAACTAGTTACCCTACCGCTGCACCATAGCCCCGGTGGCAAAAAAAAAAGAGAGATCAAAACTAGGACTTTAGGTCAAGGTTCAATTGAACCATTTAGATAGTGTTAAGTTTTGTGTCAATCTTGGGATTGTTAATAGATACATGTGTGAATGTATTTTTCCCAAGTAGACACTGGTACCACAAATCTCACCACAAGATTTAGGAATTTTTGGAGATTTGTGAAATTTTTGGTGCATTTCTGAAGTTGAGTCAGAAATGTTGAAAATATAGGGGTACCAGTCGACTGATGCAGAAGGCAATCGACTGGTACAGTTCGATCCAGAAACTAAGGTTTTCTATGCATCAATCGACTGATCCTCCATCAGTCGATTGATCTTTTTGTTTACACCATCAGTCGACTGGCCCAGGGGCAGTCGACTGATGCTGCGAATCTTTAAAAGAATACTCCGCGCGGGGTGGTAGAACCTAAGGTTTCAATGCCGCCCCTTGCGCCACCTCCCTCATTTGATCTCTCTAGCTCCTCTAAGGCCTCCTACGACCTTGAAATTGTGTCTCTAGCCCTCCTTCACCTTAAGATCCGAATCTAGGACAAGAAAAGCGTCCTCCTTAAGTCAACCTTGATCATCATTCATCATGCAACCAATGGAGAGACGATAATGAATTATTTGCCTTATTTTTCCCATTTAATCCGTGATTCATGACTAACTCTTCATTTTGTACATTTTACCTTGTTTTTTTATGATTGGGTCATTCTTGGTACATGCATATGGTATTTATATTTTAGGACTAGACAAAAGTGAAGGGTTGGTGAGGGGCCATCCCGACAGCCTCTCCTAGATCCTACGGCATCTCGGTTCCGTTCCGAGGCCTGCCGGCGGGTATTTGAAAATGTTGACTTCATTTTAATGAACTGTCGATATCTCAATCAATCATACTTTCAGGAGAACACTCCTCATATCATTGCGATCATTAGTCATTTTGGGTTAGAAAAGTTAATGTACTGTCAGCATTATGTAAATTTTGACCTCTACAAGGAATTTTACGCAAATCTAACATATAGTAGTCCCAATGACGGGACGTATGAGTCCATGGTAGGGGGAGTTACCATTCCTTTTACACCTGCATTATTAGGATCATTTCTAAGGTGTCGAGTTTCGGAAAACTCATTTACATGTTTTTCCAATGTCATTGAGCCATTATCATTGTCTAATGTCACCATTGATTAAATTCACCATCATTATTTCGATAATCATCGACCTCCTCTACAACGTGTTTTTATAGCTAGGCGCATGAGTGCAGTTAGCAACATCCTGTATAAAATTGTCCTAGACTGCATTCTGTTCATTGTCACCAAGGGGAGGTTAAAGATTCAGCTACCTCACTTGGTGATAATGTATGCTTTAGAGAGGAGGCTGGATATAGACATCGCCCGTCATATATTCGCATCTATTGTGCATTTTTTGCATGATGTTAATAGGAAGATTTACATGTCATTCGGTCATATTTTGACTGAATTCTTTGTATCTAGAGGTATTAGAGTCGGTAGAAGTCAGTTGCATCAGCTATCCAAGGACTATGACCAGATAGGTTCTCAACAGCTCTCCCTGGCTGGAATAGAGAGACAACAAGGAGTGATGGTTTGGCGACGTCGTCATGCATCTTCCAGTTCTGATGATGATGAGGATGAGGAGGCTGCTCCTGCTGCTGCGCCTGCTGCTGCTCCTGAAGCGGTTCTCCCGATTAGAGGCAGAGGTTCACGGACTCCGGGAGGACTTTCAGAGTTTCCAGCAGCGACAGGCTGACATATATGAGATGATGCAGTGCTGGGATCTGATGTACCAGGCTCCTCCTCCTCCTCCTGGCGATGATGCATAGCTTCCACATGACTTGGACGTGATGGTGTTGGGAGTGGTTTTAGCTTGAGCATGTCTTTTATTATCTCTCAAACACTATATTTCATATTTTAATATTTAAGGATATTTGTAGTACTTATTTATGGTTCCGTAAGAATTTTTAATTCACTTCTTAGATTTGCTTATATGAAGTGTTATTACTTTAATTGTGAAGTATGCATGCATAATATATATGATGAATTCCAAATTACCTTCTATCTAGAGATTATGGTATAAAGGGGGAGCTTTCATCACTTTTTCTATCTTGAGTGTTCATATAAGAAAAAGGGGGAGGATTGAAAACATTTCTATATTTCAAATAGTATGGGATAGACTTGTAAAACACATGGCTTCAAATCTAGGATAGAAGATTGATACAACATAAAGTGTTTTCAATGAATTTGAGTTTTGGTCAAAAAGTCAAGCATATTTGATATTTTCATGAAAATATATTTTTCTAAGTTAGAATACATCATAAGAAATATGATTATAAAATTTCAAAATTTTTTGAATTTTATGAAATTTATGGGGGGTTTATGAATTTCTACTCAAGAGCTGAAAAGTTTCAGACTCGTTAGTATCAGTCGACTGATCTTTCTGTAGGTTTGCAGTTTGAAGGCGCCAGTCGACTGGTAATTGACACAGTCGACTGGTGCTTCTATTTTCTGATTTCATGGGTTTCCAGAACTAAAAACTTATCCCAAATTGATACTAGAGGTTAATATTACTTGGGGCAATCGTTTTGATGGTGTCAAAGGGGGAGAACTTGTGGTTTAAGTTAGTTTTAACTTAACTTGTGGTTATACAAAATTGAAAATTGTGTGTAAAAGCATAGGTTAAGGGGGAAGATGCATGTTTATGCTTCTTAATTTGCTATGTCGTTATTTTTCAATTGTTATTGTTGTACCTAACTTAAACATGTTGTCACACATCAAAAAGGGGGAGATTGTTGGTGCAATCGACCCAAGATCGATCGAGTAGATCATGAGTTTTGATGTGTGTATCAATATGATTAAGTTAGGGTTTCATGTTGATTTAATATGTGTATGTGAGTGTGCAAGTTTGCAGGATACACATAGACTTAGTTGGATGTCTTCGGGTCCGATTAAGGATGGTATGGGGAGATGAACCGTGGGCTTGCATGCATCTGAGGGACCGTGGATAAAGCAGGGACGATGAGCAGAGGGAAGCGCACTTCGAGGCATACGTGAAGGGTGGCATGGAGAGATGAGTCGTGGGCTTGCATGCATCCGAGGGACAAGAGCCGAAGTTGAAGAATGCTTGAAGGCAACAAGTCGAGGCTACTGGAAGCAGGAACGATGAGCCGAGAGAAGCGTACTTTGAGGCATACGTGAAGGATGACATAGGAGACGAGCCGTGGACTTGCATGCATCCGAGGGACGAGAGCCGAAGTCGAAGAATGCTTAAAGACAACAGGTCGAGACTGCTGGATGAAGAGTCAGCTAAGTCGTGAGGATTCGAGTGCTGAGAGAATTGTACTCGGGAAGGGAAATCCTAGGGTTCGAGTACTGAGAGAATTGTACTCGGGAAGGGAAACCTTAGGTAGCAGTCGACTGGTGCTTAAATCAGTCGACTGATGTAGAGCACAAAAAGATCAGTCGACTGATTCTGCGATTAGTCGACTGGTAGTCAAAGCGTCAGGCTGCGACATGCGAATTCAAAGGGACCAGTCGACTGGTGTTAACTCCAGTCGACTGGTGTTAACACCAGTCGACTGATAATGGTCCTTTCAGCATCAAGCTCTATTTAAGAGAGCTCGTTTTTGGCTTTGTTTCTTTGGCGAAACAAGCTTGGGTAAAGTCTGTTAGTAGCCTACAAGTGCTCAGAGGTTGTCAAGGGATTGTGGCGAGGTTTCTCCACCCACAAGGAGCGACAAGAGCTGGCCGGAGGTCTTCCGGGGGCACATCCACCGACGGATCAGGATCGTCCACCTTACGGATAGCCGTGGAGTAGGAGTATCATCTCCGAACCACGTAAATGGTTTGTGTTAGCATTGTTTTAGGTTTTTGTTTATATTTTTCGCTTGCGCTTGCTAACACGTGTAGGAAGAAAATCGAAAAGAAGCTATTCACCCCCCCCCCCTTAGCTAAACATAAAGGTCCTGTTGAGGCAACCTGGGTCCGGAGTGACCATGTGTTTTGATGTATAGGCAAAGGGTTTAAGTTAGGTTTACCCTTGTGTATTTGATATGTGTATGTAAGTGTGCAGATTGTACAGGTTACACATATGGACTTGACTGGACGACTTCGGTATAGTGAAGAGTGGCATGGAGACAAGTTGGAGGCTTGTGTGCACCCAAGGGACCTTGGTACGTATGGCAGGGACGATGAGCTGAGAGGCACGCACTTCGAGGCATGCGTGAAAGATGTTGGGACTGGGTGCATGTTGACATGGATACGGGTTCGTAATTTTAAAATTTAATTACGTGCAGCGGAAGGTTTAGCATAAATAATTTCTCAAATTATTTTAACCACGTATCTAGCATGCAACCTTATGTTGTGGAGACATGATCATACATTTAAAATTTCACAGAAAGTAAATTAATTTACTTAATACCTCGCGTAACTCGTAGAAAGGGACGAGATCCAACCGTAGCGTCCCTTGGAAGCTCCGCCTCTATTCGCGTCCACGCCGAGTTTTCTTCGAGATGACTTCGCAAAGCCACGAATTTCGTGCCGACAAGAACTACTAGATTCTCCAAAGGCACGACAAGAATATCAAGAGAGAGATGGAAAAACTAACCACCAAACGAAAAACGGAATCAAGATTCCGGGAGGAAGGAAGGAGTCGCGCCCCGCTTCTTCTTCTTCTTCGGCCTCTTCTTGGTGGTGGAAGCTCACGGCAATGGGAAGGCCCTAGGGCCGGCGGCACTAGAAGAGGGAGAGGGAGAGAAGGAGAGGGAGAGAAGGAGAGGGAGAGAGGCTAGGCAAGAATCCTTGATCTCTTGAATTGAATTTCCAAGCCTTGCCTTGGCACCGTTATATAGTAGCCTCTTAATCGCCAAGTCTCCTCTTAACGGAATAAATTTTTCATAAGAAATTTATCTTATAAATTTTTCTATGAATTATTCCGTTATGCTAAGTTTTTATTATAACTTAATTTATAATAAAAACAAGTCATGTCTCCCCTTTTATTATGGAAAGAAATTTCTTTATATAAATTTCTTTATATATAAATTTCTTTATCATGGTAAATCAATCCATTATTGATTTTATAAAATAAACTAATCCAAGGTTCATTTTAATTTCCATGAAAAATAAATCTCTTTATATAAATTACTTTATCCATAATTTTATAAAACAAACCACGCGCGGTTTATTTTATAATTTGAACCAAAAATTCAATTCTCCTCCTTTTAATTTGGCCGGCCAAACAAAGAGGGTGGGGACCCTCTTTGGCCGGCCAAACCCAAGCCACGACCTCACGAATTAAACTCATTTAATTCGTTCAATAAGTCTTCAAAAGACTTAGCCATTTTATGTTGGATCGAGAGAACCGATAGAGGGGGGGTGAATATCGGAAATCGTTCGGATTTGAAAAGAGAATGCGTAGCGGAAGATTAAAATTAAAAACACACAGACACAGGTGGTTTTACTTGGTTCGGAGCCTAGGTCGACTCCTACTCCAAGACCCACGATCGTTGACCGTTTTCTGCGGGCAATTCTATATGTCGCAAAAATAGTTTACAAAAGATTTTACAGAATTCAGTACAGTAAACTAAAATAGCTCTTCGTTACCGACGTCCAGAGTAGATGGTATTTTCGGAGTGGGAGGACGTCGTCGGCGCTTGAGTCTCGTGTCGGGAGGCTTCTGGAGCAGAGCGCGGGAGCAGAAGAGCGTAGAAGCGTTGATTGGAAGTGTTGTTATGAAGCCTTGGTCGAGGGCCCTTTATATAGGGCCTGGGGGCGCCCGGGACGTCGGGGGCGCCCCCCCCCCCCCCACGTGGCAATTGATCCGGCAATGTCTCGGTCAGCGTCTGATCCCTTTACCTTCGGGATTAGGTTTGACCGGGGCGCCCGGAGCGCTCGGGGCGCCCCGAGCGCTCGGGGTGCCCGGATTGACCAGGTCAAGTGTTATCTGCTTGGCTTCGAAGGGAGCTTTGGTAGCTGGCACTGGGGGCGCCCGCAGCGCAGAGGGCGCCCGGGAGCAGCGGGGGCGCCCGGGAGCACGGGGGCGCCCGGGAGTTGAACTGTCGAAGCTGCTTTGCTTTTCTTGTGTTTTGTGTTCACCTTGGGGGCGCCCGGGACACTCCGGGCGCCCTGGTCAGCTATTGCCTCATTCCTTTGAGGCTCTCTGAGCTGCAAACACACGTTCCTTTGGTCCTGCATCCAGGGTTAGTCCAAAACACAATAAAACAATAAAATATTAGTTTATACAGCCTTAGCTGTCTTGGTTCTGACTTTGGGTCTCCAAAATGGAACCCTAGGTCGAACCGACGCCTATTGTTCCCTCGACGGGGAACGCGTCCTCACCTACTCCTCTCGGGAGAATTTACCTGATGCCAACCACTCCTCTGGTTGGACTTTTGCCTGGCAGTCCTTTGCCAGGTCCTGAATTCCGAGTTGTCCTTCGCCCGGCGCCTAGCATTCCTTCGCTAGGGCTTTAGTCCCAAGCGGTCCTTAGCCTGGAGCCTAGCAGTCCTTCGCTAGGGCTTTTCACTCTGGCATTCCTTCGCCAGTGCCTAGCCGTCCTTCGCTAGGGCTTTTTGCCCTGGCATTCCTTCGCCAGTGCCTAGCAGCCCTTCGCTAGGGCTTTTTACTCTGCACACTCAAGTGACATGTTAGATCACAATAACACTTAACTTTTGAACCTGTTGCCATTATCAAAACACAGGTTTGACTTTGGTGTTTCCTGCACCAACATTTTATGCTTCCGATACGTCTCTGAAAAATTCAGATTCGACTTATCTCTCTTGATCGAAAAATCCAATTTTCAACTCATTTTAAATCCCTCGGATTACTCATTGTGCGTGTGACTAAATAGGTTTTCGATTTATGTTGGTCGTCTATAATTAACCAATTATAGAACGATCATGAGTGGCACCTAGTAGTACATCATGATCCCCAATTAATCGAAAGATCAACGGTTGACCTCAGAAAAAATTCTGAAACCCTTCAGCAGCTTTAATGAATCATGCCTCATTCCCTTCACCATCTTATACCCACTTGGTTCAGGACACGGTCTATGTGTGTCAGTCCCCACTAGGCTGACTATGTCACACCTAGCCCAAGTAATGTCTTTCTCGTCCAACGGATTCTAATTACTCTCATGTATTTCAGATATTCATACTCTGAACATATCATGCTCTGGCCAGAGGCTTCGAGTAACAATCCGACGATAAGCCTTGGGTATACATCTCCTCGCAAGGAGTGGTGAATCCTTTGTAGGCTGTTCAAACATCTTCGGTCACTTCAGCTTATACTCAACCATCCTGGGTCAACAGCTCCTTGGAGATGCTTTCTTAAGATGTCAAAGTATAAGTCTCCATGACCAAGATGACTTGAACACCGCAAGTCAAAGGAACATCGCACTTAAGCTGCAGTAAGAACTTTCATTGACATATCTATATGTAGATTACCATATGAAGTTTTACAGCTAGTCACTCCAATGAACTAGTTCCCTTAACTAGCATTCATGTTTATCTCCGGATATCCCAATGTCACCGGCCAGTGAGAATCAGCTGATTAGAGAATAACCCATGCTAGTCTCAACAAAATTGATAGTGTCCGTATCTATTAATTCATCGACTAGGGACAATTTCAATACTTCACAATTGTACATGTAAAGATAATCACTAGTTGTGAATTCATCACAAATTCTCTCATGCTGTGAATTGTATTGCGGACATTCAGTAAATGAGTTTAAGATCTCAATCAAATACATGAACATGTATACTCAAATAGTGAATATTCTTTTATTAAAGTAAATGATTACAATCATAAGGCGATTGCCTTAGGACACTTCTCTCATATTACTAACAAAAGATGGCATGGAGGCAAGCTGGAGGCTTGCGTGCATCCGAGGGACGGGAGCCGAAGATGAAGAGGGCGCGAAGGCAATAGTCGAGGCTGCTGGTGAGGCATCAGTTGAGTCGTGAGGGTACGAGTATTGTGTGATTGTACTCGGGAACTAAGCTGGGAGGGTTCGAGTGCGGAGTGAAATGTACTCGGGGAGTGTAACCCTGGGCTTAGTAAAGGACCAGTCGACTGCCCTGGGAGCAGTCGACTGGTAGCAGCTGGTGAGCTGGCAGAATTCGAACGTTGGGGTGTCAACGGTCGGATTCTGAGTGGGGGCAGTCAACTGCCCTGGGATCAGTCGACTGCCAGCGAGGGTTTCCAGCCCGAGTTCAATTTAAAGAGAACTCGGTTTGGGCTGGTTCTCTTGACGAAACAAGCTTGGTTAAGGCTTGTCAGTAGACTCTTTGTGCTCAGAGTTTGCTTGAGATTGTGGCGAGGTTTCTCCACCCACAAGGAGCGACAAGAGCTAGCCGGAGGTTATCTGGAGAGTGATCCACCGACGGATTCTTGGATTGGTCACCCGTCCGAGGTGGATACCAAGTAAATCTGGTTTGTTAGCATTGTTCTTTGTTGTCAGTTTCATTTTTATTGTATATTCCGCTTGCGCAACTAACAACGTAGGTAAAAGATCCGAGAATTCGCTATTCACCCCCCCCCCCGGGTCTAGTGTACAGAATTGATCCTAACAGGTCCCAACACCTATATCATGTATACTCACAATGCATATTAAATACAACAATAATCCTAACTTAAATCTTTGCCCAAACATCAAAACCCAAGGTACCTAGATTGCCCTAACAATCTCTTCTTTTTGATGTTTGGCAACCCGTTTAAATTAGGGAAACAACAACAAAACATATGCTCATGGAACCTAACCTTTGGCTCCCCCTTTTTACCTAAACTCGCCCTTGAGTAGGTTTTCCTTACAAAGATACTTCTCCCCATTTGCCAACAAATGAGCACTCATTGCTCCCCCTCCACCTAAGCTCCCTCTCAGGCTTTGACTTCTTACAAAGGTGTGTTGATTTCTCACTTAAACCCAACACTTCTCCCCTTTGCTACACATCAAAAGGGCTCCAATAATCTCCCAATTATTGGATCCTTTAACCTCTAATGTTCATAAACAAATTGTATTAACCCCCCCATAAGATTATACACTTGTTTGATATCATTTGGACATTTTTCAAGTTAGCTGAAAATAATTTCAGCCTATATCAGTCGACTGTGACAGTTACCAGTCGACTGAACCCATCGAAAAACCATACGGTAGCTAGTCTCTCTGTAAAAAATACTGTTACCAGTCAACTGCCCCTGTACCAGTCGACTGGTACCCTGATATCTGCATTTTCAACATTTCTGACCTAATTTCAGAAATACATAACTAATTCCATAATTCTCCAAAAATTCTCAATTTTTGTGAAGATGATTGTGGTATCCGTGTCTACTTGGAAAAAATACATTTAAAATGTATCTATTATCAATCCCAAGATTGACACAAAATCCAAAACTATCTACTTGATTCAATTGAATCTTGACTTAAAATTCTAGTTTTGGATTCCTTTTGATATATCTGCCCATACCAAACCACAATGCATCCTAACATTAGTTTATATGGCATCTACACGTCAAATGCTAATTTTCATGCAATATGACCCCTAATGTCATATTTTCATGTATGAAAGATAAACCCAATGGACCAAAACCTAAGGATTGAGATTCAAATCTGTCTCCAAACCTTTTGGCACACTCTATAGTGTATCTAGACTTCCGGAAGAAGTCCTTCCGAGATCCATTTACCATGGATCTCAATTTGACGCCTAGAGCTCCCCATTGAGCTCTTAACCTTAGTCACCTCCCTAGGTGACTCATCCAATGTTACTAAGCCACACCGATGTACCTCCGGTGATCCTTGGCTCTTACCCGTTACCTTCTTAATCTTGGACGGCTTATCCTTGATTACTCCTCCCTTACCAATGCCTTGTGCCCTTCTAGCATTTGACATTCTCTTGGTCTTGGAGGTACTCAATTTGATATTTTTGGATTTTTGAACACCCAAACACATGTCAAGTCCCCTAGGTCCAATGATGAACCTATCTAGGACTCCCTCCATTTCTTCAAGTCTTGTCCTCAAGACTTGATTTTCCAATTCTAAAGCTTTAACCCTAGAGTCAACATGCACACCTTGGACATTCTTAAACCAACCCATCTTCCAAGGTCTCCCCTTTTTGGGATTAATGCCTTGATCATTAACTATCTTCCTTCCCTTAGGCATGATAGCTTTAGTCTTATTAGCTCTAGCATTCGGTCATGGTTTCCTAGGAGTATCTACCTTATTAACTTTATTCCTATCTCATACCTAAATCCATGATTATGCTTAACAAGCATATAAGAATTGGAAATTGGATTTAATCTTAAATAAGGGATTACTTTCCCTTTTACCTTTGAAGCTCCCCATTGACTTGAGCTCCTCTTCTTCTCTAATTTCCTCAAGTGCGCTAATTTCTCGATTTCTCCTTTCTTTGGGCACTTGGTGTGGTAGTGTCCACGCTCACCGCATGTGAAGCAAATTATATGCTTCTTATCCTTCTTTACTCCATCCCTACAACTCATGTTAGTTTTCAAATTATTTGAATTGAGTTTAGGGTCTGCCTCCTTTTTCTTACCTAAAGGATACTTGTCCTTGTAGTGTCCCTTTTGATTGCAGCCAAAGCAAATTATATGATCATTTGACTTTGCTTTGATGGAGGTGGAGACTTCTTCTTGCTCCGGCATTGAGGATGATCTTTCCTTCCCCTCAATCCTTGACGTGGAGACTTATTCTATTTCTTCCTCACTTGAGGATGTGGATGATTCTACTTCCTCCTCCTCTACAGATGTTGAACTTGATTCAACTTCCGATTTGTCCTTCTCCTTCTCTTGGACCAATGACCCCTTTTCCTTGGGTTCCTCTTCTCCTTGTCCTTGTGTTGAATTTTCATGTAGAGCTATCACCTTTCTCCATAACTCATATACATTTTTGTATTCTCCTACATGTGATATAGTATATGGAGGTAATAAATTTAACACAATTTTAGTTACCTCCTTATCCACCTCCGCTTCCTCCTTTTGATCCTTGGTCCAATACCGAGGTCGGAGGCGTTTTCCTTTCTTGTCTGTTAGAGCTTCGAACGAAACCTCCAATGCGGTCTAGTGGTCCTAATCCATTTGGAACCAAGTCTCTAGCCGCTTCCTCCAATAATTGAAATCATCTCGATCGTATGGAGGTGAGATTTGAGTATCCCATCCTAACGGACCTTCTGAATCCATCTTCCTCTAGAGCCTTTGGTCGCTCGGTGGTTAGTCCGTAGACAAGCGAACCTTGCTCTGATACCACTTATTGGGACCAGTGTGTACGGTAAGAGGGGGTGAATAGCCGATCACCCACTTCAATCACTGGTTCTTCCTACACGTGTTTGTGCACAACGGAATATAATACAAACTAAAACTAACAAGAAAGAACACAAACCAATTTAATGTGGTTTGGAGATAAAGCTCCTACTCCACAGCTGTCCGTAAGGTGGGCAATCCCGATCCGTCGGTGGATGACTCTCCGGAAAACCTCCGGCTAGCTCGTGTCGCTCCTTGTAGGTGGAGAAACCTCACCACAAACTTCCGACAATACTTGAGCACTCGGAGACTACTAATAAGCTTTACCCAAGCTTATTTCGTCAACCTTTGCCTAGTCAAACCGAGCTCTCTTAAATAGAGCTCATAGCTGAAACAACCGTTACCAGTCAACTGGTGTCAACACCAGTCGATTGGTCCACCTTGGATTCGAACGTTACAACCCAACGTTCTAATTCCAGCCGACACAAGTCGACTGCTACATGCAGTAGTCGATTGATCTTTCTGTGACCCTTACCAGCCGACTGATCCAAGCATCAGTCGACTGACCAAATCCTAAACCTAGGGTTTCAGCCCCGAGTGCAATCACTCAACACTCGTCCTCGCCCGACCAACCTAGACCTAGCCTTCTAGCCTCCTCCATCAGCCTTGCATCCCTCGGATGCCTCCCTATCCTTCACGCCTTGCTTTCTGGAGCTTCCTTCGACCTTGGTTTTTGTTGTCAGGTCTTCCTTTGCCATGATGTCACTTGGACTTTTCTCCTTTGGTGTACATATATTTTGTATACTCACAATGCATATTAAATACAACAATAATCTTAACTTAAACCTTTGCTCAAACATCAAACCTCAAGGTACCTAGATTGCTCCAACATGGGCTATTTTGCATTTTTGCCCTCCTAATCCAACTAATTTGAACTCAACCTCTAACTTAGAACTTTTAAGCATTTAGACCCTTCTAAATTTTTGTATTTAATAGTAGTGGTAGGAGGAGGAGTACATGGAGCAGATGTTTCAAGAACCAAAGTACCAGATTCTGTTGAGATGCCAGTAGGGGTTGTGGGTGAAGCTTCTGTGAATGGTGAAACTTCCTCAGTGTCGGTATTAAAAGGATCAATGCAAAACATATCTGACTATGTCATATTATGCGAACTAGCTGGAATAGAAAAGAATGGAATATGCTCAAGAAGCATAACATGATGAGAGACATACAATTTTTGACTAACGAGATTAAAGTGACGATATCTTTTTTAACCAACACCATAATCCAAAAAGACATAATAAGTAGACCGAGAGGCTAATCTATTATGCTCGACATATGGACGAAGGACAAAGCATGTACAACCAATAACTCACAGAGAGGAATAGGTAGGAGCATGACTATACAATTTTTCAAAAGGTGACAAGCGGTAAGAATTGCTTCCCCAAAAGACACTAGGAACACTGGTAAACAATAAAAATGAACGGGTTATTTCAATAAGATATTTATATTTCTGTTCAACCACATTATTCTGCTCAGGAGTATCTATACAAGATGTTTGATGAATAGTACCATCAAAAGCAAGCAAATGTAAAAAAATCATTCGAAGTGTATTTACCCCCAGATCACAACAAAAGTACATTATGATACTATAATGTTGAGTTTTCACAAGAGCTCTAAAATTATTGAAAATGGTAAGATAATCATACCTATGTTTCATAAGATAAATCGAAGAGTAATAAGTGAAAATCATCGATAAATGAAATATAATATCTTGACACCCCCCCCCCTCCTCTTTTTGTAGGAATGGGAAATGATCCTCACACATCAAATGAATAAGATCCAATGGAGCAGAGGAAAGAGAAAGACTTTTATAAAAGGGTAAGGTAGAAAATTTGACCAGTTTACAACTACTACAATCAGAAATATCAAAACTTTTTAAGAGTCTAATACCCCTGTAGAAGCTAAAAACTACAAACGAGACATTGAAACATAACCTAAATGAGAATGTCACAAATAAAAATTAAAGACGGATCACTTAAATGAAAAGATGATAAATCCACACTCGAAGCTACAATATCTAGTACTTTAAGTTGATCCAAAATATAAAGTCCTTCTCATCTACGATCTGTTCCAATTAGCCTATGAGATTGTGGGTTCTGAATATAACAATTGGATGAAGAAAATGAGACTAGGTATCCAGATTCATATAATTGACTAATAGAAATAAAATTTAAAGTAAGATTCGGAATATAATAAACATCAGTAAGAGATAAACCAGATATATATAACAATAGAACGAACATCTACTAATGACATAGGAGTACCATCAGCAGTTACAATAGATATAGATGAACTAGGAGAAAAAGATACAAACAATAATAAATTATGTGACATATGATGAGAAACACCAGAGTTCAAAGCTCACAAAGATGAAGATATACCTATAATACCAGATGATGACAAACCTAAATTAGTGAAAGCTGACATAATAGAGAGTTATGAAGCAAAGGACTGTTGAAACTGCTCAAACATATATGGATTAAGTTATTCTTACTAATATTATTGCTCCAGTAGTTTTTCTTTGTTCAACATTAATTGACATTGAGACTTTCAATGTTCCTTATTTTTGCAATAAGCATAGTCATATGTACAAACTTTTGAAATCGACCTATTTTAATTATGAATCTGAGTCATCAAGAATTGTACGAATGAAAGGCCAACAAGTGCCTCCCTTACCCAAAGAAATCTAATATTTTTTACCAATCACATAATCAACCTCGATAGTAGCAAGTAATAAAGGTTCTATATATAATATTTTAAATAAACAGACGAAGACGAGCTATATATAGGATGGAGCAAGAGCAAACATAGAAATGGATTATCATCCCGCGATCTCAATCGAATCTTACCTCTTTCTTTCTTCTCTTCCTCATGTTTCTTGAGAATGGCAGATGGGAGACGAAAAGCTCATCAGGTTAATTTTGTGAAAATTGTGGATAGAATTAATACTACTTCAATCGAACCAAAAAAACATAAAGAAGAAGACTCAGAATCGAAGTAACAATCCTTCGATCGAATGATCAAAACGACAAAGAGAAGGCTCTAATTAATATCATATTAGAATAATAAATCCTATTCATTGATCTTTATTTTTAAGAATAATACAATATATATAATGTATAAAAGTATTTGATCAATTGATCTATTAATAAAGAATAGAATTATTAAAATAATTATAATAGAATTTATTTTTATAATTATAACTCTAACAGTGTGCACCATCAATACTGCCTGCATTGGTTGCTCAGTACCGACGTCAACCTTATGTTACTGCCCTAAGTCAAACAAGGAACAAGCTATGCAAGTTTGTGAGGAGTTCTCGGTGCTAAAGAGGTCATAAGGGTGCTAAAGAGGTCATAAGGTCTGAGCAAGGGTCGTGCCATCCTCGAATGTCTAATTCTAGTTCATTTCATAGGAAGTACGGATATGACATTGACAATCGTAAGAAGTTGGAGATTGAGAAAAATATGGGTACGATAAGTATGTGTTAGGACCGATAGGAGAGCTAAAGGAGGGGTGATTAGCTTCTCTTGCTCTTTAATGATTTGTCATCGTAGAAGACTTGAGCAATGTTAACACTCATGGATTCTACTTGGTATCCAAATCCTTGAGGTGACTAATCCAAGGATTTATTCTTCCTCACTCTCTCATCCACTATGAAAGACTCCTTCGTGGAAGTGAAGAAACCTCGTATAAGCTCACAAGAAGATACAATAAGAATTCATGCAAACATGAAATAAATCTTACACGATTTACATATTTAGATCATTACTTGTCTTTCTTTCTTCTTCTTGTTGATTAGAAATGCCTCTTGAAGTATAGTAACACTTGCTCAAGAACTGGCATCGAAGGAGGAGAAGAGCTCCCGCTTCAACCTGCATGAAAACCTTATATACCCACGAGCTAAGGTTCCTTAATTGATTACCCAATCGATTACCACGTCAGATTTAGCTATTCAACGCTTAATTTTTGAAGCTTAATCGATTGGTTGAGAAGATCTTAATCGATTGCCTAATTGATTCAACATATTTCTGTGCTCTTGCACAACACAGCCTTAATCGATTAAACCCTTACTGTGCTATTCACGATATTGTCTTAATCGATCGCCCAATCGATTAAGAGCATCATTAATCGATCATTTGATCGATGAAGCCTGTTTCTGTTCTCACGATAGAAGCCCACCAATAGATCACCTGATCGATTGGTCTTGCCCTTAATCGATCACTGAATCGATTGCGGGTTATTTTGTTCTTGCGAGAAATAGTGCTCCAATTAGATTTATTGGCTTGGGCTAATCAAATACCTAATCGATTGCCCATGCTCTAACTTGCCTAAACCAAGTTTAGGGTTCCCTTTGCCCAACCTTTGGTCAACTGTGACCTGTTAGAACTTTTCGTTGCTTAGTTCTCAACTTGGACTTCTCTTGTGTCAAGTGTTTAGCTCCCAGCTAACCCACCTTGGACTTTACCTAGTTTCCAACTAGGTCTGTTTAGTCCCACTAGGACTTCACCTCGTCTAATCGCAGTTAGGTATAGTCTCTCGGTAGACTTTCACTTTGTCAGGGTGCAATCTCCCAAATTCACTTAGACTGCACCTAGTTCCTAACTAGGTCTTCCTAGTCCTACTAAGACTTTACCTTGCATAACCACAGTTAGGTCTTCACTAGTCAAGTTTTCAGTCAACTTGACCCACTTGATTTGTTTCACACAATGTTCAAACATCGAAATTTAAGCTCACCTGAGTTTAATCAAATTGGTCAACTTTGACTTAAAGAAAATTACACCAATAGTACAAACCCAATTAGTGGACATATAACTTATATGCTCCAGCCCTAGCCCCGGGCGTAAGATAATTAATATTATTTGAGAAATTTTTTAAAAATATACTTAAATGTTCTTGATATCTGAACTAAAAAATTATAACCGACTAAAAAATTGTATGAATCTCCCATATTCAATAACGTCTTGCAAGGAAATGCCTCGAAGATTAATTTCACGGTCAACGACACTCAATATTATCTAACAGATGGAATATATCCGAAATGGGCTACTTTCGTGAAGGCTTTTCCTTGTCCGGAAGATCCCAATAGGAGATTGTTTAAGGAAAGATAAGAGGCTGCAAGGAAAGATGTTGAACGAGCATTTGGGGTGCTTTAAGCTCGATGGGCAATTGTTAGAGATCCAACTCGTTATTGGTATAGAAAAAAGTTAAAACATATTATGTTAGCGTGTATTATTTTGCACAACATGATTGTAGAAGATGAGGGGGATCACGTGACAAATTGGTACAACGATGAAGGTCATGAACCCGCACAACCTGTCCAAGGCTCAAACCGAGGATTTCATGATTATCTTCGGATAAATCCCAACTACGTGATAGTCATGTGCATCACCAACTTCGTGCCAACTTAGTTGAACATATTTGGTCACAATACAACAATCCCTGAATTAGTAATTTATTGTTTCGCTTTATGTTAATTTATATGTTATTTTTTAATTATATGCAAGTGTATTTTTTTATGTTGTCCTCTTTCATTTCAAATTTATAATAATAATTTAAATTTCAAATAATGATAAATATCTTAAAAAATATTATTATTATTTATTTTAAATAATAATCATTTAAATTGGTAAATAAAATTAAAAATAAAAATATGTATGTAAGAGAATGTATATATGAGATAATGTGTATGTGACCCCATAAATAATAGGAGTTGAATGTTAAACGAATGTGAAAGAATAAAGATGTTAATGTGTACGTGGCATATGAGTCTCATACTTTTTGATGAGGTGGTAGGTGTTATAACGTTAAAGGTGTTAAACGGTTGCGAATGCCCTAATAGTTATTATTTCATAACTACTCTAATTTAATTGCAAAATCAATTTACTAACATTTGTGATAATTATAATTTCATAATTATTACATTTATCCAATGGTATAATTAATAGATGATTTAGAATTTAAGGTGTAATATGAGATAATAATATGTATATTTAAAAAGTTCATATGACAATTAAAAAACCACTCTTAATTTTTTTTGTACCAATTTAATTATTAAAAGAATATTTTATGCAAAATTTATTTTATTAAAAGAACTCCTATATATAATGTGATCCATCAAGTAACTTATGGATAAGTTACCTTAATTTAATATTGTTTCACAAACGGGTGCAAAAAAACGGAATTAACATATAAGACTATTTCATTTGGTAGTAGTCCTAGACGCAGCCTCAGCGTCCGTACGACTTCCTCGTTCAAAGTAATCTCCCCAACCTTCACCTCTGATTTCTCTCCAGGAATGGGTATGACTATCTTTTTCTCGACCTCGGTCGTTCGGATCCTCAAGTCATCCGAGAACAACGACTTCCTACAGTGTGCAACTGTATCGTTGTATTCCAAAAAAGTTCCTTGAGACGCGTCCGGCCCCAAATCTGAAATCTCAAGCCACGCGTCAGCAGCCAGATCATAGACGAGCGCCGATCGTCACGTTTGGCCATTCGCGTCCCTCCCGCCGAACATGATAAACTTCTGCTCTCCCTTCGCGACAGTTCGGATCCTCTGTCCCAACTCTCTCTGTCCCTCTGTCCCAAACACAAAACGACAAAAAAAATAGACCGGATCCTTTGTACCAACTTCTCCCCTGTACCCGTGTACCAACTCGTCGGCGATCGCCGGCGAGTCGTCCGATCGACGATCGGACACCATCAATAATTTTTGATCGTCGTTCTGAATAAGATGATATCCTCGGAGAACGGTGAACCCGTCGAAATCGCCGCATCAGACGTCTCGTCGGATTTGACGATGAATATGGTAACATTACAATTGCAGTGATTTCGACGGGTTCACCGTTCTCCGAGGATATCATCTTATTCGAAACGACGATCAAAAATTATTGATGATGTCCGATCGTCGATCGGACGACTCGCCGACGATCGCCGGCGAGTTGGTACATGGATACAGGAGAGAAGTTGGTACAAAGGATCCGGTCTGTTGCGTAAACCAATGAAGTCAAGAAATCAGAGTCCGGGTCCAGGTGGAAAACTGATACCAATACTTGGAAAACTCTAACGCCTCAAGAGAAGCTCTTTCTTCTACTTAGGAGCACCCTTTTGCTAAGCTGGGAAAACCATGTTGATACTGGCCACACCAGAAAAAGAGTCATTCCTCGAGGTAAGTAAGCGACTTAAGTAAGCGACTGGAAGAGTCTTTTTAAGGCTTTCACCAATAGAATAGAACAGCAATAGGCAAGAAGAAGAGAAGGTTTCCGCACATGGTTACTTAATCTCTTTTGCTTCTTAATTGAATTGGTTAGAAAGAATTTCCGCTATAAGGAGATAGTGAAAGAAAGTGAAACCAAAGCTGTCACTTCGAAGTCTTATGAATCAGAATCAAGATCCGTTTTCAATCGATTCTCCCGGAATCAAGGTAAGGGCAGAGAGGTGCGAAGGAGCCTCATCCTGTGCCCTTACGAGAGATTGGTCCCTTTGTCCTGCAACGGAGGAGCCCGTCGCACCGTGATTAATGCTTGAGCTCTGAGTAAGGGATGCTCTGAGTGAGGTATGCTTGAGAAGTGCATGGCTTATTCGGTTGTCCGCAGCTGCTGGGAGAGGGGAAGGGAGAGGTCAAAATGCAGAAACACTAGGGGGACGACGCAGACGCCGACACCGACGCCGACGCCGACGCCGGGGCTGGGAGAGGGGAGAAGGTCGACGTGATCGTCTGTGAAGTGGATTTAGGGCACACGACGCGGTTCGCACAGGGTTTTTTTATCGCAAGAGGGTGCGGTTCGGGCGGAGTCACGCGAGCTGCACGGGGTTTTTTTTTGTCGTTTTGTGTTTGGGACAGAGGGACAGAGGGGGAGTTGGGACAGAGGATCCGAACTGCCTTTCGCGATGTACTTGCTGTGACACTCCGGATCCTCTGTCCCGGGACAGAGGCCTGTCCCGGAATTTCTCTCGCCGGCAATCGCCGGCAAGCCGTCCGATCGACGATCGGACTCCACCAATAATTTTTTATCGTCGTCCCGAATAAGACAATATCCTCGGACAACGGTGAATCGGTCGGAATCGTCGTATTGCAATCTCGTCGGATTCGACGGTGAATACGATAACTTCACAATTGCTACGATACCCGACGGGTTCATCGTACCCCCTAGAGTATAGTTTTGTTCGGGGCGGCGGCCGAAGGCCGCCGATGATGTCCGATCGTCGATCGAACCGCTCGCCGGCGAGCGGGACAGGGGGACAGAGGCCGGATCCGGGACAGAGGATCCGGCCTCTTGCTGTGAGGCCGATGTGGGGCCGGGTTTGGGGCGCCTGGGCGCCGGGCTCCAGAGAATATGTCATGTATGTTGACCTCGCCAGTAGAGCAGTTTTCTAACACGTTCCATCCGCCGAATACCACCAGCTCTCGCCCAACGACGATGGCTCTGCTATAGCCCATCGTATTGTTGGGTCGGATGGGGTCCAGCTGCCGCATCATGAAGACGCCCGTGTCAGGCTCGTATAGTACTTCGTGAAACTTGTTGACAGTGTGAAGAAGCTTGCCCTGAAGGAGTATCGTGACGACGCGATGGTTGAAGCTAGCAACCCTGTGGATGTCGTAGAAGGACGGCGAGTCGAGCTCGTGTTTCCTCCGCTTGCAAACGGTGCGAGCGACGGAGATGGCGAGGAAAGGGAGGCGGAGGAGGCATTCAATTGAGCGAGGCAGTCCGGCAACCCTGGAATTAACTCGGCCTCCGTAGACATGGTTCGTCAGAACTGTCGTTGTGGAACTGCCCGAACGGGCATTCCGGCACACGAACGTCTCGTGGCCGGAACAGAACGGCACCGTGATGCCCGGCGTGGCCTGATCAGGCGGCTCACGGGCGCGAGCACGAACAACGGTGGAAGGACAACGGTCGAGGAATGCACGAGCATGCGCGAGAATGGGACGGTTGCGGCGATCGACCTTTCCCTTAGATTTTGTCAAAGCAAGAGCGATGAGAATGAAGAGTAGAAAACAAGATTTTACTTATTAATATAATTTTCTTTAAATTAGTTTTCGGAAGGGGAAATTTTCCTAAACTCCCCACATACTAAGTCAACTTTGCATACAATCCCTACATAAACTTTTCTTTACATACAGTCCCTGATAGGATTGACAAGACAGTTTGGTGAGTATTATTTAAAGAAAGTTGAGTATAAAAGTTAGAAAATTTAGTATGTAAAGTTACATCCACCACATCAATAACCTGTGTACTCAATTTTCACTCGTTTATACTCAAGTTTCACTCTTTTATACTCACTTTTCACTGATGTATATTTAATTTTCACTCTTTTATACTCAATCCATCAGGGAGTAAATGTAAATAAAATCTCATATGGGGATTGAATGCAAAGTTCAACTTGTCATTAGAGATTTAAAGCCAATTTACCATTTTCCGAAACAATTAATTCGAAAAATATTTTTATCCGTTGTACGATTTCTAAGTCAATATTATCTTGTAGTTGGCTATTGTTTTATTTATTCTTATCCATGGTATCTTCAATTAAATTTTTTAAAGTAAATATTAATTCTTATCAATTAAAAAATAATATTAAAATAATTTAACATTATTTTAATAGATTAAAAACTAATTAATTTATTAGCAGCGAAAAAAAAGAGTCGATACAATAAACTATTTTATTTAAAAAATTAAATGTTGAAAAAACAAATCATAATAATTAAAATTATTAAGAGAAAATTATTTTTATCTTTCTTATGCTATTTCATTTAATTGCAAAACTCATTAGATGGAAAAATATTAACAAGTTTATCAAATGTAAAAAATATTTGTGTAAGGACACGGCCCCTCAATTCATTGGCGGCCAAATCAACATTTGGCGGCCCAACAACCTGGCCTCTCGGGCCCAACAACTTGGCAGCCAATCAACATTTGGCAGCCCAACTATATCGTCGACCAACAACAGATGTCGACGACCAAAAACCGTGTCGTTACTCACTAGGTCTTTCCACCCCTGGCCAGTGGATTTTTGCCTTCCTCAGGATTCGAACTCTAGACCTCCAGGATAAGTACTAGAGTTTATGAATCCTGATACCAATTGAGCTAGCTAAGCTCAATTGGTACCAGAATTCAGGAATTTTAGTATTTAGTCTGGAGGTCTAGAGTTTGAATCCTGGGGAAGGCAAAAACCCACTGCCAGGGGTGGGAAGACCGTAAGGTCGCCGGCCTAGAGGGTTGCCTGCGGGGACCATAGAGGTGGGGCCGCTACATAAAAAAGCGCCTTTTTATTGTAACGACCCAGCCCCTCAGCCCCTTGGGCGGCCCAACTAGCGGCCCACTTGGCGGCCCAACTGGCGGTCCCTTGGGCGACCCAACTAGCGGCCCACTTGGCGACCCCTTATGTCGTCAACCGACGACCATTAGTCGTGTCGTTAATCACAAGTACTTTCCACCTCTGGCCAGTGGATTTTTGCCTTCCCCAGGATTCGAACTCTAGACCTCCAGGTTAAGTACTAAAGTTCCTGAATCCTGGTACCAATTGCTCACGCCCCGAGACCTAGGAGCCGCTGATCCAATAGAAAATCGGACAGCACCTCCCCTGTCCGACGGACAATTTACACATACACACCACAATTATAATAATACCAGGCAGTTTATATTTGGCCTCAGGCCTCAAATCCAATCAGAACAACATATATATGACAATATACTGATAAAACCAAAACACGAACTTACCTGAGCTGTCAGGGGGCAGGAATGCAGCAAACCACACACATAGTCCAACATAGGACTCAAAAGTACAATCTCATAAAGCAAATCTCATACTACAAGTTCACAATAAATCCAGTGCAACGAAATAAACATAACATGGTCCAAAAACAGAAAGTATCATATAAAAACCAAATCAAATGTCGTCTCAGGCCTGGGACTGGCGACTCGGACCCTCCTGGCAGATATCAACCTGAAATAAAAATGTATGGCAACGGTGTGAGTCCATAACTCAGCGAATACCCAGCAGATACGCATAGTACGTTATACTAACAGTAAGAGTCTACGCTAATACAGTCTCATGTGAATCATAGACAAAGGTAAACACTGAAGATACTGAATAAAGGTACATACCAGAATCCATCTATCCTGTAGAGGGGTGAAATAAATCCCTATGAAACAAGTATCACATATAATCCAAGATAACCAAGTCTCCAGTATATGCATGTAAATCTAGTGCAGAAATCAAATGCAGCAAACAATGCACGATGCAAAATATGCACATGGTGCAATGATATGTGTCACCCCTGACACCAGTCAGATCATCGTCCACCTGTCATAAATGGACGTCCGAAAGGGTAGAGCTATGACAACTGTACGCACCCTGCTATCACTGCTCCTGAGTGACCGAGTTGACAGGATGCTGTCGGAGGTCCCTCTCCTACCCCAAGCAATGGGGGAGTCTAGCTCACATCTTCTCGTGTCTCAGGACGAGAAAGGATCCCTGGCTGCTACCACGCACCGGAACCACCCTCCAAATAGTGACCGTGCGGAGCAATACAGGGCAAATGCACACATCCTATGGTAGCCACTACCCCTGAGTGGATGTGTGTGCATATCCTCATGTAACTGACGATGGGCTCAGACTACATAGGAGCCGATGATCGTCAGCATGCAATAATGCAAGGATGGTGCATGACCCAAACACATACAAACACCCTCCAAGTCCTCAACTAATACCTCCATGTGCTAGGTATAGATCTGAATCCTACATCATGGGATACAAGCAACCTACCAGGTATACTAAAAAAGGTAACCAGTGATCTATCAATATCAAAATGCAAGAGGAAGCATATCTCTACTTCTATGCACATATATGTATACATATACATGGCAACTATTGAGACTGTATGAAGCTAAACGGAAGATAATCTCAAGGTTACGCAGTATGTATCAAATACAGGTATACTAAGGCGGATATAGCATATAACTTACTGTTATCTATAACAAACCATGCATAGCAATATGACAATATCAACAAGATAAGTTAAGGGGTACACGCCTCCAAAAGAGAAGAATCCAAATACGAAGAGAACCGCCAGCCAATATCAGCAATAAGAATCCAAATCAAGTCCCTGTATCAAGGACAGATTTAATTAGCTATTACAAAAATAGTAACTAGCTAATTAATCCCTAATCCGTTCTAGGGTTAACCTAATCTGTCCCTTTCCATTTAGTTAATCATAATAAAATGGTTAGGCCTTAATTATCCCAAATTACCCCTGATTAGGTTCCAATTAGGTTTTGGGAATTCGAATTTATCAAGTTAACTAAGTAGGTTTAAATTCCAAATAAAGCCCAACCCGTTCACTCTGTAAACAATCCAAATGCTTCGTTTCCAAATGGAGCTCACGGCAAGCACACCTAAGTTGCTGCCAATTGTTTCAACTCCCCCTCCATGCCACGACCAATCTGATTAGAAAAACATTTACACATTACCAACCTATCGAAACCATCCACCATTATTTCCCCAAATCAATCAACCACCGAAGAGCTTAATTAAATTACAGATTATATGGAAAAACTAAAACATCACATGTATCCCTTTCTATTTCAGCTTGGTCCATGAGATGGACTTACGGCAAAAAGGGCAAAACCATATCCACCCAGAAGCTCACGGCAGCATCATCCAGGTTGCTGCCAATCCAAATCTCCACTCCAAACAACCCAACCTAGCTACTGATCTAAGAACAACAAGACCAAGCATTGGAATTTAGACAGAATCAATACCAATCGTATTATCTCTTACCTCTGTTGTCAGGCCGGAATTCCGCTGCACGAATCCAAACAACCAATCAATGAATAGGCGTAGATCTCCTTCCCAACACAACTCATCCCAGATCAATCCAAAACAAACAAATCCTTACCTGCACTGTGTCGGTGAGATCACCCCGTTCAGATCCAGATCTGGCAACACATAGCCTCAGGTGAAATACCTCTTCTCCGGCCAACCTCCCCAATCCTTACCTCAGTTGGTCACCGGCGATGCTCCGGCTTCAATCAGGGCTCGTGAAGGCAAGGGGGAAAGGAGAAGTAGAGATCAGGTTGGATTAGCTTCAACTGCGGCCTAGGGTTCCCGCGATGAGGAGGGAAAGAGGTCGTCGCTCCACAGTAGGAGAAAGCGCAGTCGCCTGCTAATTTGCGTGGAGAAGAGGAAAAAGAGAAGAGAGCAAGCGTCGGGTTCCCTCTTGATTGCGGCCGATTGAAGAGGAGTCGGCACTTGGCTGCTGCGGCTAGGGCAGGCGAGGGGATGGAGAAGAAGGGAGGAGGATCGGCGTGGGCTACTTTGGCGGCTAGGTCACGCGAGGGGAATAGTTAAGTGGGGGGCCTTTTACAAAAAGGTCCTCTAACTTCCAAAAATCTAAACCCTACCCTTAGGGTAAATCTTTTAGCCCTTTGACCCTCTTATATAATATGATCCATGTGGATAAAACTTTCGGGTTAAATTAATTACCCTCTCGTGATTTAAGAGTTTACCCTAAACCCTTGATAAGTTTTAGGTTTTTACAATAAAGCCCCTTGGGCTCCTCCCGTAGGGCCAGAAACCCTAGACTCCATCCGGAAAAATCCTGAAAAATTTTCTAGCCCGGATTTTCGAATTGCCGTATTTTACATTCTCCCTCACCAATAAAAATTTGGTCCCCAAATTTCACCGTTCCTCATACGACACACACTAGCAGCTAAACACGTCTGTACTCATCATGAGTAACCACCTCGTCTGATACCCTAAGGTTACAATGCTACGGAGCAACTGGAGTTATCAATCCAGAGGTTATTATCTGATAACCAGGTACATCCGAACAACCATTCAGTCATTACAAATATCCAGGACATTCAATCCCAAGATTACTCACGCCAAGTCTATACTTCGATCCTCAAATGTAAAACGTGAAATCCATGAGTATCACCTAGTATCTCCAAGTCAATAATATCCTCCAAAATATCACAAGCTATATATATTTATATATATCCTTCAATAAACCGTTAAAAGATATCATATAATTTAAAGATTGTTCCAATATGTCGTATCATATGCTGCTATCAATAACAGACTTCCTAAACAATCAACCACCCAAAGGATCATTTATCCACCCAATGATCCATCAAAAAGCTACAAATCTGGTAGGTCCATTCCCACTAATAGAATCTTCAAAATACAATAGATCATAGAGATTCGTCAATCTCAATCCACCTCTCAACACCAACGAGAAAGTCCATGGTGATATCAACCTTATCATCCCGCGAACTAAAAGTCCCCGATGGGGGTATAATGAGCGAAAACCAGTGGTCATCTTTGACCTCCTGATTAATGTCCAATCTCACCAGAAGGTAAGGATACAGCTAACTCCATATCCTTCGCACCCTAGCGGGTCGTACATCCCGATGCACCATCAAGATTATCCAACCATATACACCCAATCTATGAGTCAAAATCCCTCATAGAATAGCGTAGCAACTAGCGAGTCACGCCGACCGTCGACTCGTAAACCAGTATAGTCCAATTCCTCCATTCCACGGTCAAAACCCTCTGAGGTCCTATTCCATAACAAGGAGATAGAGACATGCAATCTCTCAGGAGTATCTCAATATACTCATAAAGCAATTCCTTTATTTCCCCACAGGTCGTCCTCGATATCATCTAACCAAAGGTGGTCTAGTCTTGTAAGTGATTTGCCTCCGTACAAATCATAAGTCCGTAGGTACCTTCTTGGTTATTCAGACCAACTACAAGCGGTAACCCAGTAGTGTCAAGCAACTAGCTCCATATTTTTCCGTATTTGCTCAAATCACCATCTACATGTACTTTCTAGGTTAACAATCAAGTACAAGGGAACCATGGTCAAAACCCCCAAGGAACAGAATGTATCAATCAGCTACTAATCATAATAATATGTAGCTAATGCTACCCTATTGCATCAATGCAGATCATGTTCTCAAGACATGTCATCTAGCTTATCTGTCCAGATATACGCCAAATAAGAAAAACTTTGTAGCTCCATAAGTTAAAGTGAATTGATCCAATACTGATCAATCCAATTACGGTAAGCATCCTAATCCTCACGTAGCTAATAGTAGCTAGTACAAATACTATGAATAATAAGGTCCAGGAAAAATCAAAAATCCTTAACCTCCAATATCTTGTTGACAGGTTTGACCCTTGTCTTCCAACCCGTATGTCGATATCACACTATTACAATAACGTAATCTTAGTCACATCCCAAACTAATCAATCAATAGGTCCTTTTGTTATTATCAACCTCAAATTATTATTTCCTGTTAAAGTACACCTACACCATCGCAAGATCACTTCTTTAACCATGCCAACTATCTGTTAGAAATTTTCACAACACCATTACTCCATATAGATCATTATAATCACCATCATCCTCACATAAACACTAATCACTGCTACAATCCGTATCATTGTCATTGTTAATTTCATTTTTAAATAACAATACCAACATATGATCCATAAAACTTTTACATATGACATAGATAAGGTTTCATGACATCCACTATCTCCATATCACCCTCATCTAAAATCTAGCGATACAACTTTATGAAAGAAAAAGTCATTTATCCACCTACACTCACAGCCAATAATTTAAAGATATTCACCACCACAGTTCAGAAGAAAGGCTCCCCATCCAAACCAGCAAATTGGCACTATAATTTAGCCACTATAATTCAGCAAAAAGGCATAATCCAGCTGCTTTAAAAGTTCGCACTTTTATGACTAAACACCACCCAGATAAATCCACAAATTCCACTTAGAAAATCAGAGACAAAAGGCCTCTAAAAGAGCTTTGAACAACAAACTCAAGAGCTTAGAAAACAGAGACAGAAGCCATTCCAAAAAAAATAGCTTCAGCAAAACCTCATTCGCACTTATATCCAATTCTGAGCATGTTTTCGAAATCAGCAAAATCAGTATACTTTTTTTTTGTGGGTATACTACACCATTAGAGATCCCCCAATAAAACCTTGAAAAACCAGCATATAAAGCACCACAGAATTTAGTGCAGATATAGCCCAATCTCATTATCCTCCACAATACAACCCTCCACAAATTTGCCATGTAAACCAAAAACTAGAAGAAAACTGAATTGGAATGTCAAATCAGCTATTACTGATTCCACTTTGTTAACCCTTCAAATTACTATCCGAAAGGATAAATCTTTTATAATCGAACTGAACAAGCAAGTTGCAATAATGAAAATAGGGATGTATGACCAACATCTAATAACAGATCGACAACGGATGCAATAAACAGTTTAAATGAACTGTATCAGATGTCATGGAAAGCAAAAAGGTTTATATAGGGAAGATTAACATTTCATATTGTGTTGTGTTGTTCATTATCTAGTATATGAGAAGTACTAAGAAGCAATAATATTAGCATGCTTTATCTAATCCGCAAAGTCACATCCATCATAATTCAACATTACAAATTAATATCCTACTAACCAAAGAGACTATCTCAGGGGAAGTTGTTACCACTTGTGAGACTGATATGTTGTTTACTCAGAAATCCAGCTTTCCAATAACTAGACCCGTATTGGGGTACTATCAAGATGTACTACAATACACATCACTAAAAATAACTGTTAATCAACACTTAGATGTACTACAATACACATCACTAAAAATAATTGTTAATCAACACTTAGATGTACTACAATACACATCACTAAAAATAATTGTTAATTAACGCTTTGCCAACCGAATATCATCCTCTGTTCATAGTCTAGGTATTTAAATCTAATACCCAAAGTCAACTCTACACTGAAACAAAATCACATACTCATCTATAAGTGTTCGCAAGGCGAATCATATAACATCAACTCCAAATTAACTAAAGTATCAACCTATGTGTAGGCTAAAGATCACTGATCTAAAGGTTCTCATCTAACAACCAATGACCACGGATTAATTTATCAAAACCACACTCAGGGCGTTCAATCCTAGGATTACCGACACAACTTTATAACCCAATATCCCATTGCAAGTTCAACAAATCCATAAATATCACCCCTGGATCAAAAATCAAAGACAATCTCTAAGTGTCAAACCATAACATCATAAGCAATACTTTCACTAGGCAAAAATAATTCATCTCAAATCCCCAATTAAGAATCTAAAACCAAGTAGTACTCAAGCATCCAAGATTTCATCCATTAGCTCAAATCCTAAGTTTTGACAACCAAATTTAATTTATTTTCCAAAAGATTCTAAAATGACATGAAGATAACCTAGAAGGATACTTTTATTTCTACTCATGTAAGAAACAAACTTCCAAGAGAACTAACATGCTTTTATTGACAAGGACTCAATTTAAAAGAAAATTCTACTTCTAAAAGAAAACATAAAAAATGAAACATGCAATAAAAGAAAATACAAGAAGAAATAAACTCCCCTTTATTCTGGTGGACGGAGTCTATCAAGCAGTAGCCTCCATCGTGGTAGTGGAGGAGTCTGGGTGGTTGAAAGAATTGGGACTCCCCCACACTTAAACTTTGCAAAAAATTTCTCTGGTGGCCTAAGGCGATTCAGGTTCAAGAGTCATGTAAGAGGTGGAGTGCTTCGAATTAGAGTAAAATCATCTCCTCCTTCTTGATGCTTTTCAGAAGACCTTCCAGGAGGCTGAAGTCTATTCAGTTGGAGCACCCACTCCTGAAGTCTTCTGGACCCTGCAAAACAATGTAATACCTTTCTCAAGCGTTCAGGGTCAGAAAGAAATAAAATAAATTCAGTCTCTGCATGAAATGTATCCAAAACTGCATCATGTCCAATTAAATCAAATTTTGGTACCTCAATGAAATTTTCAAAATTATTTCCTACAAAATTTGCATCCAGATACTCATCACAAATAAAGAAATCAATTTCTGGCTCATCAATAGAAATTTCACAATTATTTTCCATCAAGGGTGTATCATGTAATATGTCACAGCCAAACAAATCAATATCAGATATTTCCATAAGTTTCTCACATTCAACCTCAGCATAAGATATAGCAAGAGATTCATCAAAATAAATAACATCCATTTCAGGCACTTCTAAAAAATTTTCACTATCCATATCTACTAAAGATGTATCAAGTGATTCATCATAGCAAACAACATCAATTATAGGTGCCTCTAAAATTATTTCACAATCCATATTTACAAGAGATGTATCGAGTAATGCGGTACGATCAATGAAATCAATGTTTGGTACCTCTATTGGATTTTCACAAACAATCTCTACACAAGGTATATCAATAAATTCATCAGAATCAATAAAGTCAGCACTAGGTACCTTTTTGAATTTTTCTGAACAAAAAGGAGAAATACTTACCTGAGCGTGCTGGAGAATACCTGGAGGTACTACAATAGTAGATGTATCTGTGTTCTCCTCCTGGTCAAGTACATGCTCCTCTTCAGCCTCAAACTCTGGTGGACACTCAACTGGAATAGGTGATCCTTGGGTGCTTGCTTCCACCATGCAAGTCCCTACACTTTCTGGTTCATCTTTTGAATCTTGTGGTGGTCCCTGGGGCTTAGTGCAGTCCCCTACACCTGTGGAATTATCTCCTATGCATGCTTCTCCTGTAATATCTGCAACAACAACATCAGAAAAATTAGGATCATCAATAATACTATCATCAGAAAATAAAAGTCTAGAATGGTCCTGTGGAGCTTCAGTTTCTTCTTCTGGAGCTGAAAAATTTGGAATTGGATTTTGAATAGGAGTCTCCGGAGGAATGCATGCTGTAGGTGCCCAGATTTTTATGAATTCTTCTTCTTCTTCTTCTACCAAATTTGCAGGATTACTTGAAGAAGGACGTGGCCATGCACTAGGGTCACCTTGAACTGATATAAAACCAACTCCGGGGCTCTCAGAACTAAAAGCAGCTTGAGAAGATAATTGTTTTGATCTTTGGGCTTTTATCTGATTTAAATCACTAGCCACTTGTTCCATTTGCCTTTCGAGGTTTTGAAGCTCTTGTTGACACATTTGTTGAAATTGAGACTGTGGGGATTGATAAAATGGTTGCACAGGCTGATTAAACTGCTGAAAATTTGGTTCACAACTTGGTGGAGATGGCTGAAAATTGTAGCCCTGGAAATCTTGGATCTGAGATTGAAATTGTGGTGGTGAAAACTAAAGTTGAGTGAGCTGAAAATTCTGATCTTGTGGCTGGAAATTCTGATTAATGGGCTGTGAGGGTTGGAAAAATGGTTGGTTTTGAGGTGGAAATGTTTGAAATGATTGACAATCTTGCTGCCCTTGTTGATATGGCTGGAATTGAGGTTGAAATTGATTATGTCCATGCTGAAAACTCGCAAAAGGCTGCTGGAAATTTTGGTTGAAATGCTGAAATTCTTGCTGAAATTGTTGGAATTGTTGTGGTGAATCGGCCTCTGGTAAGTAGATGACTGAGCTTTATGTTTTTGTTGATTTACCAACTCCTTACACATATTTTTTAACTCCTCCAGTGCCTCGTCTATCTCTTTACAGAACTCTGGTGACCACATTTTGATCTTACAACCCTGTCACAAAACAAACAAGAAAAATGGCAGCAACCGTATACAAATGATAAAGCAACAAAAATAGAACCCAATGATATGTCAAAAAGCATACAAGCAAAAATCAAACAAATCAACTAGTTGCGTCCCCGGCAATGACGCCAAAAATTTGACAGACCCAGATAATATATTAAATATTGTCACGAAATTGTGAGTCTATCGAATTTAAAATTTATAAATGAAATGCTGGAAACCCTTTTTGCAATCAAAACATGAAAACGTAGTAAAGGGGCCACAGGTCGTATTTTTCTCGGGGCTGGTTGACGTTGTGTGATTCGCACTTGTATTTAGGTGTCGTTTGTGTTTTCGGGTTTCAAATCAAAATTGGGTTTTGGGTTGCAATTCAGAGATAAAAATGCAATGAGATACAAGATGGATGCCACCCAAAACTTGATACACACGTACAAAAACTTATGTGCCAAGATGATATTAAGTCCCAAAATTGTGATTGACTATTTTGGATTGAAACTAATCACTCCAACTCGAAAGACAACTATTAGTGAAGTGCTAGCATTGAATTAAAAAGGAATTTCAGACTCCATTGCAGCCGATCAGAAATGGGAAAAGATTTCAGAATTGTGGGCAGTAATTTTTCAGCAGCAAGCAACTTGGCACAAATCAAGCTAGCTACAAAATCTTGAAGTAAACAATTGTAAAGAAATTCAGAAATGTCCGGAAGCAAATCTAAACCATTTCAAACACGATAGCTCACTAAAAACTACCTTAACCTTGGCACCAAGCACTGCCTTAATCTGCACTTGATACAAAGTGCTAAATTTCAGCAACTTGATGCAAAGGAGAAGACAAATTCTGTGTGCCCATATAAAAATCTGATAGTAAGTGCAGGAAATGGACTTATCAACTTAGTTTTTGGAAAACACAGCTACTAGTGAAGAGAATTGCAGAACTTAATGAAGAAATTCGAAAGAAGAGGTCTGATCAACCAAAACAGATCCATTACAGAAATTAAATGCAGAATCTTGAAGCAGAAATGCCGCAATACAACTCTATGCAAGGTCCGACCAGCAACAATTCAGAAATAAGAAGCTGAAAAATTCAGAAATTTAAGCTGAATGCAGAATTGGGAACTTGAATGGCAGGACTGATGTGCAGGGATGATGCGCAGGTAAATAAAAGAACAAATGCAGAAATTCAAAGCCCAAAATGGATGCACTAGCAACAGATGCAAGCTGAATTCACATGCATACTGGAGTTCAAAGAAGCTTAAATGAAGCTATTGCTTAAGTGACACAAATTTCAGAAATAGCAACTGAAGAAAAGTTGATACACGAACTGAGTTTGGCACGCAACATGTAACACTGAAACGCAACAATATAACGAGAATTAAACTACAATTACAAACTATCATTCACTAAACAAGTTAACTAGCTAACTACTTGCAAGAATTGAACCTAATTAAGCTAGCACAATTCAGTAAACGAAATTAAGTAATCTGAAACCAAAAACAGAAACTGCAGAAACGAATTTTAACAACAGAAACGAAATTACAGCTAAAGAACTAAAATTAACCAATGAAACTACTCCTCAATCCTTCCCTGATATCAAAATCTTCTTGGTCGTCAAGCAAGAGCTGGCCTCGAACCCCTAAGCACAGCAAATCAGTGGAAATCAGATTGGATTAGTGAACTCTGCTCAAACTGCGCAAGCTGGGAATTTCCAATCCAAACGCTTCGATCTCAGTTTGTTGAGATGCGATGATGATTTGGAGAAGACCTGAGCTCACCTGAGAACCCCTACAAGTGGCTCAGGTCGTCGGAAATGGGTTGTGCTGAGATTCCAACGCTCGGACTACAAAGGATGCCGAAACCCTCAAACAAACTTTGTCAGGAAGAAACAGGAGCTGAATTCTCCACCGAATCTATCTTCAATGATCCAGATGATGAACACAGGTCAAGATTGAGTGGTCGCGCCTCGAATTGAAGGAAAATTGAAGCAAAAACCAAAAACTATAAAGAACACGAAGCTTGCGGCGAAGACGCGACGAGGAGAAGGGCTAGAAAAATCTGATTAAATACATTAGCGATGGACGACCCAGATTGATCGGAGGAAATCCAACGGCAGATCTTGGTCTGATTTGAGCCAAACTTTTATGATGATGATCTGGGGTCAGGATCTGCCTTGTGGTAGCTCGGATCCTCCAGATATACAACGGATGGTCCAGATCAACTCTATCCGTGAATGGACGCTCTAGAGCCCTCCTTGCTTGATCCAACGGTTGATTGAGCTCTGATTGGAATGAAACCTTCAGATCTTGATCATAGAGCTTGATCAACCCTAACCCTAGCTCGGATTGCTTCAGATCGTTCCGGATGGCTCAGATCTAGCCGCTCTTGAATCGGACGACCCGGATTAATCGTAGGCTTGATAATTCGATCCGGTTCACTTCCGACTCAAGTTTGACCCAATATGACCTAGGTCCAGGATCCTTTCATGCCTACAAAAATATATCAGAAAATTAGTGGTCAAATAATCCAAAAATATGCAATTTTGTAATTAAGTCCAAATTAAGAGGAAATCCTAAAACCTAGGGCAATTTCACAATTAAGCAATAAAAACATAGGTCAAACATGGATTTTAGCAATTAAAATAATCAATAAAATGGTGCTTATCAACGCCTCCAAAAGAGAAGAATCCAAATGCGAAGAGAACCACCAGCCAATATTAGCAATAAGAATCCAAATCAAGTCCCTGTATCAAGGACAGATTTAATTAGCTATTACAAAAATAGTAACTAGCTAATTAATCCCTAATCCATTCTAGGTTTAACCTAATCCGTCCCTTTCCATTGAGTTAATCATAATAAAATGGTTAGGCCTTAATTATCCCAAATTACCCCTAATTAGGTTCCAATTAGGTTTTGGGAATTCGAATTTATCAAGTTAACTAAGTAGGTTTAAATTCCAAATAAAGCCCAACCCGTTCACTCTGTAAACAATCCAAATGCTTCGTTTCCAAATGGAGCTCACGGCAAGCACACCTAAGTTGCTGCCAATTGTTTCAACTCCCCCTCCATGCCACGACCAATCTGATTAGAAAAACATTTACACATTACCAACCTATCGAAACCATCCACCATTATTTCCCCAAATCAATCAACCACTGAAGAGCTTAATTAAATTACAGATTATATGGAAAAACTAAAACATCACATGTATCCCTTTCTATTTCAGCTTAGTCCATGAGATGGACTTACGGCAAAAAGAGCAAAACCATATCCACCCAGAAGCTCACGGCAGCATCATCCAGGTTGCTGCCAATCCAAATCTCCACTCCAAACAACCCAACCTAGCTACTGATCTAAGAACAACAAGACCAAGCATTGGAATTTAGACAGAATCAATACCAATCGTATTATCTCTTACCTCTGTTGTCAGGCCGAAATTTCGCTGCACGAATCCAAACAACCAATCAATGAATAGGCGTAGATCTCCTTCCCAACACAACTCATCCCAGATCAATCCAAAACAAACAAATCCTTACCTGCACTGTGTCGGTGAGATCACCCCATTCAAATCCAGATCTGGCAACGCGTAGCCTCAGGTGAAATACCTCTTCTCCGACCAACCTCTCCAATCCTTACCTCAGTTGGTCACCGACGATGCTCCGGCTTCAATCAGGGCTCGTGAAGGCAAGGGGGAAAGGAGAAGCAGAGATCAGGTTGGATTAGCTTCAACTGTGGCCTAGGGTTCGCGCGATGAGGAGAGAAGGAGGTCGTCGCTCCACAGTAGGAGAAAGTGCAGTCGCCTGCTATTTGCGTGGAGAAGAGGAAGAAGAGAAGAGAGCAAGCGTCGGGTTCCCTCTTGATTGCGGCCGATTGAAGAGGAGTCGGCGCTTGGCTGCTTCGGCTAGGGCAGGCGAGGGGATGGAGAAGAAGGGAGGAGGATCGGCGTGGGCTGCTTTGGCGCCTAGGTCACGTGAGGGGAATATTTAAGTTGGGGCCTTTTATAAAAAGGTCCTCTAACTTCCAAAAATCTAAACCCTACCCATAGGGTAAATCTTTTAGCCCTTTGACCCTCTTATATAATATAATCCATGTGGATAAAACTTTCGGGTTAAATTAATTACCCTCTCGTGACTTTAGAGTTTACCCTAAACCCTTGATAAGTTTTAGGTTTTTACAATAAAGCCCCTTTGGCTCCTCCCGTAGGGCCAGAAACCCTAGACTCCATCCGGAAAAATCCCAAAAAAATTTCTAGCCCGGATTTTCGAATTGTCGTATTTTACAATTTGAAAAGATCTACGTACCAGCGGCAATTTACCAAAGGGCATACCTAAGAATTGGAAATTACCAATTTACGTACCATGGTTTCTATTTTACCAAAGGGCGCAGGCCTTTATGTGAACTTCCTCTTATACCCCTCCTTCTAACTACTGTCTTTCTCTTTCTCTCTCTCAGTAACAAATTTCGAGATGACTGCACGTGCTTTTTTCAGACTTTTATTTTAAAACAATATATAATGGAATCGGCGCTAAAAACGTAAGGTTTTGGTAAAAAAAATATTTCAGTTAAGAAATATCTCATCTAACGTGATTTAAAAATATAAATAAATAATTTTTATATTTTATTAATAAAAATTAATATATTAAATAATATTTAATAAATATATTAATATATAAAAGAAAATTTGAAAAAAAAACGTTGGCTGAAATCAATAAAAAAACGTGGGCCTGAAATCTATTGATTTCGGACCTACTATTTTTATTTCAGGCCTACGCTGGGCCTGATATCAAAATATGTCAGGCCCAGTGTGGGCCTGAATTAAAAATATTTCAAGCCCAGTGTGGGCCTAAAATTTTTTATTTCAGACCCACGTTAGGCCTGAAATCTTTTGATTCAGGCCCGACGTGGACTCAAATTTTTTTTTCTATTTTAAAAATATATTAATATATAAAAAACCTATCAAAACACTTAATTTCAGATTAAAACGCAAAGTCTGAAGTCACGCTAGGAGGGCCTGAACATAGATGTGATATCCATCAGTGGATTTTGGTCAAAACCCACTGATATGGCTAAACTACTCCTATTGCATTGGAAGATGTTTGGACACCTAAAACATCATCTCCTACCTCTACCCTCTTTATTCATATGGAGTTTTCAGAAATCCAGATATGGGAGGTCCATTAGTGGGTTTTGGTCAAAACCCACTGATATTTCTAAACTACTCCTATTTCATTGGTGATATCTAATATATAGATGTTTGGACACCTAAAACATCATCTCCTACCTCTACCCTCTCTATTCATATGGAGTTTTCAGAAATCCAAATATGGTAGGTCCATCAATGAGTTTTGGTCAAAACCCACTGATATTTCTAAACTACTCCTATTTCATTGGTGATATCTAATATATAGATGTTTGGACACCTAAAACATCATCTCCTATCTTTACCCTCTCTATTCATATGGAGTTTTCAGAAATCCAGATATGGTAGGTCCATCAGTAGGTTTTGGTCAAAACCCACTGATATTTCTAAACGACTCTTATTGCATTGGTGATATCTAATATATAGATGGTTGGACACCTAAAACATCATCTCCTACCTCTAACCTCTCTATTCATATGGAGTTTTCAGAAATCCAAATATGGGAGGTCCATCAGTGGATTTTGGTTAAAACCCACTGATATTTCTAAACTACTCCTATTTCATTGGTGATATCTAATATATAGATGGTTGGACACCTAAAACATCATCTCCTACGTCTACCCTCTCTATTCATATGAAGTTTTCAGAAATCCAGATATGGGAGGTCCATTAGTGGGTTTTGGTTAAAACCCACTGATATTTCTAAACTACTCCTATTTCATTGGTGATATCTAATATATAGATGGTTGGACACCTAAAACATCATCTCTTACGTCTACCCTCTCTATTCATATGGAGTTTTCAGAAATCCAGATATGGTAGGTCCATCAGTGGGTTTTGGTCAAAACCCACTGATTTCTAAACTACTCATATTTCATTGGTGATATCTAATATATAGATGTTTGGACACCTAAAACATCATTTCCTACCTCTACCCTCTCTATTCATACGGAGTTTTCAGAAATCCAGATATGGTAGGTCCATAGGAGGGTTTTGGTCAAAACCCACTTATGGACCTCCCATATCTGGATTTCTAAAAACCCTATATCAATAGACAGGGTTGACCTAGGAGAAGATGTTTTAGGTGTCCAAACATCTATACACTCTATATCACCAATGCAATAGGAGTAGTTTAGAAATATCAGTGGGTTTTGACCAAAACCCATTGATAGACCTACCATATCTGGATTTCTAAAATCTCCATATGAATAGAGAGGGTAGAGGTAGGAGATGATGTTTTAGGTGTCCAAACATCTATATATTAGATATCACCAATGAAATAGGAGTAGTTTAGAAATATCAGTGGGTTTTGACCAAAACCCACTGATGGACCTTCCATATCTGGATTTCTGAAAACTCCATATAAATAGAGAGGTTAGTGGTAGGAGATGATGTTTTAGGTGTCCAAACATCTATATATTAGATATCACCAATGCAATAGGAGTAGTTTAGTCATATCAGTGGGTTTTGACCAACCCCCACTAATGGAAATCACATCTATGTTCAAGTCCTCCTAGCGTGACTTCAGACCCTGCATTTTAATCTGAAATTAAGTGTTTTGATAGGGTTTTTTATATATTAATATATTTTTAAAATAGAAAAAAAAATTTGAGCCCATGTTGGGCCTGAATCAAAAGATTTCAGGCCTTACGTGGGTTTGAAATAAAAAATTTCAGGCTCACATTTTTTTTTATTGATTTCAGCCAACGTTTTTTTTTCAAATTTTCTTTTATATATTAATATATTTATTAAATATTATTTAATATATTAATTTCTATTAATCAAATATAAAAATTATTTATTTATATTTTGAAATTACGTTGGATGAGATATTTTTTAACTGAAATATTTTTTTTTACCAAAACATTATGTTTTTAGCGCCGATTCCATTATATATTATTTTAAAATAAAAGTCTGAAAAAGCACGTACAGTCGTCTCGAAATTTGTTACTGAGAGAGAGAAAGAGAAAGACAGTAGTTAGAAGGAGGGGTATAAGAGGAAGTTCACATAAAGGCCTGCGCCCTTTGGTAAAATAGAAACCATGGTATGTGAATTGGTAATTTTCAATTTTTAAGTACGCCCTTTGGTAAATTGCCGCACGTACCGATGGTGCTAGATGTGGAATGGTAAAATTGCATAATTGTTGATGTAGTTTGACGATTTGTTTTTTTAAATAAAATATTAGATATGTTTAACAAAAATTGTATTGTTTTAATAAAACCTAAATAGTTTTTTTAAATAAAAAATTTTTAAAAATAAATCTAATTATAAAAATTAATGATTTAAATATTTTTTATAAATTATATTACTAACCGCTTGAATCTTAATAAAAATCATATATATATATATATATATATATTGCAAGCTACAATGCCCTTTCAATTTTTTTTTAAAATTGTTACAACAACAATAATTAATTAAGTTTTATCTGACTAAGATGAGGTCGACTATACAGATCCTTCTATATTATTGGGCTCCGTCCTCTATTATATCATCATATATATTTAAATAAAATTTATTTTGTTTTATTATTGCAACCAAATCTTTTTTTGACTACTTATGCGTATTTATCAAGGTTCTGAAAATCAGATCAGATATCAAATCGGTCGAGCCAAGGGTTCAGAGGTTTAGAAGTTCAACCGATTTAACCGAGGGTCCAACTGGGATATAACCGATATATAATAAAATATGTATTTATATAAATATATGAAACTAACAACTTGCCCAACTATTTTCTTCAAGATTGGATCAACTAAGTCGAGCATGTGGTATATTTTTGTCAGGCACTCAGCACGATTTTCTTGAAAAAAAGGTTTGTTTCAAAGAAAAATTCAAGTTTAAAACTATTGGGTTCAAGAAAATAGCAAGTTTATTCGTTTAAGATTTTAGGTGAAAGCAAATTAAGATTTTGACATTTTATTTTTCATTTTTTATTTTTTAGCGAGAAAGCAAAACTACAAAAGGGGGAAAATCAAAAAATTAAAAATAAAATAAACCAAGCCGGTTTGCCCAGTTCACCGATTCCCGACTGGTTCAGAATGGTTCGCACTCGGTTCTTAAGCAATCGATTTTCAGAGTCAACTCGGACTAGAAATCTAGTCGGTTCCCGGTTCAACTGGTCCGACCGACCGGTCCTATCCGATTTTCAGAATGCTAGTATTTATCCTAGTTTCACATTGCCGAATAAAGACATCTATTTATCGTCTAAGTATATATTCGTGTCATCTTAAACGTATCTCTTGAAGTTTTCCTCAATAGATGTCACTCCGACTTTCTCCCTAATGTTCTTATTCTTTATTCTGTCCATCCTCATATGTTCGCACATCCACATTAATATCCTTATCTTTGCAACTTTTTGTTGGTAGCTGACTTGTATCTCCTCGGTATTTGACTTAGTCGATTTACGACCGTCGGATCTTCCGGGAGGTTGCTTTTAGAGGAAACAAACTGATTGGTTTACGTCGAGGCTACGTCGAGACTAGTGTTCGACACTATCTCCGTAAAACGATATTGCTCCGTTACCGGTGATGACGGATAGCAGCAATTCGTTTCCAAGATACAATGACGTTGTCTCAGAATAGTAGCACTTCAAATTCCGAGACCGGCGAACCTTTCGGTAGGCTTTTGGGACTCTTGATGCATAAGATGGATGAGTGTGAATGCTTTTAGATTGTAATGCTTGAATGAATGAAATGATCAAGTGGAGGGATCTATTTATACTGAGTGAAGAGGTAAGTACCCTTTGGTTCGGACAGATCTGGACCGTTCATAAGGAAAGGGTATAACCATTTAAAAGTCTTTTAATCTCGTCCCTTGATCTGAAAAGTTATAACTCTTCAGATCCCATCTTGATCTCAGCCGCCAGATTAGAACATTTAATCTGACGCCTCAGATCCATCCTCCTTCTTTACAGTCAGATTCGAATCCGACACTCCAAATCTTTGATCTGACGGCCACCATCTGTTCGCCCAATCCAGTCATCGTTCTCTACATAGTCACGTGCCACATAGGCACTGCCTCGTCACCAACATGCCACGTGACGCCACCTGATCATGACACGTCACACCAACATGCCACGTGGCGTCACCAGATCACGGCACGTCATTGCCACGTGGACCATAAATTAAAGCTCATCAATGCTCCTCGCGATGATGCGTACATGCGAAGTGAAAAGTGCGCCAACAAAGAGCCCATTGCGTGCGTGCGCGCGTGCGTGAGTGCGCGCGTGCGTGCGTGCGCGCGTGCGTGCGTGCGCGCGCGCGCGCGCGTGGCGGGTGGCAGGATCACAGGTGTGAGCACCTGCTCGCCCAAGGGTAGAGACCTCCTGTGATTTTGTATTAACAACATTAGCACAGGAACACATATAAGGAAACACTGACTCTCGCCGGTTAGCAATGTGGGACTAAAGCCTCATTTTTTTTCCTTAATGTTCATTTGAGCGTATCTTGAATAATTAATTTCTCATTCACCCTTAATCGATTTTGAGCAAATAAATAGTCCAGATTTATCTACGCGAAACGTAGATTTCGATTTTCAAGTTAAACTTGACTTTTAATGATCGATGGCATCAAAATTTTACTTTGCAAAATCGTATCCAACACTTTTATCTTTTGCTCATGGGCCCGAGTCATAGTCCAACATTCAACGTCATATAACAAAGCAGGTCTAACTGTCATTTTGTAGAATTCCCCTTTATGTTTTAGAGGTACTTTACGATCATATAAAACACCCGACACTAACCTCCATTTCAACCATCCTGCTTATATTCTAGTTAAGGTATCTTGCCTCCTAGGCTATGGTGCAGCGGTAGGGTGACTAGTCGTTATCCCAGGCATCTGCGGTTCGATCCCCAGCTACGGCGTATTTGTAGAAATTTTTCCTCCAAATGAGGCACGAACCCTGTGATGCTAGGCTTCTAGACCGCCCACTGCGAGCGCTTCCCGATTTACCCTAGCAGCCAGTGGGAAACTTCCGTGAGGCCGGGCCGCTAGCCCGAGATTGAAAAAACCCTCGTTAATCATTTTTTTTAGTTAAGGTATCTTTCTCAATCGCTCCATCATTTTGCAAAAATGATCCTAAATACTTAGAGCTCTCAATTTTAGAGAATTCGTTATCTCCTATTTTAATAATTTTTTAAAAAATTATTATTTATAAAATTTTATTTTTAAAAAATTTATATTCTTTTAATAATAAGGTGGGTTGACCCTTTATTTAAAAAATAATTTTGGCTTAGTAAAACTATAAGAATGGGCTAATCGAACTTAGTCATATTTTAGGAGTCATTTTATGATATCATAGGCCGTGTCACACTTATGAAAGCACACATGTTGCGCTTGGTTTGGTTTGAAATTATATGTTGTCTAACCTCATCTTTATTTCTAGGGCTTTAATGCATTTAACCCCCTCCAACTTTGGACTCACGAATCTTGAAGAATTGGTAACAAACCGAGATTTATTAAGATATGTCTCGAATGCATTTCCGAGAACATCAAAGTGGATGTGATCGGTTGCAGCATACCTACACTCCATCATGATCGTCGGATCAATGATCCAGATGCGTATCTCCTTAGACAAGTTATAAGTGTGCATGCCCACACGACTAACTATCGTAGCCAATCAAATGTGGTATACCCATGCTCCAACACGATTGCACAATCGGTGATCCAAACTCTTGTCTCCTTAGACAAGTTATAAGTGTGCTGCCTGTTAGTGATATGAGAGAAGTGTCCTAAGGCAATCGCCTTATGATTGTAATCATTTATTTTAATAAATGAATATTCACTATTTGAGTATACATGTTTGTGTATTTGATTGAGATCTTAAACTCATTTACTGAATATCCGCAATACAATTCACAGCATGAGAGAATTTGTGATGAATTCACAACTAGTGATTATCTTTGCATGTGCAATTGTGAAGTATTGAAATTGTCCCTAGTCGATGAATTGATAAATACGGACACTATCAATTCTGTTGAGACTAGCATGTGTTATTCTCTAATCAGCTGATTCTCACTGGCTGGTGACATTGAGATGTCCGGAGATAAACATGAATTCTAGTTAAGGGAACTAGTTCATTGGAGTGACTAGCTGTAAAACTTCATATAGTAGTCTACATATAGATATGTCAGTGAAGTTCTTACTGCAGCTTAAGTGCGATGTTCCTTTAACTTGCGGTGTTCAAGTCATCTTGGTCATGGAGACTTATACTTTGACATCTTAAGCAAGCATCTCCAAGGAGGTATGGACCCAGGATGATTGGGTATAAGCCGAAGTGCCCGAAGATGTTTGAACAGCCTACAAAGGATTCGCCACTCCTTGCAAGGAGATGTATACCCGAGGCCTATCGTCGGATTGTTACTCGAAGCCTCTGGCCAGAGTATGAATCTCTTAAATACATGAGAGTAATTAGAATCCGTAGGACGAGAAAACGTTACTTGGGCTAGGTGTGACGTAGTCAGCCTAGTGGGGACTGACACACATAGACCATGTCTTGAACCAAGTGGGTATAAGATGGTGAAGGGAATGGGGCACGATTCATTATAGCTGCTGAAGGGTTTCAGAATTGTTTCTGAGGTCAACCGTTGATCTTTCGATTAATTGTGGATCATGATGTACTACTAGGTGTCACTCATGATCGTTCTATAATTGGTTAATTATAGACGACCAACATAAATCGAAAGCTTATTTAGTCACACGCACTATGAGTAATCTGAGGGATTTAAAACGAGTTGAAAATTGGATTTTCCAATCAAGAGAGATTAGGTTTAGTTGAGCCAAACGATAAGTCGAATCTGAATTTTTCAGAGATGCATCGGAAGCGTAAAATGGCTAAGTCTTTTGAAGACTTAATAGATGAATTAAATAAGTTTAATTCATTGGGGCTTGGCTTGGATAGGCTGGCCAAAGAGGGCCTCCATCCTCTTTGCTTGGCCGGCCACAACAAAGGGAGAGAACCAAGTTTTTGGTTCAATTTATAAAATAAACCAAGTGTGGTTTGTTTTATAAAATTATGGATGATATAAATTTTTTATATAATAAACCAAGGTTTGGTTTATTTTTCATGGAAATTAAAATGAACCATGGATTGGTTTATTTTATAAAATCAATCATGGATTGATTTACCATGATAAGGAAATTTATTCCATAAGAGAAAAGAGACTTGATTGATTTTTTATCATGAATTAAAATATGATTTTAACCATGATATAAAATCAAACTTGGCATGATGGAATAAGTTATTCTATATTTGAGAGGCTTGATGGTTGAGAGGTCACTATATAAAGGACCCAAGGCAAGGCTTGGAAAATAATGGAAGTGATGAAGGCATAGGCTCTCTCCCTCTCTTTCTCTCCTTCTCTTCTCCCCTTCTTGTCGTGCGCCAATCAGCCCCAAGAAGGATCTTTTGCCGACCACCACCTGCTGCCGGAGAAGGGAGCTCCGGCCATCCTTTTGTGGTTAGTCTTCCGACTTCTCTCTTGGTTTTTCTTGTCGCGTTCTCGGAGAATCTAGTAGTTCTCGAGAACACGAAACTCGTGGCTTTGCGAAGTCATCCCGAAGATACTCGGCGTGGACGCAAATAGAGGCGGAGCTTCCAAGGGACGCTTACGGTTGGATCTCGTCTCTTCCTTCGAGTTACGCGAGGTAATACGTAAATTAGTTTATGTTTCTGCAAAATTTTAAATATATGATCATGTCTACACAAGATAAAATTGCATGCTTAGATGTGTGATTAAATAATTTGAAAAATTATTTATGCTAAACCTTCCGCTGCACGTAATTAATTTTAAAATTACGAACCCGCATCCATGTCAACATGCACCCGGTCCCAACACTGCCCACACGACTAACGATCGCGACCAATCGAACATGTAGGAGTGTTAAACGTGAGGAAGGGGGCAGGGGTGAATCGCGTGACTCTTAAAAATAAACACTTTTTCGAAAACCAATACACATCGAAAATTAAAGCGATAGAAAAAACAAGCACATGAACATCAAAAGTTTTACTTGGTTCGGAGTCTTCGGTGAGTCCTACTCAAAGACCCAGGCCCTTTGAACCTTTCCGACAGGCAATCTATTAATCTCTCTACAAGAAACCCATAGTAGAATAGTCAAGTACAAGAAATAGGATCAGTGTAACGCTCTACAGTGTCTTAGCACAAGTATATAGAATGAATAAAATTAAAAACTTTCATTACTCAACATTTTTTAGAAGAATCTTGATCTGGCTCGTGTATTGGTTTCGGTCTTCCGGCAGTGGTCAGACGTAGTGGAGTCGAAGCAGGGCCACAACAATAAGACGAAGAAGCAAAACAATTGCAAGAGCTTAAGTGTTGAAGAATAGAAATTGTGTAGAAGAACTGAATTCGAAGTCCTTAGGACATCTGAGGTGTCTCAATTTCCAACTGAGGCGCCTTAGATCCAGAAAAATCTATTTAATCTGAAGCCTACGACATTGCTGCTTATCCTCTAGAAGGTGCATCAGATTTAAAGTTAGGTACCTCAGTTTCCAACTGAAGTGCTTCGGACCACCGAACCTTTACTTCAGCGGTAGCTTTGCGGAGGCTCCTTTAGCTCATTGAAGGCACCTCGGGTCCTAACTGAGGCGTGTCAGGTCTCATCTGAGGTGCCTCGGATACTTTTCATCCAAGGCTAAATTTTGTAGTTCGAACCCTGCAAATGTGTTAGTCCAAAATAAGATATTCCCTACAAAATAAGGTTAGTACAAGTACAAAAAAATGGACTAAATAAGTTCAGTATTAAATAGACCATGTCTTCCCAAGACTAAGATCTAGTTAAGGCCTCAATTTAGAGCTTCGAAATGGTTCTAAGCTGGACCACACCTCTAGTCCCTACTTGAGACTCGTCCTCATCGGAATTCGCTCCTTAATTGACTTACGTCACTTATCTTGTGCAAATTTACTTAGCTCCTTAACCCACCAGGTCTTCAGCCAACTATTAGGTCCCGTGGTCCCAACTAATTTTATACCAAGTCTCCACCAATTTGGACTTCAGCCAGTTGTTAGGCCCCACGACCCAACTAAACTTCCTACTAGGACTCAATCATCCTAGACTTCAGCCTGGTGTTAGGTCCTAATTTTTTCAATCCTGCATACTTGGTAACAAGTTTAGAAAACAACAAACCTAACTTAAACCTAGCTATTTATCATTCATCAAAATACGAGTTTGATCGTTAGTGCAAACTACACCAATAGGATGTGGCATACCCACGCTCCAACACGATCGCCCGATCGTGTGCATGCTCACACAACGATCGCGGCCGATCAGACGTGACATATCCACGCTCCAACACGATCACCCAATTGATGATCCAAACTCTTATCTCCTTAGACATGTTATAAGTGTGCATGCCCACACGACTAACTATCGTGGCCGATTGAACGTGGCATGCCCACACTTCAACATGATTGCAGGATCAATGATCCAAATTCTTATCTCTTTAGACAAGTTATAAGTATGCATACTCACACGACTAATGATCACAGATGATCGAGTGTGACATACCCACGCTCCAACACGATCGCTCGATTGGTGAACCAGACTCTTGTCTCCTTAGACAAGTTATAAGTGTGCATGCCCACACAACCAACGATCGTAGTTGATCGGACATGACATACCCAAGATTCAAAATAATCGCCCGATCGATTATCCAGACTCTTGTGTTCTTAGACAAGTTATAAGTATGCATGCCCACATGGCTAACGATCACGGTCGATTGGATGTGGCATACCCATGCTCAATATGATCGCTCAATCGGTGTGTTAAATGTTGGTCTTCATAGATAAGTAAGGAAAAAGTTTGCTTACACCCATGCTAAGATTTTGCTCATTAAGGTGGTAGAGCTAATTGAGCACTCAATGATTGCTCTAAGATGATTTTCTATCTAGCCGTTGAATGCTTGTATCATGTCACAAGAAAGCTATTTTTTACCTTTTACCTGAGGTCATTTTACTTACACGATTTACACTTTGTTAGTTATGTTATGCGCAATGGCCTAAGGATCAACAAGGCCTATGCTTGGCAACACACATACCTAATGCACAAAACAAAAACAAGCATGACAACTAAGAAGAAGGCCAAAGCAATAGCTTAACGAAACAAAATGCATTACAATGCAAGTGAAGTCATATTTCAAAGCCCACAGACGGGCTATCATCAAAAAAGGTTTTACAACTTAAGCAAAATTAGAAAAACATCTTTAGGGATGACCTGCAAGATACACCTCAGTTTGACGACTGTAGGTGGCAGATTGGTGGGTAGGTGCTTGGCCTCCTTAAATTGTTCGATCGCCCTGCACTCCCTACTTGATCATATGGCGAGTGTGGTCGACGAAGAGATTAGCAAATTCATCTGAGCGTAGGTACTAGACATGATGTGCTTCCAGCTGTTCAAGCTCCATTCTCTGATACTCCTTGTGGGCAGTCTGTGGAGTGGCCAAGGAGGCATTGGCTATCATTATCTCCTCCATCCGAGTAGCCAATTGCCACTCCAAATCCTGTAGAACGGAGTCCTTGGTAACCAACTTTGTGTCTTTCTCTGCCATGGTTGCGACGTGGAGCTGAGCCTCCTCCTCCATCTTTATGGGCAGGTCCTTGCAATTGGCAATTTTCTTACCCGTAAAACGTTGGGGGCTAATTGGGATAGTGGAATCTGGAAGTATCTACAGATGTCACCAAATAATTGGTGAAGCGGAAAATGAAGTCGTCGAGCATCTGATCCGTAAAAACTGTGAAAAAACCTAGGAGAGGTGAGCGATCTATTTGACTAGGGATGAGTATCCGGTAATCCTTAGGGATCTCAAATCCAACCCTAATAGCATAAAAACCATCCTCATTCACGTCTAAGGCTATGGTCGTATACCATAAGCCCGGAACTCGTGGATAGCTTTTCAACCATGGCTAACCGAGAAAGGGGAAGCAAAGTAGATATAGAAAGAATGACGAGGAAGAAAGGAAGGGTTAGAACTTATACATGGACAAAAAAGGGGAGGAAATGATCGTTGGGGAGGAAAAGATCGCCGGGGAGAAGGGACAAAGAATCATTGAAAAGGATTAGAGCAGGAGGAATGAAACAGTGCAAGAATGCTACCCAAGATCTCGGCTAATGGCTCATATACTCTCCCACCCCCCCTTTTCGAACTGTTGGATGATGCTCAAGAAAAGGGCGGGACAAGATCCTCACCGTCGACGTTTAACCGACCGTTGACTCTTCAACTTCCACTCCGACGAAACCCATGCTAAATCATGGCGTTAATCACATTGGAAGCGCCTTAGCCAGCTCCAAGATGACACATGGAGGGGAGAGAGTGTCGCATGTATGATACAGGATATCAAAACATTGGGTATTAATGACTCCGCACACAGACGTCATTTCACATTAATGATGCCTATAGCAGGCAAGCACCCTTGTACGGAAAGTACCACGTTAATTTTGACCTACGCCAGACTTAGACCAGGACATTGGTCTAATCAGTCAGACTGAACACTTCCTTTGACTAGACTTGCAGGGGAGCCTTGTCATATGGGGGAATTTTGAGCCCCTTAGTCCACGTAGGATAAAGTCAAGCTCAGACAGCTGACATGCTAGAGTTGCAGTACATTAGGACCAAGATCAAAGGAAGAGGGCCGATTGGACAGGCAGACTGGCCGGGCTGAGATGAACACCTTAGTCGACAAGGTAGGTCGATCGGACGACCTTGATCCATAATCCATAACTCAGTCTCCCTGACCCTAACTAGCGCCTCATAAGATACGACTTAGGTTTGAATAAGGGAGATAAACAATAGTTGGTCGGTCGACTCATGTCGGGTTCCCCAACTGATCGACGGGCCGCGTACTCTACATAACCTACCTGATTCGAGACACTACACCAGCCAGGTAGATCCAACGAGAGGACAGAATAAAAAATGACTATGAATAGTCAAGGTACCCACTGCGACCGATCAGACAACACACTTATAATGGACTCTCGGGGAGCTAAGCCCGGGCAACGACCGATCAGCCAACCTGCCTACAACACTCAGCTCACTCCTGAAACCATTACAACCAATCGGCTGACACACAGACATCCCTTTGACTATTTAGCTGGGTTGACCAGTCCACATAAATACTTGTGACCCAACCCCTTTTCCAATCTTAACCGGCTTAACCAGCAGGTTGGGCCTCCACGTGTCTTATGGGTCGGGTTCCATATTGTGGGACCCACAAGCCAAAGCTCCCTTTTTTATTGGGCCTCCACTTACACATATAGACCCATTAGCCATTTCACACTTACATTCATTATCATACTGGACCAGTGGCCTTACGTTGTTACTTCATTGAAACTTTACCTACTCCACTGACAGGTTCAGCTGCTACGTGACCCAATAATCTATCACCGACTTGCTCAAAGATCCATGAGCGTAAACATTGACCTGCTCAATAGCCCATTGGTTTATTTGCTTTTCACATATTTCTTACCAGAAATCTACTGACATGACAGCCCTATTACGACTGATGTGACACCCTAACGGTGAAGGGTCACCAAGGAGCGTTGCATATAAATAGGGGTCCTTCCTCTACGGTGCAAGTATGAGTTTTCTACATCTTTGCTTCATTCAAATTCTAGTTCTCTAATTTTGTGACGAGAAACTAATTTGAACGTCGGAGTGCACGCACCAGGGACCCTCCTGGGTTTGCTTCTAACGATCATCTTCTTGAGTGTTTACTTTTTAGGCTTGGAAGACGATAGTGTCAGTCCAATTAGGGTCAGCAATCTCGCCCCGTCACACTTCACCGATCGTGGATAGGATCAATCATCATTCAAACGCCCCTTGATTATTTCATTGGCAACTTAAGTTCTTCTTTGATGCAAGTATTAGTATATGTCTAGCAGTCATAGTACCCAAAAAACAAGAAAGGATTCAGATCATATGAAACTCTGGTTTGCATGTATCATATACTACATTATCAATTGTTACGCACACAACATCAATTCCTGAACTAACATAAACTTTTTGCAATCAGAACTGGCTTTAGTCTCTTGCAAGTTTACAATTGCATTCTAACGCACATGTTTTAACTTCTAACGATACTGAAGTTTGAAAGGAATTTCGTGACTTTGGTTTTTCTTTTTTTCTGTCATTTCATTTTGTCTTCATAATCTCGTATCATGCTCAAAAAAGATGTTCATGTGGATGCTGGTCCTGCAGGGAAACCTCTCAAACTCTACCACCATTTTAAATAACAAATACAAAGGCTTCTCTTCTCTATTTTATGGATGAGTTTGCACAGATTAAATTTGAGTAAAAATCATAATTATTTCATTGTCATTGAAATTATAATTATTGTTTTGTTTAAAAAATTAGTTGCCTTAATTTATTTGTTTTATTTTCGTCCAATTAAATTCCCTTAAGGTATTTTTTATTTTTCTTTTTTAAAACCAAATTATAAAATTAATAATAATTAATAATTTATTATAATAAAAATCGCGAAAACCTTGTCCCGGCGTTATTTCATTTTTTATAAACCATTCGTCGAGCCGCTGCCGCGCCGCCGCTCATCTCTCGAAGCCGAGCGAGATGGCGTCGAGAAGGAATGGGAGCTGTAACACTTCAGAGTGATTTTGATTTAACACAAGGGCATATTGACTGTTCTTGATGCTGCACTAGTTGGAGGAACAAGTACGAAAAATATTACGAACAAAATGTTTCAAGTTTTTCCCTATTCATTGCTCTTCTTCAATCGCAGAACCATCACCGGGCGCCGAGGGGGACGTAGACTGCGTTGTCGTTGTCGTTTGCGTTTGGGTCTGTCATTGTGGTCGGGGTCGTTGTCTGAGTTTGAGTTTGCCGCGTCGTAGTCGTAGTGGTTTGGGTCGTCGTCGTAGGGGTCGTCGTCGTAGTGGTTTGGCACGTGGGGTGGGTCGGCCGAGTCGACGAAGGCATAGTCTGCTCAGCCGTTGTCTGCGTCAAAGGAATCTCCGAGGATGGCGGCATCTCCGACGAAGGCGGCATCTCCAAAGGTGGCATCGGTCATGCATGGATGCGGAGATGCCGCCATCCTCGGAGATTCCTTCGATGCAGACGACGACTGAGCAGACTGTGCTTTCGTCGACTCAGTCGACCCAGACTACGAGCCAAACGACGACGACCCGTAGTCTGCTCTGCCATCGGCGTCGAGGATGGCGCTGCCGTCTGCATTGGTGCAGAGCGCAGAGCCCGCTTTGGCGACGCCGGGGGGGGGGGGGGGGGGGGGGGGGGGGGGGGGGGGGGGGGGGGGGGGGGGGGGGGGGGGGGGCGGTTAGGGTTTGGAGGAGCTGTCTCCGATTTGTTTGGTCGGCCACGTTTTTTTTCCCTCTATGAATGGTTTCTCGAGGTACTCGTACCCTCTTTTATACACATTTTTTTTGCTTTTTGCTTTTTCTTGTTCGGTGCAGGTTGTAGACTTCATATATTCTAGCTATTAAGTAGGTCTGCTTTCAGTTATTAGGAGTGTCATACGAAGTTGATGCATAACAAATTGCAATAGAATGACAACTTTTGTAGAATGATTGAACATATATTTGGCTCAGTAACCATATCTACGACTGTTAAATACAACAGAAACTATAATATATAATCTGGGCATTATTTCAAGCTTTTCCACTAATTCATATATGTTTGGTTAGAAATGCAAAGAACCATAAAAGTTCAAATTTACTCATATTTTCCTTGATATTAGCCAAAATAACTGACCCTGTGTTTAAATTGTCTTGTTTAATCTTGCTTTCATAATTGAGTTCTTGATGTTAGCTAAACTGTAGCTCCCAGGGCAAATAAGAGTCACAATAAAAAAAAAAAAGAGAAAATACTCCCAAAAATTTGTCGTGTTAACTTTCTCGAAGAGCTTCTAATCTTTAAAAATTTTCTCTGAGGTGAAGTTAATGCTTGTATTAAATTGAAGCTATGCACATGGTAGACAATGTTTTGTCTAGAACATTGTAATATTGTCTAGCTAGCAACAACTTAATTCTTTTTCTGTGTTTTAATAGGTTACAGGATGCTCTTTCTTTCCTGTGTTAGTGATGATGTATGTCATGATATTTTACCAGTAGAACAAACATGCCACTGTACTAACAAGATTCTTATTGTTTAAACAGCATGGTTCAGATTACAAGTTGGCCTTTGGGCCTAAATCATTTGTTGTATCTGATCCCATTGTGGCAAGACGTCCTTCGGGAAAATGCATTTTCTTATGATAAGGTATTTAATCTACCATTTCATTCACCTTGCAACTGAAGTTTAATTATATTCTCTCCTATTCTTATACATCTCTACACCATTTATTTTGTGGGAAGTTAAAGTTAGTTTATGCGGTCGTAACTCATAACATCATCCTATTTTGGTTCCTTATGGTGCATTCAATTTGCTATAGGTTTATTAGACTTTCTATTAGTGAGATTTTCTATCAAGAAGATATAAGATATTACATTTGCTAGGATACGCCAGCTTCTATGATAATTTGACAATGTATGAACGATTTTCAATTTATATTACAATTTTATTTGTTTAGGTTGTTGATACTCTTATATGGCTTATTCCAGGTTCATTTGTGCTTTGTGTGTATATTGATTATAGAGAAAATCACTTATAACACCTAGATATTTGAAGTCCATGTATACTTTTGTTAATTATGTGCATTGTTTGAGCCTACCTTGCCATTTTCCTTCCATTTATTGTCAAAAACATCTTCAAAACAGTGCATACTAAGCTTAAACCTTTGTTGATCAATTTTCATGTTACACTTAGATATATGATCTTCCAAAAGTGATTATCCAATGTATTTGACTTAATCCAGGGAGTTCTTGCTGAAATATTAGAACCAATAATGGGAAAACGGCTCAGACCTGTAGATCTTGGCATTTGGAAACAGAGGAGAAAAGGTTAGAAGTCCTTCCAATCTTTAATTTTTTACATAGATTAAGTTTCAAACGTTCTATTGAATCCTACTTGTACAGTAAACTCTGTTAGCTAGCACAAGTTGATTTTAGAATGATTTTGCTCTTCTGTTAGCAACAATTTCACAGTCTATAATGGCTCGTATATTGGAAAGTATAGCAAATATCGTTTTACTCAAAACTGAGACTTGATTGTCTAGACTAGTAGTACTATCCTGGTAATATGTCTCGCAGGCTCTCTAATTTAGTTGAACTTGGCTTAGTATGGAAGCATGATTAAGAAATGTTATTCTGCCAACAATGATGACGACAACAATTTGTTTGTCTTAAATCGAAACATATTGTTTAACCTTAAAAATCTCGTTTGTTTCATTTTGCATAAAATGAGTTTAGAATGTGCTTCTCTTTAATAACCATGATGGTAATGTTGAAAAGAAAAGAAAAAAAGACCATAGGCGATGAGCTTCTTCTTGTGAAAAGTGCTTTTGAATGTTACAAGACAACAACACTTAGAAAAAAATATCTTCAAATGCTATTAAGGTCAAATCATAGCAGCAGTGGGGATCTTAATTTTTTGTGGTTGGCTAAAGGAGGTTAAGGTGGGTCGAGTTCAGTCAGGATGAAGTTGGATTTGTGTTGAATTTTGCTGAGCTGAATGGTGTTTGATCTAGGTGGATTCTGTTGGATCATCATGATTAGTGATAATGTAGCAAGAAATGTTTTTTGCATTCTCTTGTGCAGTTGTCTTTTATTCGTCAAGGTATCCTCGTCAATCCTATTGATGTTTGTGATTTGTAGTTATTGCACCTGGATTTCATTCTTAATTCCTAGAAGTTATGGTAAAAGTTTTCACCGGTTGTTCTGAGCGAAGCATATCGAAGTTTGAGAAACCCCTTGAAAGCGAGAATTCTGAAATAGAAGAAATTGAGTTGGATGTTGAGGTTGAATTTTCAAATTTAGCACTTGACTTAATTGGGATGGGGATATTCAACTATGATTTTGGTTCTGTGACTAAAGAATCTCTTGTTATCAAGATGTGGTCATTTGAATGCTATATATTCTAGTTATGTATTTTCTCTATTTCACATTTTTTTTAATATTTGAACATGCACATACTTTAATTACTCTTAATTGCATCTCGGATATCTTATGTGTATGGGCACACTCCCAATGATCCTGGAAGTGGAGGTCAGTTTGTCATGGTTCATTGACCTAAATCAGTTTACCAAAAATTTTGGCTTCATAATTTATGAACGATTTCAAACGTTAGATTGATTCATCGTCCTTGTAAGGTAGCATTATGTGGTAGTGAAAGATAAATTTCTAGTTGACTAAAAGTTATTTTGAAGCTTTATTTTACTATTGAACAACTGTGACTGAATTGTAGTGTACAAGCCACTACAATTATAGCAATGAGTCGAAAACATCATTTTTAAAAGTTATTTTGAAGCCTTAATGTTACTATTGATGGTCGGCCGGACTTTTATTTTTAAAAATAATCTCTGACTGAATTGATTCATCTAGCTCCGAGAATAACTCTTTTCTTCCACATATATAATTACTAGAGTAATGATACTCGTAGCGAAGAAATGCAGCGAACGCGATCGCGAATGACGTGGAGAGAGGACGTGGCGCTCCAACTTGTCAGCGAAAAGAGAAAAATATTTGCGCGAAGAGAGATTTTTTGGCGAAGCGAAAAACGAGCGCGCGATTCATTTCTCTATCTCCTCTCTTTCTTCTCCGCCGACTCGCCTTTACTCTTTTCACCAGCTGCGTTTCTCCACCAAACCAGCTGCGGAAGATCTGGCGCCGCAATCCCCTCCGCTTCTCCACCAAACCAGCTGCGGAAGATCTGGCGCCGCAATCCCCTCCGCCTCCACAAGAACGACGGGCGGAAGGAAAACTCGAGGGGCTCCTCCTCCTCGACGTCGGAGAGGCGAAGTTCGACCCGAAGGGCCAGACCAAAGGCGGCGCGTGACCAAAGGCAGCCGTCGACGACCTTTACTTTGAAGCCGGCTTCAAAGTTTTTTCCCCAAACAAGCTGCGGAAGGTCCGACGCTATTCTTCTTCTCTGTTCGTGCAGCGTCTTCAGCCCCGACAATCTGCCCCAAACCCTAAGAATTTTTGGAAGTCTTCAGCGCCGCTTGTCTTTGGGAGAACGGAAGCAGCTTGTTGTTCTTCTTAGATTCAAGGTCATTTTCAAGGTCATTTTCATTTTCATCTTCATTAGACAGATTTCTTCTTTAGATTTAGATGCTCTAAGAATTATTTGGAAGTCAAGCGTCGCCTGTCTTTGGGAGAAAGGAGCGCGGGATGTTGTTCTTCACTTTCATCTAGGAAATATACTAAATAAACAAGTTGCAGGTTTTTTTTTTGCCGTGAATGTATAAGTGTTTTTAGATGCTCTAAGGTTTTTTTTTGTTGTTCTTCACTTTCACTGCATATCAAAACACTGAGCTACATTCCAGAACACTGAAGAAGTGTTTTTAGAAATGCTGTGTTTATAGCTTCATCCACTTATATAGTACCGTAAGCATATGAATATGCTGTGTTTAGAAATTTCTTTTAAAATCATTATCAGTGGAAGATTCTCTGCTGATTCATGATCTAGAAGCATATGAATATGCATATTTTTGTCTGGCTTTGAAGAGATATTGATACTTTGAGATACTAAAGGCATTTGAACATGATAATAATTGAAAGAATGCTGATATCCTGTTGTCTTTCTCTTTATTTTATAGTCCATGTGTGTGTTGGTGTGGTAAGTAATAAATATCCTTGTAAGGTCCTTGTATACCTATTCTCTATTTGAAACACACATTAACTGCATTAAACAACTCTGCTTCTATGACATTAAATGATGATACCATTGATTCTGTGAAGAGGGAGATGATATAAACTTCTTTTCTTTTAAAGTCCTTGTTATTTTTCTAATTTTATTAGTTCCTTATCATGTTCATGAATGCTTAGACAATGCAAGCACGCTACTGAATAATCTGTTTTCTTCTATTGTATTCTTGATTTGTTTTCTTTATTCAATGACTTAGTAGCATGTGTGTTTGAATTTTCTATTTTAATTGAGCTAAAATACGATGAACTGAGATAATACTTAAATGTAGGTGAAGAACTTGTCATGGAACAAGGCAATACTAATTCAAATGAGGACAAAAATAACGAGCATGTGCATAAAGCTTCATCAAGTTTTACTGAACATAAGATTCCTGAGATTGGAATGACTTTTTCATCTGAAGAGGAAGTGCGTAATTTTTATAAATCATATGCTCAAGATGTCGGTTTTGGTATTGCTAAATTAGGTGGGAAAAATGGAGATGACGGAAAGCAAAAATATTTCTCTATTGGATGTGCCAAAAGTGGTAAGACCATTTCTCAAGCAAAAAATAATTTATACCCTAGACCTTCTACTAAGACGAATTGCAAGGCTAAGATTAATGTTGTTATTCGGAATGATCAATTCTTTATGATAACTAGTGTCCACCTTGAACATAATCATATCTTGAGCCCTGGAAAATCACGACATTTTAGATGCAATCAAGTATTAGATTCATTTACAAAGAGGAAACTCGAATTAAATGATCAAGCTGGAATAACTTTGAGTAAAAGTTTTCAATCATTTGTAGTGGAGGCTGGAGGCTATGAGAATTTATCATTTGATGAGAGAAAGTGTAGAAATTATATTTCAGAAGCTAGAAGGTTGAGGTTAGGGGATGGAGATGCTGAAGCCTTAAGTAATTACTTTTGCCGCATGCAAAGTCGGAACTCAAATTTTTTTTATGTGCTTGATTTAGATGGAGAATCTCGAATAAGAAATGTATTTTGGGCAGATGCAAGATGTCGGGCTTCATATGATTACTTTTCTGATGTCGTTACTTTTGATACAACTTATTTGACTAATAGTTATGACATGTCATTTGCTCCATTTGTTGGAGTGAATCATCATGGCCAATCTATTTTACTTGGATGTGGATTATTATCAAGCGAAGATTCGGAAACATTCATATGGTTGTTCAAATCTTGGTTGACATGTATGCTCGGTCGTGCTCCAAAGGCTATAATCACAGACCAATGTCGAGCCATGGCAATTGCAATTGCAGAGGTATTTCCAAATTCTCATCATCGCTTATGTCTTTGGCATATCATGAAAAAAGTTCCAGCAAAATTAGGTGGTAATGCTCAGTATAAAATGATAAAGAAACAATTGAAGAACATTGTTTATAACTCGCTTACAGTTGATGAATGTGATGAGAATTGGAAGAAAATGATTTTGGAGTTTAATTTGGAGAACAATGATTGGTTGAAATCATTGTATGAAGAACGGAAAATATGGATACCTGTTTATGTTAAAGATAACTTTTGGGCAGGTATGTCTACATCTCAAAGAAGTGAAAGTATGAATGCTTTTTTTGATGATTACATCCATTCGAAAACATCCTTGAAGCAATTTGTTGAGCAGTATGATAATGCTTTGAAGAAGAAGATTGAGAAAGAAAAAAGTTTAGATTTTGGTTCTTTTAATTCCATCATACCCGTAATAATTGGTTATCCTGTTGAAAGACAATTTCAAAGTGTCTACACTAACAACATATTTAAGTTGTTCCAAGATGAAATAAGAGGGTTGATGTTTTGCAATACTTCATTGGTGAAGCAAGAAGGGACAACTTTAATATTTGAAGTGGTTGAAACTATGTTGGGTAAAAATGGAGAGCCTCTACGTGAAGTTTCCTTTAAGGTACATTACATTGAGTTAGATTGCCAAGTGAAGTGTATATGCCGTCTATTTGAGTTTCAGGGAATTTTATGTAGGCATGTGATCTTTGTGTTGATAAACAAGAAGGTGATTGAGATTCCTATGAATTATATTATGAATCGATGGCGCAAAGATATTAAGCGTGGATATCAAAGTATCACTAATATCTATGATGATTATGTTTGTGATGAAGAAAGACATCGATATAATTTTCTCACACCATTGATATAAGAGGTTCAGCAACTTGGGGCAAAAAATGAAGACAGTTGTTCTTTATTGGTAGAAATTTTGAAAGATACAAAGGAAAAACTAATTGCTATTGATCTTGATCATTCATGGGCTGAAAAAGATTACAGTTTATCATCATTAACTAAAGATGGGGAACAACTGAAGGAAGTATCTAAATCTGGTGCAAAGATGATACACTCTCCATTAAAAGTACGATCTCGAGGTCGTCCACCTACAAAGAGAAAACAATCTAAGATAGAACAAATTATAAAGAAATCAAATGCAAAGCATCGAAAGAAGGTTTGATAGTAATTAGTTTATTATACTGTAGCTAAAGATTTCTATTAACTATTTATTGGTTTCTTTATTACAGGTATGTACAGGTGTGTCGTCTTGCCCAAATTAGATAGTCAACAACATAATTTCCTCTTCAACACAAATCAGGTAATTTCATCTGCATGTGTATTTATGTTACTCATTCCATAACCATGTCATAGATATTTATATATCCATTAGCTATTCTATTTCTTTGATACAAATATTTTACTAGTTAGTAGTTACTAGTTATCTGATGGAATCTTTGATGCTAATATTTTACTAGTTAGTAGTTACTAGCTATTCTATTTTACTAGCTTGTAGCAGTGCATGATCCCTTTTATTCTCACCTGCAAGCCAAACAAAATCTGACTCATTAACAAAAATTAGATAATTTGCAAGTAAAAGTTTTTCAGTTCTGAAGATAACTGTGTCAGAATGGGTCTTCTCAAGATAATTATGTTCTAACTTAAGATTGACATCTGGTATGTAGTCTATGGGCATTTCAGTATGCCAAGGGAAAATATAATTGTATATGGTATCCCAAAGTCTGCTAAATATTACGGCAGTTGTTCTTTTCTATAGTTCCTCAGCATCGACCATGTAAGATTATTCTAGAAGGAATTTTATTTAGTGACTTTATGAATTATCTCACTTCTGAACTATAAAAAACATATACAATAGATCTTATGTGAAAGTAAAGGATTGGTCTCGTGGATAATTAGTGATGTTTTATCTATCTGGCTAATATACTGCCAATCTATAGTTTTAGATCCAAGGATAGAACTTATTATCAGATTGTTCCTATTGCTTCAATGCTACTTAAATTATATGATTTATGAACAATTGAGGTATTGTTCACATTAAAATTGATCCTCTTTTTGGCAGACACCTATATTGCCACATTCCATATTGACTTCTTAAAATTTTTTGCTGCTTTACAGAAAAAATAATTTTTTTAATCAATTCTAACTTTTAACCTTCCAGGTATGGAAGCGGAAAGCTGAACAATATTTAGCAGACTCTGGGATACCATATACAATTATAAGGTATGATCTTTCGGGATACCATATACAATTATAAGGTATGATCTTTCAGTATGCCAAGGGAAAATATAATAGTACTCTATTTGGAAAATTGCATATATCACTTTTTGTTCGGCAAATGTTTTCTTATTTCAAATACAACAGCTAAAAATCTAATTGACATGTCAGGAATCCTGGATATCAGTGTTCACGAAGTGCTTCCTCGCATTTTCAAAGAGTCCAATCAAAACGTTTTGTAAAGAAGCATCTACCTTTTAGATCTCATGCTGTTGTGATGATGGTATCTCTCTGCTTTTCATTGTGTGGCTTGGGACAAACTTGATTGCAGATTAGTGCACAACTGTTTGGTACCTCAATTTTGCCAACGAACTACTTGATAGATTTTGTGACCTTTTGTTGTAATAACGATGGGTGTGTACAATTTCATCACATTTAATTACATTTTCAACTGCACATGCATGCTTTTTTTATAACATGATCTTTTATAACATTTATGCAAAGAGTATGGTTACAGGAGCTGCAAATTTTGAGGGAATAAAGGTAATTAAAATTGTAGCTGCAAATAATGGTCGATAGGATGTGGAAAAAGATTGCATGATCAAATATGTTGTGAAAGTTTATTCTCTAACGATTAATAATTTCTTCTTTTAAAAAAAACAATATAAGAATTTCATCTAAAAGAATTTCTTACTGATAGCTCAAGCAGATCAAAACTAAAACGAACTAGCAATAGAAACCTCAGGAAGACAGCTCAAGCATATCAAAACTAAAACGAACTACCATTATTACTGATAAACAAGCAAACTGAAGTTTTAAAAAAAACTCTTTTTACTGAGTGTCTGATTAAAAACTAAAAATGTCCCAGATCCTGAGGCTTCCTCGAAAGAAGTAGATGAGCAACCGAAACACTAACAAGTGAAGATGCAAAGATTAGCAAACAGTGGAAACGATCTAGTTTCAAACCTAGAACCCCTAGGTGTCTTGATCGCCATTACAGATCAAATTTTCTAGTAAAAAAATGGAAAATAAAACAGGGGATCAAACCGAAGATGAGACCCGAAATTAAGGGAAAGAGAGATCACCAATTTGAGAGAAGATCCACGTAATTGAAGGAATTGATAGATAGATCCGAGCGGATCAAAATTACAAGCATTTGTCTCATCATATTACAACACCAACATTACTCAATACTAATTAACAAGATGAAATACTGATTTTCCTTTCAAATTACAACATTTTTCATCAATAAAAAAAAAAAAATAACAAGATGAAATACTAATTTTCCTTTCAAAATTACAAACTTTGTCTCATCATATTACAACACCAACATTACTCAATACTAATTAGCCAGATGAAATAACAAACTAATCTGGTATACAGCCAAAAAAACAAGTTCACAATCACTAATATCCAAACCAACATCGGTACATTCCAATTTCCTAGATTATGTCCATCAGAAATAATTTGTTCACTTCCTAACTTTGACTCTATCTTCGCCCGCCTCCTAAAACATATATTACTGTTGTCTTCATCCAACACAGTATCGTTCATGACCCACTTTAACCAACCATGATGCCTACAACCATAATAGAGTCTTCCTGGGTTCTTGGTCGATCTAGAAACTAACACCAAAG
>JAGFNQ010003411.1:0-124765 GCA_024364735.1 Boesenbergia rotunda | reverse complement strand
CATCAGGACAAAAATAACGAGCATGTGCATAAAGCTTCATCAAGTTTTACTGAACATAAGATTCCTGAGATTGGAATGACTTTTTCAATCTGAGAGGAAGTGCGTAATTTTTATAAATCATATGCTCAAGATGTCGGTTTTGTATTACTAAATTAGGTGGAAAAAATGGAGATGACGGAAAGCAAAAATATTTTCTCTATTGGATGTGCCAAAAGTGGTAAGACCATTTCTCAAGCAAAAAAATACTTTATACCCTAGACCTTCTACTAAGACGAATTGCAAGGCTAAGATTAATGTTGTTATTCGGAATGATCAATTCTTTGTGATAACTAGTGTCCACCTTGAACATAATCATATCTTGAGCCCTGGAAAATCACGACATTTTAGATGCAATCAAGTATTAGATTCATTTACAAAGAGGAAACTCGAATTAAATGATCAAGCTGGAATAACTTTGAGTAAAAAGTTTTCAATCATTTGTAGTAGAGGCTGGAGGCTATGAGAATTATCATTTGATGAGAGAAAGTGCAGAAATTATATTTCAGAAGCTAGAAGGTTGGAGGTTAGGGGATGGGAGATGCTGAAGCCTTAAGTAATTACTTTTGCCGCATGCAAAGTCGGAACTCAAATTTTTTTTATGTGCTTGATTTAGATGGAGAATCTCGAATAAGAAATGTATTTTGGGCAGATGCAAGATGTCGGGCTTCATATGATTACTTTCTGATGTCGTTACTTTTGATACAACTTATTTGACTAATAGTTATGACATGCATTTGCTCCATTTGTTGGAGTCAATCATCATGGCCAATCTATTTTACTTGGATGTGGATTATTGTCAAGCGAAGATTCGGAAACATTCATATGGTTGTTCAAATCTTGGTTGACATGTATGCTCGGTCGTGCTCCAAAGGCTATAATCACAGACCAATGTCGAGCCATGGCAATTGCAATTGCAGAGGTATTTTCCAAATTCTCATCATCGCTTATGTCTTTGGCATATCATGAAAAAAGTTCCAGCAAAATTAGGGGTAATGCTCAGTATAAAATGATAAAGAAACAATTGAAGAACATTGTTTATAACTCGCTTACAGTTGATGAATGTGATGAGAATTGGAAGAAAATGATTTTGGAGTTTAATTTGGAGAATAATGATTGGTTGAAATCATTGTATGAAGAACGGAAAATATGGATACCTGTATATGTTAAAGATAACTTTTGGGCAGGTATGTCTACATCTCAAAGAAGTGAAAGTATGAATGCTTTTTTTGATGATTACATCCATTCGAAAACATCCTTGAAGCAATTTGTTGAGCAGTATGATAATGCTTTGAAGAAGAAGATTGAGAAAGAAAAAAGTTTAGATTTTGGTTCTTTTAATTCAATCATACCCGTAATAACTGGTTATCCTGTTGAAAGACAATTTCAAAGTGTCTACACTAACAACATATTTAAGTTGTTCCAAGATGAAATAAGAGGGTTGATGTTTTGCAATACTTCATTGGTGAAGCAAGAGGGGACAACTTTAATATTTGAAGTGGTTGAAACTATGTTGGGTAAAAATGGAGAGCCTCTACGTGAAGTTTCCTTTAAGGTACACTACATTGAGTTAGATTGCCAAGTGAAGTGCATATGCCGTCTATTTGAGTTTCAGAGAATTTTATGTAGGCATGTGATCTCTGTGTTGATAAACAAGAAGGTGATTGAGATTCCTATGAATTATATTATGAATCGATGGCACAAAGATATTAAGCGTGGATATCAAAGTATCACTAATATCTATGATGATTATTTTTGTGATGGAGAAAGGCATCGATATAATTTTCTCACACCATTGATACAAGAGGTTCAACAACTTGGGGCTAAAAATGAAGACAGTTATTCTTTTTTGGTAGAAATTTTGAAAGATACAAAGGAAAAACTAATTGCTATTGATCTTGATCATTCATCGGCTGAAAAAGATTGCAGTTTATCATCATTAACTAAAGATGGGGAACAACTGAAGGAAGTATCTAAATCTGGTGCAAAGAGGATACACTCTCCATTAAAAGTACGATCTCGAGGTCGTCCACCCACAAAGAGAAAACAATCTAAGATAGAACAAATTATAAAGAAATCAAATGCAAAGGACCGAAAGAAGGTTTGATAGTAATTAGCTTATTATACTGTAGCTAAAGATTTCTATTAACTATTTATTGGTTTCTTTATTACAGGTATGTACTGAGAAGAAGCTTGTAGCATTGCATGATCACGCGCCGCCTTCACATTAGTGCACAACTTTTTGGTAAGTGCCGGACCGGCGCTAGTATTTTGTAACCAAGGACATCCTCTCTTTACTTGATCCTTAAGTGCGCTATCAATAGTCTGTGACTCTGCTAATCCTTGACAGTAACCTGAACATGGCAGGTATATGAATTCATGATTTTTATTTATTTTTTAATCAATGTTATATGCATGCAGATCTTTATAAAGGTGTCATTTTCATCAAATTGAACGAGCTAATTAAATTGATCTGTGAATTACTCGTCAGAAGTCATCATGCATCTAGGATCTTTCTTATAAAAAATTAATTTGAGGCTAGAAAACTTACAGCTGTTTTGTTTGGTGTATAATTGCCTTCTTGAGTTAATTATTATATCTCACTTTGAATGTTTCCATAGACCTCTCCAAAGCTCCCATCTTTTGTCATTTTAGTTTTGATTGAATCCATCAAAAATTTATTTGTGTTTTTCTGCTAATTTCTCCAAAGCTCACATCTGTCTGTCTCTTGAAGCCGGAAGAAGCCACTGTCATCGAAATGCAAGAACCCGTGTCGTTAACCTTTGCTCTGAGGTACTTGAACTCCTTCACCAAGGCAACACCACTCTCTGAAACTGTAAGCATCAGCCTATTGTCCGATCTGCCCGTTGTGGTTGAGTATAAAATTGCAGACATGGGATATGTAAGGTATTATCTGGCACCAAAGATTGAAGAGGAAGAGGAGATGAAGCCATAAAATCAGTTTCAGTTTTCCTACTACCTTAAGTTCATGCATAAGTGTTTATACTAAAAAGTTTTGGTTCTAATGTAAGATTCGGTGGATGTTCTTGAATTATTCACTCTGTTGCTTTCAGTAGGATTTCATTTTGTTCCGGTTCAGTTGGGAACTTGTGAAAGTGTTCTTGATTCAACTTTAGTCACTCTTAATCAGGTAATGGTTTCAGGATTGTAAAACTGAATTGACACTTTGTTTTCCAAGTTCATTTTGTTCATAGTTATCCAAAGAATGTTACTCGTGAATTATAATTATTGGGAAATAACTGAGTTGGGACAATAACTGTTTTAACGGATGTGTTTTGCTGCTTCAAAAACTGTTTTGCTGCTTCAATAACTGTTATTGGGAAATAACTGAGTTGGGACAATAACTGTTTTATCCAAAGTTAATTATTATATCAGCCATCTATGTGCCTACATGCTTGCAAAAGGAGTGAGTCGCGTGAAATGGATGTTCACAAAGTCAATTGTCATTTTCAACCAGCAGATCTTGGCGTGGCATCCCATCTTGTTTGCCAAGCAGTTGAATATGTAGATACAGTGGATCTTGTCATGCTAATTGATTGTGAGGTGAGGTGCAAACTTTTCTCGGTGACAAGCCAAACGATCCAGATAAATCCGATCTATCCTGCAACAACATTTAAACGTTATAGTAATATATGGTATGTAGAAATTTCATACAATCACTGTTATCAATTAGTGCAGGGATGACTACTAGGTGGTTTAATATAAACTATAAATTATGTCATTATATGAATAACCTTGAATTGGTCAGTGGCACTGCAATGCAATTCTGGAAAAGAAAACCATGAGTATACAATAAAATTAAGATAATTTACGTAAAAAAAAAGAACACTAGATTGAGCTCAGTGGCATCAGTGGACCCGTAGCAATTAAAAAAAGAAAAATTCAAAACATAATGTAATTTTCTTAGTACACATGTACCAACAGCAACAGGAAAAATCATCTCCAATCAAAACATTTGTCTCATCATATTACAATACCAACATTACTCAATACTAATTAACAAGATGAAATACTAATTTTCCTTTCAAAATTACAAACATTTGTCTCATCATATTACAACACCAACATTACTCAATACTAATTAGCCAGATGAAATAACAAACTAATTTGGTATACAGCCAAAAGAAACAAGTTCACAATCACTAATATCCAAACCAACATCGGTACATTCCAATTTCCTAGATTATGTCCATCAGAAATAATTTGTTCACTTCCTAACTTTGACTCTATCTTCGCCCGCCTCCTAAAACATATATTACTGTTGTCTTCATCCAACACAGTATCGTTCATGACCCACTTTAACCAACCATGCTGCCTGCAACCATAATAGAGTCTTCCTGGGTTCTTGGTCGTTCTAGAAACTAACACCAAAGCTCTTCGTCCGCAATCCCTGCATGTTATAGTTTCAAATTTCGTATTGTCGATGTTGCTGTTACTTGATGATGTCATGATGTAGCAACCTAATAATAACATTTTCAATACTTAGTTTAAAAATAAATAAATTATAACATGTAGAGATTGAACAAATTACAACAGTAAGAGATTGCATACTAAATCAATTCGAATAACATGTACAAAGAATATTCTTGCAATCCCAGCAACATATGTTTTATATTTTAAAACCCTCTCAGAAACATATCAAACAAACATACTACAAGGTCACTGAATATTTTGTACTCTAAGCTTGATATGCATTGAGTTTTCTTTTCCTAACATGAGGTCCAGCTCAGGGTTACTTGAATATTTTGCTAGATCAAGTTAGTTTGTTTTTCTTATGATCAGAAATAGCAATCAGGGTTACTTCAGGATTAGATTATTGTATAAGAAAAATTATGGGGTTTCATTTTAAACATGTACGAATATGCTTGATGGAACTTATATATTCACACCAAAAAAAAAAACCTGCAACTTGTATGACTGAAGTCTCTTCCACTGTTACCTAAAAATATGCGGGCACAATAAAAGAATTCAGAAAAAAAAATATAGTTCGGATACATATAAATAATTTACCATAGCCTGACAATGGAAGCAAATTCAGAGAACTAGAAGAAAACAGATTATTCAATAGTGTGCTTGCATTGTCTAAGCATTCATGAACATGATAAGGAACTAATAAAATTAGAAAAATAACAAGGACTTTAAAAGAAAAGAAGTTTATATCATCTCCCTCTTCACATAATCAATGGTATCATCATTTAATGTCATTAAAGCAGAGTTGTTTAATGCAGTTAATGTGTGTTTCAAATAGAGAACAGGTATACAAGGACCTTACAAGGATATTTATTACTTACCACACCAATACACACATGGACTATAAAATAAAGAGAAAGACAACAGGATATCAGCATTCTTTCAATTATTATCATGTTCAAATGCCTTTAGTATCTCAAGGTATCAATATCTCTTCAAAGCCAGACAAAGTCAAGGTCATATTCATATGCTTCTGGATCATGAATCAGCAGAGTTGTTTACAACTGATAATGATTTTAAAAGAAATTCCTTTTTGTAGACAACTCATTGACCAATTGTGCCAATGCCAAAGTTATGTACCTTCGCAAATTCTAGATCTTTTCTAGGTCTATCATATGACGAAAGAGTAACAGATCTCAGAATGGTTTCGATGACCTTGCTGGCATAATTGCAGTTGATTACAGAAGAAGAAATCTGTCCCAAATAAGATGAAGATGAAATCTAAATCTAACTTGCTGGCATAATTACAGATCCCAGCGAAAAATCTAACTTGATCTAAGAAAAGAAATCTGTCCCAAATAAGATGAAGATGAAAATGAAAATGACCTTGAACAAGCTGCTTCCTTTCTCCCAAAGACAGGCGGTCAAGATTGGCGAAACGGGATTTCGATCCGTCAAGAACGGCGCTGAAGACGCTGCACGAACAGAGAGGAAGAATGGCGCCGGATCTTCCGCAGCTTGTTTGGGGAAAAACTTTGAAGCCGACTTCAAAGTAAAGGCCGTCGACGGCCGCCTTTGGTCACGCACCGCCTTCACAAGGTCACGCGCCGCCTTTGGTCTGGCCCTTCGGGTCTTCTTCGCCTCTCCGACGTCGAGGAGAAACGCAGCTGGATCGCGGCGGAGGGGATCGCCCGTCGTTGTCGTGGAGGCGGAGGGGATCGCGGCGCCGGATCTTCCGCAGCTGGTTTGGTGGAGAAACGCAGCAGCGAAAAGGTAAAGGGGAGTCGGGCGAGTCGGCGGAGAAGAAAGAGAAATCCCGCTCGTTTTTTGTTCGCGAAAAAATCTCTCTCCGCTCGATTTTTTTTTTCTTTTTGCTGATAAGCTGGAGCGCCACGCCCTCATCACGTCATTCGCTGCGGCTTCGCTGAGATTTTTTGCTCCCTATATCATTACTCTTATAGATAAGATTCGATTGTTATTGTTGGTATATCATATAGAGAATAGAGAAGTGTGGGTTGGACGTGGAAAACCAATTAAATAGAGCATATATTAATTGATCTCTCTTATCGTGCATTTATTGATTTATCCTGGTGCATGGTTGGTGGGAACTTTTTATTGGGCTGGGCTCGTCACCTCCTCCATTTGGAGAGCTATATATCCGGATTTTAAAAACTTACAAATTAACAAATATAATACCACTTAGGTATACAAATCAATTACAAATATAGTATTAAGTACGTGGACAAAAATAATCAATGAGATTATTTATGTGGAATATCTACGATATGAAAGGAAAAAGTAGGGACTTTGCCTTTCATGAAACTTTAATTATTAAACAAAATGAGTAGAATAAGCCATCTAACTGAGTGATCCAAATCAACAATAAAAACCTAGCTTAAAAAAATTCATCATGATCAAATATCTTTTCGTCGTGTGGGCAAGTCTAATATAATTGATGACACATCTTAATTACATAAGAGCCAAAAATCGTCAGCTATGTAATTGTATAAGGATAGCGCATGACTCTAATCAATGTAACACCCACCAAATAAACTAATCGTATCACAATATATTATGCACAGGTCTAAAACATATATCATTACCAAACTATACCATGCAACTAGGTATATCGGTAAAGTATAACTATTGGTCAACTCGATGTCAGGTGATCCTGTCGCGGAGTGGAGTGGCAGCCCAACGGGTCGGACGGGCCTCCCGAGGGCCGCGAGCCGAGGAAGTGGCCGGCCGTCGACCGCGCCTCGCCTCGCCCCTGCAAAACAGAGACCGTCAGCAAACCCGCCGGGGGAATCCCCGGTCAGGCATTCCGACGGTCAAGTCAGTCCCCGGTACAGACGAGCGGAAACTGAAAGGAAATAAGGCAAGGAATGCGAGAACTCGCGTGCGCGTACCTGCGATAGGGGAAGTGCCGAACTTTTATAACCGGGGGGAGCTGACAACCCTTGTCCGCATAGATGAGACCAGGGTATAATGACTGTCAACCCGCATGGAGCACGGAGGAGGGGCGCGGCATGGAGCGGTGTGCTCCGGCAGTACGTGAGTACTGAATGGCAGTACGGGAGTACTGGATGCGAGGGATGACCGCGTGGAGATGTCGGAGGTAGGTGAGGCGTGAGGAACCCTGTGGACAGGGCCGTACCCCGGAGGTAAGGATGTGAGGGGTCATGCGGACTAGACAGCCCGTACCCCAAACGCCGACTGGCAGGTCCGTGTGCCGGGGACCGAGTCGGGTAAAGACCAGGGGGCGTGGGCCGCCACGCGCCCGACTGGCAGGGAGAGTGAGGGGAGCGCAGGGTACGCCCCAGGTCGAGGGTTATCACGAGACTTGACCTTGCCGAGGGTGCTAACCTCTACGCTGGGTTGGGGTGAACTAGTGTGAGTGGCTAGGCCCTTGACGGGGTCGGTAGACTGAGAGGTGGATCACTCCCCCTCCCCCTTTTTCCCTATGGCATGTTCTCCGGGCGCGGGGCCCCATTTGCTGATATGGTGGTTGACTTGCCCACCGGGTCCTCGTGGCGCCATGCTGGCGGTGGGCCCGGCCTATGCCCCTACCCATAGGCAAGGCCGGGATCATCAGGTATAATATGACACACAACCAATCCTAAGCACACATTCACACATATGTACTTTATTGAGTAAGAGTATTAAAGTGAGACTATATTGACATAAACATAATTATCACAAGTCCAAGTAGCTATGTATCAATTAGAGATAATCAAGAATAGAGATAATGTAAATAAACCTATTGTTATCCATAATAATAAGTCATACATAATAAAATATAGAACTAAGAAAATAAGTCAAAGGTACCCACCTCCAATGAAAAAGCTAATATCAGAAGAGAACTCCTGTCCAGATATTCACGATGAATCAATGTCCTATATCAACAACATAGTTTTAGCTATTTATACACATAATAACTAGCTACAACCAAATATCAGACTTAATTAGAATTGGTCTAATTAGGTTTAACCTCACTTTAAGTCTAAGTAGGTTTTCCTCCTTAATGGTTAGGTTAAGTCCTCTGTTAACCCAACCCATAACATAACCTATCCTAACGCAATACCCAATCTAAGAGCCAAGGTATGTTTTACTTTTAAGTCGTATTGTGAAAATCATTTGGTTCAAAACCTTGAGCATAAAGGAATATGTAAAATGTTAAACTTAATTTGCATCGGATCTTCCTCAAAGTTTATGAATCCTGATACCAATTGAGCTCCTTGTACTTATCCTGATACCAATACAGCTCAATTGGTATCAGGATTCATAAACTCTAGTACTTATTCCTGGAGGTCTAGAGTTCGAATCCTGAGGAAGGCAAAAATCCACTGGCCAGGGGTGGAAAGACCTAGTGAGTAACGACACGGTTGTTGGTCGTCGACATCGGTTGTTGGTCGACGACATAGTTGGGCCGCCAAATGTTGATTTGGCCGCCAGGTTGTTGGGCCCGAGGGGCCAGGTTGTTGGGCCGCCAAATGTCGATTTGGCCGCCAAATGTGTTGAGAGACTGTGTCGTTACAATAACCAATATAGCTCAGCCACAAGCGGCTGACATCACAATAATAAGTAAACAACACATCCACGCAGTTTATATTGAAACAATATAATAATGGGTGGCTCAGCCACCTTAAACATAGAAGAAAGTCACAATTTAACGAGAACTCAGAAGTCTCTGAAATAATAATAGTAAAACCAGTCCGACCACTGTTAAACAAATAAAATACGGAAAACTAACACAATACCGAAATAGAAACCGCTAAACCAAACCGACACGGTGGGACTGAGGAACTGGCAACTGGATCATCTCCTGGCTCCAAGCAATACCACTACCTGCTATCTGAAACAACAAAAAGGGAAGCAGGGGTGGTGAGTCCGGGCGGACTCTACGGGTATATGAGTAGACAATAAGCATGGCATAAATAAGATAACGATGTAGAGAATCAAAAGGTACAGTCCATAAGAAATATCAGATTTACCTAATCATGCATAACATATAGTAAAGCGACATAACATAAAATCCGGGTAAACATTAGGCATGTATAAACAGCTCAACAACAATAATATCAAGATAGACATGCATGTCATACATATGCAACAATCATAGCTCATATAAGTGCATCAAACACAAACAAATGCATAAAAGAAATACGTATGCACATGATGCAATGACATGTGTCACCCCTGACGCCAGTCAAGCCGTCAACACATCCCATCTGTGTGACCGAGTGGGTTGGGCTGTGACAACTGTACCACTCCAACAACAATAATAATATCACATACAACAATAAATACCACATAAGGCGTGGTTGAGTGGACAGGATGCTGGGGAGCACACACTCCAGACCCCGGTACATTGGGGGAGCTATCAACAGCTACAATATATATATCCCTCGAAAAACAACAACGGTGAGGGTGAGCTACCAACAGCTCATCCCTCTAAAATAACGGTGAGGGTGTCACTGTCTGGCATGACAGGACAAACACTCGCACTCTAACCACTACCATGACATCATGTGGTTGAGTGACTCGAGCAACAATATGACTAACGACGACTTAACCAAATGTAAGCCGACAGTCGTTAGTATGCAATGTGCAAGTATGGTGCATGATATACGATGCACGAACAACCGGAGAAACAACGATGCAATAAAAGTCCAACAAGTAAAACATGCATCGATACAACCAACCAGAAACCGAAACCAACGATTATGCACCTACACTACTAGGTAGGGAATTTCTAATGCCAAATAAACCTATCTGTGTTTAATGGACTTCTAAGTACTCGCGTACAAGCGGCACTTTACAGAACAAAAAAACAACAGGGACTGTACGGATACGAATTTGGAATACTCAAATATCAACGAAGAATAAGTCTCAACGGCGATGTTTAAATAACGACAAAGAACAAGGTCAAGCAACCTATAAGACATAAACTAGCCATGCTTTAAAGTAAAAGAACTACTCGAGTACAAAGGAGAAATACCCGCCTTTTAATTGTAGAACGTGACCGAAATAACCTCTGAGAGAAACCTCCAGTCCAGAAAACTAAACCGCAATCAGAGTCCTGTATCGAGGACAAAGTTTAGTTACTTTGCTAAATGATAACTAGCTAAATCTAGCTACAATCCAAATTAATGGTTTAGATTTCCGACTATCCAACCAACATCTAATTTCAACAAAAATCAAACCTTCCAATATAGCTCTCGGTAACAGCATCACATACTAATTGATACCACACCATTTAATAGTTAATCCAACAAAGTATCACACGACACCAAACATCTCTCAATCAATTGAATCTATCTCAAAACAATTACAATACCTATACAACTTCACATCAACAACTAGATTCACAGACCTTCCCTATTATACTTGAATTGGAACAAGTTAAGGAGATAAGCCCAACATTGAAATCTGTATCCCAATACACCTTAACATCTAAACCAACCATTAAATTTGGAACATCCCCCCTTTGTAACTCACGGCAACTACCATAAACACAACCTATCAAAGAATCCCATAACTACGCCCCTCACAGAACCAAGGCAAAAATTCGCACATAGATAGAATTCGCAACCCATACGCAACAGAACAAAATTACCCCAAATTAGAACATATGCACTATCAACCTTCATCCGTAAATAATATAGCAAGATCACCTAGCAAAACTCTTACCTTACGGGCGCCGACAAGCAAGGAGAAGAAGAATCAGGGCTCGGCGTCGCTTGCTTGTGTGAGGACGGCAGCGCGTCCAGGAGAGGGGCGCTCGGCGCCTCTTGCGTGCACGCCGGAGAAGAAGAAGGGGAAGGGAAGGAAGGGGTCTCGGCGGCGGCGAGCGGCTGTGGAGTCGAGTCTCGACGACGGCGAGCGATTGTGGCGTCGGGCGAGCAACTGCTCTCGTGCGGCGTTGAGGAAAAGAACTTAATCGGCAAAACTGCTTCTTGGGAGGAAACGGTAGGGTTTTTTTTATTAAGTTTTGGCATTTTGCAAATAAGCCCACTTATTTCGCTATTCACAACTAGGTCCCTATTTTTCGAATTTTTCCTTTTTAACCCTTAAATTTCCAGTATTTAACAACCTCTGTTTCCCATCCTTCCCTCTTCCTCTTTCTCTTCCTCTACCTCTTCTCACATCGAAGCATCGCTAATCCCTTCATATCGATGGACCACGAGCTTTCCGCCACGCTGGCCGGCTGGCTTGGCCTAAGCTCACTGCAACAACGGAGACTCCTCAGGTTTTTCGGCTCCCTAGTCACCGCCAGGTACTCCTACCTCATCATCGACGCCGTCGACCAGATGGGAGCGGCGTCGCCGGAAGCGTTCTCCTCGTCGGAGCATGATCAACTGTTGAGGTACTACACGGTGTGGATGCTGGGACTGCTCGCCATGCTGCTTCCGGTGTTGCTCCCCAATTCTCCGCGCCTGATGGGGATAGCAGCCATGGCGATCAACTTGCTGCTTCTAGTGCTCTTCCACGAGCATGATTGAGCAGCAATTTTTCTGGATCAGAATCGAATATATAAATCGACAAATGAATAATTCCTTGCTTTATTTCGATTGCTGTTCTTGTGAGGAGGGGCTTCAGGTAAGGCTTCCATGTATGCCTGAATGATTGGAATAAACATTGATCTTAAATAACTACGAGAGAACTTCTTGCACTGCTTTTTTCTCTCTGTTTCTTTATGACTTCCTTCGTTTCCTTGCTTTGCCACTTCCTCTGTTTCTTTAGAGGCGTTCAGCGATGAGGCTCACAATTGATGAGGATTACAAGTATTTGAAAAAAAAAATGACTTAAAGAAAAAATTCTGTGTGTAAAATCTTTTTTATTGTGCTTTTCGAAGAAATAAAAGAGAAATCTAAATTTGAAATCTAGATGATTATCCTTCTCATCGAGTTTTATATATCACTACGACCCCGTTTGACTTAATTCGTTCAGACAAATAGGGACAATTAAGTAATTTTCATTCATGATTTTTGGAGCAAACAATTAAGTAATTTTTATTAATGATTTTTTCTCGCTTTAGGTGGATTAATTTTTTTTAATTGTCATTCTGCAAAATGTAATTTTCTCTATCAAACCCTACTAATATGGGACGTGGCGTCTCAACTAGTAACGCCTCCGTTTCATTAGTATTTCAATTGTTGTGCGTATATCATGTATGAAACTTGAATCATGATTGCTTGCTTGAGAAATACACTCTATTTTTTATCATCACATTAATCGGTTAAACCCTGAGAGGCGGCGCATTCTCAATGTGAAATTATGAATTCTAGTGTTAATAAATCGTCTTCTAACTTTTGATCCTTAAGGGGATTGCTCAAATAATATTTCGTCTCATTTGTCAACTCCTACCTCATTTTCGTTCCGTGTTTGATTTTGATTTTGATTATCATCAGACTAGTCATTTTCAAGAATTTCGTAGCATTGATTTACACTTTTTTTGGGGTATATTTTCGTTTAATCGAATAAGTGCCTAAGTGCCGCTTTCAACTTACTAATCATATTCTAGAATCTATTAATCAATATTATACATTTTTAAAATTCTTCTAAATTTGCTATGTCAATTTATTATTGCCCCCAAATAATACTCAACTGACTAGTTAATTTAAAATAATTTTAAATTTTTAGAATAAGAATGCTACACTTTTTACTTAGCTAATGAATTAGCGTGTCAACTTTAATTAGTCCATGAATAATCAAATAAAAATATTATATTTTTAAATTTAATTTAAAAAATATAAAATATATTCAAGTTCAGCTTGAATTTGATAATTTTGAATAATAATAAAAAAATTTGACTAAAAAAAATCACAAACAGATTCGATTGTTTTTGCACCCCTAATTCCAACACCCCTCATAATCATGATGTCTACTCAGATCTGGAAAAAAAATATGTTTGCAACTTGATGTCATCGTCACGATGTTGAAATCTCAACCAAACCGAAACCGCGTTGGACCACACACACATGGCCAATTAGTTTAAAAGTTAATTAAGTGTGTAATTTTGTTAAAAATGTTTAGAATAGGGTTTAGAAACTAATTGCATTTCAACATTTTTAACTTCAGTATATTCTAAGCCCTATTTGATTGCTCTCTATTGTTTACTTGAACCAATGAAATATGCATTGCAAGAATTAATTTGGAATTCCCAGATTTACTCCTCATGATGGATCATACGTCATCACAAAAGAAGATAATTCTTCGAATTTTCATAAGCTTGCATAATTTTATAAATTTGACCCCTACCTATTCAATAAATACAACAAGTCTCTACTCTCCAATACAGTTCTACAGTGATTGTTGAAACAGTAATCCAGTTTCTTCCTCTATTTCTCCACTTTTTTATAGTGAAATTCTGAATCCTCTGTTAATAAATCGCAAATGTTTGAAGATTTAAAATTTCAAACAGTTTTTAAAACACTAAAAATATTAGACAAATAATACTTGAACAAATATTTCTATTAAGTAATTATTTACAATATTATTATGAATAACTATTGTTGTAGTATATAGAGAAAATTTAGGTAAATTTTTAAGGGTATTTCTGATAAAAAGAAATAGAAGATGGTGATGTAACTGATGACCATGCAACAGTGACGTAATCAAAATCTCCCCATTATTGCTTTTGCCACGTATCGCAATCCAATGACGCCGACCAATGCCTGTGCTGACAGCACGGACCCGTCACAACTCGTTCGCGGGCTCGATTTTGACTGGGAGTCACGTCGGTTAAGAATCCGACTTGTCAGTTTCTAGAATTTCTTAGCACTTGTCGTGTCGCATACAACTTCATACCATATTTTCCATATTTTAGAATAATTAATCTCCACGGACTAGATCGGATAGTAAGACATCTGACTATTTACATAGAAGTCTCAGATTCGAAAGTCAGATACACATGGGGATAAAATCTTGATCTACCTTTTTATATATTTTAGAATAATTATCAATAAATATTATATATTTTCAAAATTCCTCTCGATGCGTTACGTTATTTTATTATTCTTCAGAAAAGTTGTCAACTAATCCCTGAAGGTTGATGGGCCGCGACCCTGTCGCACAAGTACACAACTGCTCGCCGGCTGGCTTGGCCTCAGCCCACAGTAGCAACGGAGACTCCTCACTCAGTCTGTTCGGTTTTCGCAGTCGCCGCCAGATACTCCTTACTCATCATCCACTCCATCGACCAAATGTTGGCGGCGGCGTCGCGGGAAGCGCTCTACTCGGCGGAACATGGACGACTATTGGCGAAAAAAATGGAACCGTCATCTTAGCGGCCCCTTGATCCCGACCCCATAGGTTTTCAGAGGGAGACAAATCACGGTTATCACTGATATAGTAAAGCGCCTGGGGTCGAGCGAATTAATACCAGCAGACCAGGGATTTATCCTCGTTTGTAACTGGCGACCCTCGAACCCGTGACCTCGACGAAATCGGTCAAGCGCCTTACCATCAATCCAGCCCGTGGGGGCAACATGGATGACTGTTGGGGTACTACATGGTGTGGACGCTGGGACTGCTCGTCATGCTGCTTCCGGTGATGCGGATGTCAAGGATGGCAATTGACATACGGGTTCTTGTGCACTTCTACGCAGCGGTGTAGTCAGGATTTTCGATCAACAAGGACAATTTTTAATAATCTTAAATATTAATGTATGTCAATTTTTATTTTCTAAAAGTCTAAATTGCAAATTGAAGAGGCCGAAAAAGAACTTAAATTCGAAATTTCGAGCATAGCTCTTAGTTCTAATTGAAATAATGATTCATCGATCCCTAAATTTTTTTTTTTACTCAAAGTCAAAAAATCGATCGAACCGTTTAAACATTAAACTTGCTTCGGTCATAACTTGACCAAATTAACTCTAAATCAATCATAATTTGAATCAGTATAATCTTTATCTCTATACCTGAATTTAGTTCAAACCTAATTCAATTTTAATCTTACAAGTTAGCTCATTTGTTTATTATTATATATTTATTTTAAAATTTTAATATTTAAAATTTTAAATCGTGATATTTTTTTTATAAAAGTGATATCAATAGATAGTTAGATCATGAACTTTCTAAATATTGATCAATTTTAATTTTTTATAATAAATGATGATAAATTATTAATTAAAATACAATATATATATATATATATATATTATTTTTTAATAAAATTGAGAAGATTGACTCTTTTATATCTATAGAGAAGTTTTATAGATCATAAATTTGGAGAGTTTGCTAACTTTTTAGATTCTAACAAATCATTTTGAAGTTGGGATGCTAGATTCTGCTTACTTTTTACTTTTGCTAAGTTAGAGCAAGAATTTGACGTTCCTGTTCTGCTTTTTTATTTATGATATAATATAAAAAAAAATTTTATCTTAAAATATAATTACTGATGCATGCGTATATATATATTATATTAATAAATTATATTATTTTTTTTTTTATTATTTTATATATTTCAATATAAATTATAAAAAAATTTAATACTATAAAAATATAATAATATATCACTATCAAAATAAAAATAATTAGTAAAAATTATTGATAGTATCGAAATTATTTAAATAATAAAAAATATAATTATATATTAAGGATATATTATATTCAATTAAAATTAAGCTTGGAAGTAATATTCTCCAACACTCAATTTATCTGTATCGCTTTGATTATTTTAACACTGTTATTAACTTCTACTAATTCAGATAATCACTACAAGAATCACTTTCAAGAAGTAAAAGTCTCCAAAATTCTAAACAAATATATAATCTGCTTTGTTTCGGTTGCTGTTCTTGTGAGGTGGCTTGAAGTAAGGTTTCCGGTTATGTCTAATTAATCAACAATATGGAAAATAAGTCACGTATGCGTGAATGTTTGGAATTAACATTAAATTACTATGAGAGATTTTGCTCTGCATGGTCCACTTCCTCTGTTTTTTTAGAGTACAGCAAAGAGACTCAATTTTTTCCTCTATTTGGGCGCATTATGTGAGCGAAACTATGAACTCTACTGTTCATAAATCATATTCTACCTTCTCTTTTTTTTTAAAAAAATAGAGCACGAATCTTGAGATACTGGATTTCTAAATCGTCCACTACGAGCACTTTCTAATTTATCCTGGTGACCGATGAGAAATTTCTGTGAGACCAAGCCGACCATCTCAGATTCGTCTGCTACCTAGTCCAATATTTTTTTTTCTTCTACCTTCTCTTCTCAATCAGAAAAGATTGCTCCATCATTTAGGTTCCTGTCTTAGATGAGATCGTCGAAGGGTGAGTCGCCGAAGGAGATGGTGAGTTACCTTCAATATCGACTAGGTTATGGAATCTCTAAAGAAGAGGGTGAGTTGTCCTCGTCACCAAAAGAGCTAGGAGTAAAGTGGGGCGGCCAAAAGAGCTGGGAGGAACGAGGGGCGGCCAAAAATGTATGCAGAGTTGTAGAAAGGAGCCATTGAGCATTGTCGGTGTAGGAGATACTGTCGGAGTTATTAAAATAAATTAAAATTATACAATTAATTTCAACTTATCTATTGAGTAGCCTGAAAGACTTGAGCTGTCTTATATGCAGAATGCAAACTCCAGTGTTGGATCTCCCGAGATGGATCTCTCGAGCTGGAGACTCTCGAGTTATAGAGTCAAGTTGCAGACTCCCGAGCCGGAGTTGCAGAGTTAGGTTGCAGTCTCCCGAGTTGGAGACTCCCGAGCTAGACCTCCCTAGCTAGAGACTCCCGAGCTCGAGTTGTAGAGTCAGGTTGTAGTCTCCCGAGTTGGAAACTCCCGAGCTGGATCTCCCAAACTAAAGACTCCCGAGCGACAGAGTCATTGTGCAGACTCCTGAATTACAGTTCCCGAGCTAGAGCTCCTGAGCTGGATTTCCCGAGCTAGAGCTCCCGAGCTGGATTTTCCAAGCTGGAGCTCCCGAGCTAGAGATGAAGAGTTGTTGAGGTCTGCGAAATACAGTTTCCTTAAAACAGATTTGTCCTCCTTCAATCGTACTTCGAGGTTAAGATGGATGTCTGTTTCCCAGAATACAACAGCGGAACAATGGACACAACCAAGCATTGGTTGCTTGTGACGAACTGAAAGAGCACTCGATTGCTACCACGGGTAATCTACTGAGCGAGAGCACATGGAAGATTTGGGGAATGAAGGTGGAAGATAATTTTTCTCTATTACTTGCCTCCTCTTTTGCTCTTGTCACAGCCTCTTATATAGGGCTTATACTCATGCAGTAATTAATAATCGAATTAACGTCATTTACTGCTCATTGACCGTTTAGATCAAAACGTCTAGAGTAAATCATCAATCAATGCATCCGTTCTATATGAACAACAAGCAAAAAATCATTTCTGGTGGTAAAACAGTGATTTATTCGCTTGGACAAATTTTTCTCCAATCGGTCTTGCATTCGATGCTCGCAGGTCGTGCTCGCACATGAGTCAACTTGGTTCAATGCAAAACCGGACCCTGAATTTGAATCCCCCTGGGTACCCACGCGTGAGAGAGAGCTTTCCCCATGTATTTGTTCACAACTAACACGTGTGTAAATCAATTTAAACAAACCAATATGTCTTGAAACTCCTAATGTGGGACTAAAATCCCATTTACAATGGAGTCTCTTTCCTCTCCACCTCATTTTCCATTTACTTGTATCCAACAATCCTCCACATGAATGGAAATATGATATGTGATAGCATTTTCAGCAGTTGAGTCCAGTATAGAACAGGTAGGTTTCACCCTTTAAACCTTCCCTTGTGAAGATCTGTTTGCTTACTGGCTGACAATAGACACGATGTCCTTGAACTGTGTTGTCATTCATATAAGCATTGACATATCTCGCCCAGGGCTCTCCCTAATACACCTCAGTTCTCATGAGTGTGTTCGTTCTTGGCCATGAACATGCCTGGTTCTGCGAGAAGTTCTAAGAATCGTGCCACCAATTCTCTTCGAAGCGACCTCACTTCTTTCTGACATAGATGATCTCTTAAGAGTCTTCACATAACTCTATTGAATTATTAAAAGTCGCGTGCTTAACCTCTATCCTTCACTGTTCCACTGGGTCATTCCCCCACAATGAACAACTTAGTCAATGTAGTTAGGTTGTCCCTTTGAACCTAATTCTTGGAATCTCTAGTCTGCATAGGTTGGGTTTCCTTTGCACCAACATTTTCCATCGGTATCAAACTCATCCTTCTCGATAAGCTTGGAACTAACTCTCGATTTAACCCTTTGGTTAGCGGATCTACTAAGTTATCCTTTGACTTCATATAGCCAACAGTATAACTCCAGTTGAGAGTAGTAGTCTAATGGTATTGTGTCTCCGACGTATATGTCTAGACTTACCATTATATAGATAACTTTGTGATCGACCAATTGCCGATTGACTATCGTATTGCCGGAATGGGTTTCGGCTATCTCGAAACAACTTCTAAGAATTTATTATAGACATTCAGCCTCTTCACCATATTTGTCAAGAGCTACAAACTCAGACTTCATCGTGGATCTGGTTATTATAGTTTGCTCAGAAGATTTCTATGAAATGACTGCACTTCCCAAAGCGAATACATATCCACTCGTAGACTTTGAGTTTTTTACGTCAGATATCCAACTCGCATCATTGTATCCTACGATCACAACAGGATATCTCATATAGTGCAACCCATTTCTATGAGTATATCTCTAGTACCTTAGTACTCTTGTTATCCTTTCCAGTGTTCAACACCGGGATTACTCGTGTATCTACTCAGTTTACTTACTGCGTAGGTTAAGTCTGGTCTTGTACAATTCATCAAGTACATCAAACTACCAATTACTCGAGCGTACTCTACTTAAGAGATACTCTCTCCTTGGTTTTTCAATAGATGTTGGCTTGTATCTATCGACGTTCGTGCCAATGCAGTATCACCATTAGTAAATTTCTCAAGAATCTTGTCCACATAATGTGACCGACTAAGAACAAGTCTTCTGTTGTTTTAAGAATTTTGATCCCTAGAATCATATCAGCTAGGCTCATGTCTTTCATGTCAAATGTTGAGTTCAACATGTCTTTAGTGTTGGAGCAATCTAGGTACCTTAGATTTTGATGTTTGGGCAAAGGTTTAAGTTAGGTTTATTTTTGTATTTGATATGGATTGTGAGTATGCAGGATATAGGTACAACAAAGGAGAAAAGTCCAAGTGTAATCTAGGTAATTGAGGAAGACCCGACAATAAGGACTGAGGCCGAAGGAAGCTCCAGAAGGCAAGGCGTATAAGATGGAGAGACATCCGAGGGACGTGAGGCTGATGGAGGAGGCTATAAGGCTAGGTCTAGGTTGGTCAGGCGAGGACAAGCGCTGAGTGACTGTACACGAGGTTGAAACCCTATATATAGGGTTTGGGCAGTCAATTGCTACTGGGAGCAGTCGACTGGTGTTGAGCACAGAAAGATCAGTTGACTGATCTTCTATGGAGTCGACTGGTGTCGGCTGGAATTCGAACGTTGGGCTGTAACGCTCGAATCTGGGTGGACCAATCGACTGGTGTTGGAACCAGTCGACTAGTAACGGTTGGAACAGTACCGAGCTCTATTTAAGAGAGCTCGGTTTGGCTGGCAAAGGTTGACGAAATAAGCTTGGATAAAGCTTATTAGTAGTCTACCAAGATCAGGTGTGTGTGCAAGTGTTGTCGTGAGGTTTTCAACCCACGAGGAGTGACACGAGCTAGCCGGAGGCTTTCCGGAGAGTCATCCACCGATTATTGGAGGAAGCGGTTGGTGACTTAGTTCCAAATGGATTGGGACCAATTGACTGCTTTAGTGGTTCCATTCGAAGCTCCAACGGATAAGAAGGGGAAATGCCTCCGATCTCGACATTGGACAAAGGAACAAAAGGAGGAAGCGGAGTCGAATAAGGATATAACCAGAATTGTGTTAAATTTATTATCTTCTTATATTGTGTCTCGTGTAGGTGAGTACAAGAATGCTCATGAGCTATGGAAAAGGTGATAGCTCTTCATGAGGATGTACACAAGGACAAGAAGTGGAGGAGCCTAAGGATAAGGGCTCATTGATCCAAGAGAAGGAGAAGGACCAATTAGAAGTTGAATCGAATTCAATATCTAAAGAGGAGGAGGAAGTGGAATCGTCCACATCCTTAAATGAGTAAGAAGAAGAGCAATCAATTACCGAGAAGAGTGGGAAATCCAACAGAAGTTGAATCGAGTTCAACATCTGAAGAGGAGGAGGAAGTGGAATCGTCGACATCCTCAAGTGAGGAAGAATAAGAGTAATCCAAGGTGGAGGAGATCTTGGAAGATCGACCCTCAACCTCAATTATTGAGAAGAATAGGAAATCCCACATCAAGTGTTTTGAGTGTGGGGAAATGGGACACTACAAGAGTAGGTGTCCTTCACTCAAGAAGGTAAAGGAGGTAAACCCTAAACCCGGTAAAATTCATTTAAAAACTAATGTGAGTTGTAGGGATGCAGACAAGGATAAGAAGCATATAATTTGCTTCATATGTGGTGAGCGGGGGCACTACCACACAAAATGCCCAAGGAAAGGAGAGCTCAAGAAGCTAGAGCATTTGAAGAAATTGGAGAAGAAGAGGAGCTCAAGTCAAGGGGAGCATCAATGGTAAAAGGGAAGATAATCCCTTATTTAAAATTTAATCCAATTTCAAATTCCTATATGCTTGTTAAAAATAATGTAGATTATTTACCCAAGCATAATCATGGATTTAGGTATAATGATAAGAATAGAGTTAACAAGGTAGATAATCCTAGGAAATCATTACCCAAAACTAGACTAAACAAGACTCAAACTACCATGCCTAAGGGGAGGAAGGTAGTAAATGAGCAAGACATTAATCCCAAGAAGGGGAGACATATGCTTAGGAAGATGGGTAGATCTAGAACTATCCAAGATAGACACGTTGACTCTAGGGTTAGAACCCTAGAATTAGAAAATCAAGTCTTGAAGGTAAGGCTTAAGGAAATGGATAGAGTCCTAGATAGGTTCATTATTGGACATAGGGGGACTTGACATGTATTTGGGTGGTCAAAATCCCAAAAATGTCAAATTGGGTACATCTCAGGTAAATGAAAGAAAATATGCTAGGATAGCATATAACTATGACAAGGATGAAAAATTCAAAAATGGCAAAGATAAGTCATTTAAAGTTAAGGGAAAAAAGAATTTAACCAAGGACAAGGTGTTCAAGGTTAATCAAGTTAGATTTATAGGCCAAGAATCACCGGAGGTACACCGGTGTAGCCTAGTGATTGTAGAAGAGTCATCTAGGAAGATGGCTAAGGTTAAGAGCTCAAGGGGAGCTCAAAGAGTCAAATTGTGATCCATGGTAAATGGATCTCAGGAGAATTTTGTTGGTGCAAATTGCACCCAAGTCAAACCTGTGTTTTGATATTGGCAAAAGGGTTCAAAAGTTAAGGATTAGTTGTTGTCTAACAAGTTTCTTGAGAGTACAGGAAAAACCCTAGCGAAGGAATGCTAGGCACTGACGAAGGATTGCCAGACAGAAGAAAAGCCCTAGCAAAGGACTGCTAGGCTCTGGCGAAGGACTGCCAGAATAAACAAACCCTAGCGAAGGAATGCTAGGCACTGGCGAAGGGCTGCCAGAAGAAAAGACCTAGCGAAGGGCTGCTAGGCACCAAGCGAAGGGCAGCTTGGCAACTCAAGACCTGGCGAAGGACTGCCGGGCAAAAGTCCAACTGGAGGATCCGGTTGGCATCAGGTAAACTCTCCCGAGAGGAGTAGGTGAGGACGCGTTCCCCTAGAGGGAACATTAGGCGTCGGTTCGACCTAGGGCTCCATTTTGGAGACCCAAAGTCAGAACCAAGACAGCCAAGGCTGTGTAAAATTAACTTATTAATTGATGTTTTGGACTAACCCTGGATGCAGGACCGAAGGACTGTGTTTCTGCAGCTCAGAGAGCCTCAAAGGAGTGAGGCAGTAGCTGAGCAGGGCGCCCCGGATGTTTCGGGCGCCCCAGAGTCAACCCAAAGTCAGCAGAGCAAATAAACGCCCCGACAGCAGCACATTTGGGGGCGCCCCGGATGTTTCGGGCGCCCCGCGCGCGTCGGGCGCCCCGCGCGCGTCGGGCGGCCCGCGCGCGTCGGGCGCCCCGCGCGCGTCGGGCGCCCCGCGCGCGTCGGGCGCCCCGCGCGCGTCGGGCGCCCCGCGCGCGTCGGGCGCCCCGCGCGCGTCGGGCGCCCCGCGCGCGTCGGGCGCCCCGCGTGTCGCGGGCGCCCACTGTGCCACGCCACTGGCAGCTGCAGCAGCTCACCCTCGCGAAGAAGATGAAGCCTTGACCGGTCAACCCGGGCGCCCCGCGCGCGTCGGGCGCCCCAGTCAAAGGTGATCCCGAAGAAGCAGAGATCAGCCTTGACCAGAGGGCTCGCCGGATCGAAAGCCACGTGGGGGGGCGCCCCGAGCATCCCGGGCGCCCCCAGCCCTATATAAAGGACCCTCGACCCTCTTCTTCAATAATCAATCACTGCGACTTTCATACGCTCTTCTGCTTCCACGACACGCTCCAGAAAACTTCCATCTCGAGCTCTGACGACGTCCTGCTGCTCCAATACTCCGATCTACACCGGACGTCGGTAACGAAATATTCATTTAAGTTTACGAAGCTAATTCTGTAATACTTGTGATTGTAAACTTTCTCGAACGTATAGAATTGCCAGCAGAAAACGGTCAACGACCGTGGGCCTTGGAGTAGGAGTCGACCCAGGCTCCGAACCAAGTAAAAACCTTGGTGTTCGCATTGTCTGATTTTGATTATTCCGCTACGCAATTGCTCTTTACGAGATCCGAACGATTTGCGACATTCACCCCCCCTCTATCGCATCTCTCGATCCAACAAATTTCTCCCGTAAATCTAGATAGATCATGGAGTGTCCCAAAGGATTTGGAGACGGATTTGAGTCTCAATCCTTAGATTTTGGCACATTGGGTTATGTTTCATGCATGAAAATATGACATTGGGGTCATATTGCATGAAAATTGATATTTGATGTATAGATGTCATATAAACCAATGCTAGGGATGCATTGTGGTTTGATATTGCAGATACATCAAGAGGAGACCAAAACTAGGACTTTAGGTCAAGGTTCTATTAAATCATTTAGATAGTTTTGGATTTTATGTCAATCTTGGGATCCAAGATATATACAATTTTAAATATATTTTTCTCAAGTAGACACGGGTACCACAAACCTTTCCACAAAATTTGAGAATTTTTGGAGACTTGTGGAATTTTTGGTGCATTTCTGAAATTTGTCAAAAATGTAGAAATGGGTTGATATCAAGGGGTCAACTGATGCAGAGGCCAGTCGACTGATAATTCTGTGAGATTGATTTTTGACTAGGTCATTTGACTGGTAACTATCCCAATCGACTGATACACGCTGAAATTATTTTCAGCAAAGTCAAAATGTGTCTTGATGATGTTGAACTTGTGTATAACCTTATGGGGGTTAATACACAATGTTTATGTTCTTTTAAAGTTAAAGAATCCAATAATTGAGATATTGTTAGAGCTCTTTTTGATGTGTGGCAAAGAGGGAGAAGTGTTGGGTTTAAATGGGAAAACCAACACACCATTGCAAGAAATCCAAGTTCAAGGTAGAACTTAAGTGAAGAGGGAGCATTTGTTGGCAAAGGGAGAGAAGTACCATTGCAAGGAAAACCTACTCAAGAGGGAGTTTAGGTAAAGGGGGAGCCTAAGGTTAGGTTTCATGATTTATGCATGATCATTTGCTTTGTTGTTGTTTCCCTAACTTAAACGGGTTGCCAAACATCAAAAAAAGGGATATTGTTGGAGCAATCTACGTACCTTGAGTTTTGATGTTTGGGCAAAGGTTTAAGTTAGGTTTATTATTGTATTTGATACGCATTGTGAATATGCAGGATATAGATACAACAAAGGAGAAATGTCCAAGTGGCATCTTGGCAAAGGAAGACCCGACAACAAGGACCGAGGCCGAAGAAAGCTCCAAAAGGCAACGCGTAAAGGATGGAGAGACATCTGAGGGATGCGAGGCTGATGGAGGAGGCTAGAAGGCTAGGTCTAGGTTGGTCGGGTGAGGACAAACGCTGAGTGACTGTACACGGGGTTGAAACCCTAGATTTAGGGTTTGGGCAGTCGATTGCTACTGGGAGCAGTCGACTAGTGTTGGGCACAGAAAGATCAGTCGACTGATCTTCTATGCAATCGACTGGTGTCGGTTGGAAATCGAACATTGGGCTGTAACGTTCGAATTCGGGTCGAATCCGGATAGACCAGTCGACTGGTGTTGGAACCAGTCGACTGGTAACGGTTGGAACAGTACTGAGCTATATTTAAGAGAGCTCAGTTTGGCTGGCAAAGGTTGACGAAATAAGCTTGGGTAAAGCTTATTAGTAGTCTACCAAGCTCAGGTGTGTGTGCAAGTGTTGTGGTAAGGTTTCTCCACCCACGAGGAGAGACACCAACAGATCGGGATCGTCCACCTTATAAAAAGTCGTGGAGTAGGAGCTTCATCTCCGAACCACGTTAAATTGGTTTGTCTTCCTTGCTTGAGTTTTAGTTTATATTAGTCTGCTTGCGCAAACTAACCGTGTAGGAAGAACGAGTGAAGAAGTGGGTGAACACTATTCACCCCCTCTAGCCGTACGCATCGATCCCGACATTTAGTGGATTTGATTATCTTATCATTACTCCCAATGATAAGTATATCATCTACATATAGGCACAAGATGACAAAGTCATTTTCTGTGGCTTTCATGTAGACACATTTACCATATTCATTGATTTTAAATCCACCTTCCTGCATGACATTATCAAATTTCTCATGTTACTTCTTAGGAACATGTTTCAAGTCGTATAACGACTTTATCAATTTGCAAGCCTAGTTATTCTATCCTGACACAGAAAATCCCTCAGGTTGCTCCATGTAAATTTTCTCTTCTAAATCTCCGTTTAGAAAAGCAGTCTTTACATCCATCTGATGTATTTCCCAGGTTCCATAGAGCGGCAATAGCCAATAACGCTCTAATGGAAATTATTCTCGATACTAGAGAATACGTATCAAAGTAATCAAGATCTTCTCATTGTCGGTAACCCTTAATTACCAATCTGACCTTATACTTGTCAATTGTGCCATCTAATTTCATTTTCTTCTTGAAGATCCACTTACAACCTAGTGGTTAACTCTCTGGAGGAAGATCCACAACTTCCCAAGTGTGATTTTGCAAGATAGATTCTATCTCAAATACAATTATCTTTTTCTAATGAGGTCCCTCAGAAGAGTATAATGTTTCTGAAGAACTTTAGGACTCACTTTCTAATATGAAAGTGATGAAATTTGTTTCATAAGATTTTTCCACTTGAGCTCTCTTACTTCGCCTAGGCTCAACCTCAACTTATTCATCATCTTATTCTTTCTCTGGTATTTCATACACCCGTTTTGAGGAGTTAGCATCCTCTCAAGTCTTATATAGCAACACATGCTCGAAGAATGAGACATTTCTCGATTCTATTTTCGAGTTCTTGTGTATATCCGATAATCGTGACTCATATACACAAAATCGATACGCACTGTTGTTATGTGCATATCTGATAAATATGCAATCAACAGTTTTTTGACCTATCTTAATCCTTTTCGGATCATATACCAAAACTTTGGCAAGACACCCTCACACTCGCAAAATTTGTAAGATGGTCATCTTCCATTCCAAACTCATAAGGGTTCTTATATATTTTCTTTCGGAGGACTTTATTTAAAAAGTAATTAGCTGTTAACACAGCTTCCCCCCACATGGACTTTGGCAGTCCAGAGCTCAATAGAAGAGCATTTATCATTTCCTTAAGAGTTTGATTCTTTCTCTCAGTAACTCCATTCTACTGAGGAGTATAAAGAGCTATTGTTTCGTGTCTGATCCCATGTTTAGCATACAACTCGACGAATGGTGATACATATTCACCACCTCGATCGTTTCGAACCACCTTAATCTTCTTATTAAGTTAATTTTCAACCTCATTCTTGTAGAGAACGAATTTCTCTATAGCTTCGTCCTTACTTTTAAGAAATACACATAACAATATTTTGTGTTAACATCTATAAAAGTACTAAAGTACCTATTTCCACCAAGTGTCGATGTACCTTTTAGGTCACATACGTCGATGTGAATTAGACCAAGTGGTTCATTGTTCTTTTAAAGTGTTGAAAGGCTAACCTAGTCAATTTTTCTTCAACACAAGTCTCACACTTGTATTTCGGGTCAAGGTGGAATGTAGGTATACTTTGCATGTTTATTAATCTACGTAACACATCATAGTTCACATGTCCTAGTCTACCATGCTATAAACATGAAAACACAAGAATATAAGTGTAAGAGCTCTCAATTTTATTTATCTTATGCCTAATGACCATTACACTGAGCTTAAAAAGCTTATCATATACATAACCCTTTCCTATAAACATTCCATTCTTAAACAGTACAACTTTGTCCGACTCAAACATAATGTGAAAGTCATGCTTGCTTAATAATGATTTGAACACTAGATTATTTCAAATCTCTGGAACATATAACACATTGGTTGGAGTAAGGTCCTTGTCCGAGGTCATTTTCAGCACCACTTTTCCTTGGCCCATGACATTCGAGGTTGCCGAGTTCCCCATGAATAGTTTGTCTCTAGTAATTTCTTCAAAGTTGTGGAGCAGTTCCTTATTACAACACACATGTCTGGTGGCACCAGTATCAATCCACCATTGCCACGAGTTTGAACCCAACAGGTTCAATTCGGAGACCACGGCATAGAGGTCTTCCATTTCTGGTCCCTTCGTTCAGGTTGGTCTCTTGCTTCTTCTTCGGTTTTTTGCATTCCGAAGATTTGTGACCAACTCAGCCACAGTTGTAGCACTTCCCAGAGAATTTCTTGCTTATGCCTCCTATGGGTCCCATCTTGGAAGATTTGGAATTCTTCCATTTCAAGCTTTGACCGTGCTCAATCACGTTAGCTTTCACAGTAGCCTAAGAGAACGCCTTTCTCTCTGAACCCTTATTATCTTCTTCAATGTGAAGTCTAACAACGAGATCCTCCACGTTCATCTCCTTCCGCTTATGCTTTAGGTAGTTCTTGAAATCCTTCCAACCTGGAGGTAGCCTCTCAATGATTGCAGCTACCTTGAATGTTTCAGTCATAACTATACCTTATGAGTAGATCTCATGTAGGGTCACTTGAAGCTCTTGGACTTGGTTGATCATCGTCTTGGAGTCCGCCATCTTGTAGTTTAGGAATCGACCCACGATGAACTTCTTGGCCCCTGCATCCTCCGTCTTATATTTCTTGTCCAAGGACTTCCACAGCTCCTTAGCCGTTCTCTTCGTGTTGTACACAGTATACAATGAGTTGGCGAAGCAGTCGAGGATGTAGTTTCAGCATAGGTACTTAGAATGAGTTCAAGCCTCCACATTAGCAATCTTAGCATACTTGGGAGGGTCCTCGGTCATGAACTGAGCCAGATTGAGTGTGGTCAGGTAGAAGAGCATCTTCTGTTGCCACCTCTTGAAGTTCAACCCAATGAACTTCTTTGGTCTCCCCCCCCCAATAGAGGCAGAGGGGGCCTGGTGATGAGTCTGTTTCAGCTCAACATTTTCCGTGACCATCTCAACAGAATCAAAATCTATTTTAAGACTGTAGGAGATACTGTCGAAATATTAAAATAAATTGAAATTATACAATTAATTTCAACTTAACTATTGAATGACCTAAAAGACCTTAGCTTTCTTGTATGCAGAATGCAGACTCCCGAGATGGATCTCCCGAGCTGGAGACTCTCGAGTTGCAGAGTTAAGTTGCAGACTCCCGAGTTAGAGACTCTCGAGCCAAAGTTGCAGAGTCAGGTTGCAATATCCCGAGCTGGACCTCCCGAGCTGGAGACTCTCGAGTTGAATCTCCCAAGATGGAGACTCCCGAGCGGCAGAGTCTTTATGCAGACTCCCAAGCTGGATCTCCCGAGCTGGAGACTCCTAAGGGCGAAGTCTTTGTGCAGACTCCCGAGCTACAGTTCCTGAGTTGGATTTCCTGAGTTGGATTTCCTGAGCTGGATTTCCCGAGCTGGAGCTCCCGAGTTGGAGATGAAGAGTTGTTGAGGTCTGAGTAATGCAGTTTCCTTAAAACAAATTTGTTCTCCTCCGACCATGCATCGAGGTTAAGATGGATGTCTATTTTCCAGGATACAACAATGGAACCACAGACACAACCAAGCACTGGTTGGTCATGGCAAACTGAGAGAGCACCTGATTGCTATCACGGGTAATCTACCCAGCGGGAACACATGGAAGATTTGGGGAATGAAGGTAGAAGACAATTTTTTCATATTGCTTACTTCCTCTTTTACTCTTGGTCACAACCTCTTATATATGGCTTAGAGCCAAGCAGTAATTAATAACCGAATTAACATCTGCTCATTAACCGTCCAGATCAAAACGTCTGGAGTTACTACTCATTAACCCCTCTAGATCAAAACGTTTAGAGGTTACAGATTCTATATCATCAATCAATGCATCCGTTACATATGAGCAACAAGCAAAAAATCATTCAGAGTGGCAAAATTGTGGTTTATTCGTTTGGATAAATTTTGCCCTAACCAATCTTGCATTCGACGCACGCAGGTCGTAATTGCACATGAGTCAACTTGGTTCAGTGCAAATCCGGGCCATGGATTTACACTCCCCTCCCCTCGCGCACCCACGCGTGAGTCTCTTTGTTCACATGCATTTGTTCACAACTAACATGCTTGTGAATCAATTTAAACCAACTAATATGCCTTGAAACTCCCAATGTGGGACTAAAATCTCATTCACAATGGAATCTCTTTCCTCTCTACCTCATTTTCCATTCACTTGTATCGATCAGTCGGGAGGGTTGAATCGTCGAGAAAGCCTGCGAAGAGTAAAAGAACGAGGGAGATGGTTAGAATGAAAGTCGGGGGTGCTACAGCTCGTCCACTTTGACGCTCAAATCAATCTTTGACAGAGGATATGAGAAGATGAACATTAGTAGATTAATGGGAATGGATGTATGCACACATGTACTGTTACCTCCGTTCATGAAGTGGATGCCTTTTATAACATGAAGAAGTGGATTATCATATCTGCAATAAAGAATGTGTCACGTCGTCGTATCTAGGGTCATATCACCCATGTCTTACACTGTAGAAGAACATGGAAGATCACATTATGTCAAACATGCAGCTCCACATGTTCTGACAACCAACGTGTTGTTCCACGTGCTATTGACTAGCTAGGATGACTGGGTTGGAGGGTTTGACTAGTGAAGGGGTGTCAGATCGAAGTGGAGGTAAGTCGAACCTCTCGAATGATGGGGTCGATCGGGGATGATCTAGGCATTAGGTTGGTGGGGTTGAATGGAGAGTTGGGTTGGCGAGGCCGGGAGGGCCGGGAGGAACAATAAGTCAGGGTCGGTAGTGCCAAGCAGAGAGCTGGGTAGATAGTTGCGGAATTGCTCTTGAGCAGGGTGAGGGTGTTGGGGTCGGAGAAGACCTTGGAGATGAGACCTAGATCAGAAACGAAGTGAAGCGTGACTTCATCACAGGAGACAATTTCTTCGCCCTCTCTATTGCGGTGCTGAAATGCGTGGAGGGAGAGGGTTCGAAGGGTAGAGAGCTTGGAAGCGAAGCACGACAGGGGTACGCACAACAGAGATGACTTAAATCACGACAGGGGTGTGTTAGGACTTTTGCATCTAGCTAGAATGAGGTGAATAGCTTCTCTTCAATTTTGTCTATAAATTATTAACGAAAGCACAAGAAAAATATAGACAGAATCAAAAACAATTAAAACAATGTTAACTCCCTTGATTTACTTGCTCTCCACCTCCTTGAGGTGATTAATCCAAGGATCCACACACCCACACAATCAATCTCCACTATGCTCTTCACCTTTTCAAATCAAGTTTGAAGGTGGAGAAATCCTTACAAGATGATCTCTTCTTCTTACAATTTGATTTTTGAGGAAGAGATTGAATGTTTTTAAGCTTGGAGACCTCAGAACGTACAAGAAAAAATGAGAAGATCAAGTTGTGTCTTCTTTAAATTCTGAAATTTACTTTTGTACTACCCTTGACATCAGTCGACTAGTATCATCATCAGTCGACTGATGAGCTTCAACGGTCATTGTAAATTGTGTTTGATTTTCTGCCATCAGCCTGCAACGGTAACATATCAGTCGGTTGATCTCTTTATTTGGTCCAATTCTGGGTAGCAGTCAACTGATTTTCATATTAATCGACTGAACTCTCTGTTTGGTGTATCAGTCGATTGATCCTCTTATCGATCGACTGAAACCTCAAGAATGTGATATTGCTGCTTTCCCTTAGCGTAGACTTATGCCTTCAAACACTTTCCATCAGCCTTGCGCTTAGGATGCTTCCGAGCCCTCGACTCCTCATCCTTGCGCTTGCCTTGAAGTGCTTCCTTCGGCTTTGTCATGCTAAGTTTTCTTTTGCCAAGAGGTCGTACCTCCGGGACTTCATCCGCCAAGACAATCTTCTTGGACTTCCCTTGCCAAGTTTTCATACCTGGACTTTCCTTTGTGCCTGCTTACTCAATTTTCATATTAGATCACCAACATTCCCTAACTTAAACTCATTTAACCAAACATCAAAAGTAAAAAATATTTGAAGCATGATTGCATCAACAGGGTGCACATGGTAGCAAGGGCTCGAAGGCGGTGGATTCGAGAGGTGAAGCACCGCAAGGACACGCACAACGTCGAGGGCTCCAGAAGGTGGAGCATGAGAGGGCTCGCATGACGATAAGTGCTCGGAGGCTAGAGGGCTCCAATGATGGGAGTCGTCCACAGCAATGAGGGATCGGAGGGCTCGGGAGGCTGAGCACGATAGGGGTGTGTGCAGTGAGGGCTCAAGGTGGGGATGAGGGCATTCAGAGGTGGTGGGATGCCAAGGAGGGCCGAAACATGTTAGGGAGGGCAGGTTTTCCCGAGTGGCCTAGTGAGATCCGAGTGAAATCTCCCGAGCGGCCGAGTGAGCTCCCGAATGAAGTTTCCCGAGCGGCCGAGTGAGCTCTCGAATGAAGTTTCCCGAGCGGCCGAGTGAGCTCCCGAATGAAGTTTCCCGAGCGGCCGAGTGAGCTCCCGAATGAAGTTTCCCGAGTGGAGTTTCCCGACCGGGATCTCCCGAACAGCAGTAGGACGTCTCCCGACCGGGGAGTTGCTGAGGCCTGCGCAGCGCAGTTTCCTTGAAACAGATTCGTCCTCCTCCGGCGGTGCTTCGAGGCTCAGATGGACTTCCGTCTCTCAGGATACAACAGCAGACCACGGGCACAACGGAGCACACGTTGCTCGTGGCGAACTGAGGAGGTACCCGACTGTGCATCTCTGTTTGCTCTCGGTCACGGCCTCCTTTTATAGGCTCAGACCTCGTAGTATTAAATGACGAATTAATCGTCATTTAATGGCATTTACCCGACCAGATCCAAACGTCTGGGGGTTACTGATCTCGCATTAAACAAAATTAATAAACAAAATTAATACATCAGTTACATTCGAGCAAAAAATCAAATCGGCAAAACTTTGGTTCATCTGCTTGGACAAATTTTGCCCCGACCGGTCCGACATTCGACGTGCGCGGGTCGTGCATGCACACGAGTTCACTTGGTTCAGTACAAATCCGGGCCCTGGATTTGCACCCCCCCTGCGCACCCACGCGTGAGAGAGAGCCTCTCCCCTAGCATTTGTTCACAACTACCATGCTTGTGATACAATATAAACCAAATATTTTGCCTTAAGCTCCCAATGTGGGACTAAAGCCCCCCCTCTCAAGGGGGCTCTTTTATTCTCCTCCTCACTTTCTACTCAAGAGAAAGTAACCATGTGAGACTAAAAGTCCCTCCACCTCTTTTCCATTCACACCATATATCTTAAGATATATAACAGCGTGCAGCAGCAAGGGCTTTTGTGGCCGGAGGGCTCCAAGAGAAGGAGCACAGCAAAGGTGTGCACGCCAACGAGGGATCAAAGGTGGCAGATTCGGGAAGCGGAGCACAGTAAGGACGTGCACGACAGGACGCGCGCGAGGACAAGGGCTCGGAGGTTGGAGGGCTCCGGGAGGTAGGGATGACAATTTCCTCCAGACCGATAGAATATGATATCCGATCCAAATAAAGGATATGGAGGGATACTGATATCTGAGCTGAATACCCGATTAAATAAATTCTTTTTCCAAAACCCATTAACTATTTTTGTAGATGTTAGGAGTATATTATATATATGTTTAATTTGTTTTTTAATTTATTTTTTAATATAATATTAATTTTAATATATTTTTGTTGAATGATAATATTTGAATAGAAAAAAAGAAAATTATTATATATAAGATATTTGATTATTTATTGAATACGGATATGGAAGGAATATCTAATCTTCCGATGGATAAGGGGCAGTAGATATGAAATTCGATTTGAATCTGACTCGTTGTTATCCCCACCGAGAGGCGGAGCATGTCAGAGACGCTTGCGGTGGTGATAGCTTAGAGGCAAAGGGCTCCGAGAGACAAAGCGCGACAAAGGTATGCGCTGCAGCAAGTGCTCAGAGGCCGAAGGGCTTGGAGGCAGAGGACGACAAGGGTGTGCACAACAACGAGAGCTCGGAGGCGGCATATCACAGAGGCGGAGGCGCACGCAATTGCAAGGCTCGGAGACCAGAGGGCTTTGAGATGTGGAGCGCGGCAGATGAAATCTCTTCTCCTCTCCATGTTGGCTCTCCCATCTACCACCACATCAATTTACTTCAACAGATGAAATCTGCATTGCCAAAATTAATTTGGAATTTCCAGATTAACCAGGTATAGACGGTGTTAGCTCTGGTTTCCCCTGTCCCCGTGCCAATTCAATCAATACAACAAGTTTCTAATCTCCTCCGCAGTGATCCACCGACAAACGGTTATTGGAACACCGGGCAGCCTTCAACGACCACGCCGGGAGCTGTCGGGCAGGAGGCTAAGGGGCAGCCGTCCAACTCGTTGCCCCACCAATGCAGACTAACATTCTCCAGTTCCAAACAGAGATAGATCAGGACGGCCATGAACGCCAATCCTGCGTCCAACGCACCGGAAAGCACGTAATTGTGCCGCTTCCACCAGTCTCTTCTGTACCTGTAAACCACGTAGCCCGACAGGAATCCGACCAGAATCCACGTGGTATAGTTCACAGCCGTCGCCGGCGGCATTGACCCGGTGGCGCCGATTAGGATAGGCATGTTGATGAGCCTGATCCACTCCTTGTCAGGGAAGGCCCTGTGCAAGAGCCAGACGAGCAGCGGCCCCACCGCGCCAACGAGGAAGAACCAGTTGATGGCGGCGTACGTGCCGAGGTCCCCGAAGACCCGGCGAGGGCCGATCAGGCCCCATATCACCGACGCGTCGTAGAAGACGTGGTCGTGCGGGCAGGTCCACGGGCTCCCCGGAGAAAACAAGCTCTTGTTGCAGATGTCCGGAATCGTCTCCATGAGCCACCACGCGGTGCTCAAGTAAACAAACGCGGCGATCAACGTCCCTACCACCTGAGCCATGAACATCGTCCTCGGCGGAATCTTCATGTAGTGCCCCAATTTGAAATCTTGCAGGAACGTCAACGCCTGAGACATACTGATGGACCCGTACACCTTGAAGCACATGTTCGCCACCGGCCGGCCGGGGTACAGATACCCTATAATATACTCTGTGATTATGTTCAATCCCGGCGTCTGGTTCATCAAGCACAAGATCGAGATATCAGTTTGTCAGACAGTCTGACGGAGAAACAGCTAATCGAGTTAATTGGACCTGATTGGTGGTTGCTGTGATGATTCCGATGGGGAGCGTGAAGAAAAATGCGATGGAGCAGGCAAGCAACACGCCCCACCACGGCAGCTGGAGCTGGTCAATGTAGTACTCGCAGGCGAAGATTGTAAGCGCGAAGTTGACGACGAGGATCGTGATGAACCACCGCTGAGGGACCTGCTTATACCTGCTCATCAATCTTGTGTGGATGTCCATCTTCTGATCTTTGAAAGCCGACTTGCTCATCTGCCAGATTTCGCTGAATTCGACTGCAAATTAGGTAAGAGTTTTCAACGCCGTGAGCGTGGAAAAGCAGGGCCGGCGTTCTTCACCTTCCGTGGAAGAGGAGGACGTGTGAGATTATGGCGGCGAGTGACGCGAAGCCGACGCCGTAAGTGACCACGAAGAAGGTGCTGAGGTAGAGCGGGCCGTTTTTCTCATAGGCGTCGATGTCAAGTTGGAAGTTGGGGTCTATGATTCCGGAGATGTTGTAGCTCTGCCCGGTGGAGGTGAAGAGGCCGTCGGAGAAGATGGGGAAGCTCTTGGCCTTGTAGAAGTTGAGCCAGTAACTGATCGGCGTGATGACGTACATGATGAGCACAAAACCGACGGCCACGTTGGCGGTGGCGAACCAGGGGCTGCCAGTGGGCTGCCGAGGTAGGAGGAGACGGTGGACCAGTCGAGGCCGACGGCCCCCAGGCCGAGGCCGTAGAGTCCGGAGCCGAGCTGCTGCGCCAAGATGGAGCTAGGGAAGACCCAACAGACCCAGGAGAGGGAGGTGAGCATGGAGAAGAGGTATCCGGGGAAGATGTAGTAGGCGAAGCTGCAGAGGAAAGCCGCAATGAAAAACTGGTTCCTTGTCAAGCCTCCTTTTGGTGCTGCTTCCTTCTCATGCAAAGCTCTAAATCACAACATTTTTTTTTAATCTTAGAAACTTAAGTCTGACTGTGAAGCTATTTTTAAAAAAAATTAAGTTAAATTGTAAATTTAGTAAATGATTTACTTTAATTAATTTCCTGAATTTTATTAAATTTTATAGATTTAAGTTTGAAAGCCATTAAAAACAGATCAGAAATCTGTTTGCCTGTGTGTTACGAGTAAAAATGGTCATACATTTTTTGATATTCATGGACAAATAAACACAAATGAATGAGACAAATATCAAATATATTGAATGAGCTAAAAGGAAGGAATTACGCTTCCCTAAAATATCCTTCGTATTTCGTAATCCGTTTTTAAATTATATTTAAAAAATATAAATCATAAAATTAATTTATAATCCACTGTCAAATTAGGAAAAAATAATTTCCAAACGCACATGTATCTATTGAAAATTAACACTTATTTTATTATAATAAATTTAGCAACATCTAGACTTCGAAGAGAAAATTATAAAAAATTTTAAAAAATCCCTAATCAAAAAATATTTTTTGATTCATTCCTTCTATTGGATTTTAGTTTTTTTTCACTTCCTAATTTTCTTTATAAAAAAAAGAAAAAAAAAGGAGAGAGATTAGGAAGTCAAATAAAATCCGTAGAGAGTGAACTCAAACAAATATTCCGCAGGGGGATTTTTTTTAAAATTTCCCGAGAGATCACTCTTTCATGTCAATCAAAATCATTGAAAATGTACTCCCAACTTCCATTTAGTCCAATCAGAAAGATTCGAAAAATAAATGATTTTTAGCTGTCTTATGAATTTTAAATTTGGTGGCACCTTCGTGATTTGAAATAAAAGGGGGTGTTTTTGATATTTGTCTTAAATATTTGGCTGTAAAAGAAAAAAAGATTGCTTTCATCCTCACCTAAACAGCGAGACCTGCACTAAATTGTACGGCCACCACATTGCTGCCGGCTCAACGAGATACCGTCGGAATATTCCCGCCCATCCGAAGCCCAGCACCTGCTTGATGTCTCAACCAATTTTTACAAACTCAAATTCTTATCACAATTATTTTCTCAAATTAATTAACAAAATTACTGTGCCTGCGTGGTGATGACGACGACGAGGGAGACGAAGAAGGTTATGTGCTTTCGGTAGAAAATCTTGACGGCGGTGATTAAGTAGATGGCTTTGACGCTGCCGGCGCCGGAGTTGGCGAAGATGGTGATGAGCACGTGCTCTTTGATGTTGAACGGGCCCGGGTTGAGGGTGAACTCCCACCGACTCCCCCCCAAGAAGACGCGGTCGGTGATAGTGGCAGCCATGAGGTGGCCGAGAGGCACCACCGCGATCTGGGCGGAGATGGCGGTGATGGACAGCGGTTCCTTCCGGTACCAAAAGAACTGGTTGAGGAAGGAGAGCAGCACGCAGGAGACCGTCCCCAGCACCCACATCCGGAACGTCAGCACCGGCGTCGACGGGTCATCCTCCACCGGCACCGTCAGCGCCACCTGCTCCACCAGCGAGTTCTCCAACACCTGTTCCCCTGTTTCTTCTTCCTCCACCAACGCTGCCGACGGCGAGGCTGCTTCGGCGTGAACTGCATGCATGACGTCGACGTCCGTGGGCGCGAGATGGCCGAGGAGCATAAAACAAGCAGACAAGGAGATTAATGGGGGATAAGAAGTTTACGCAGCGGAGTTGTGATCAGATGCTCCTCTGCTGCTTCTTCTTCTTCTTCTTCTTCTTCTTCTCTTCGTCGATTGTCCATTATTGTTGCTCGATCTTTCTCTTCTTTCTCCTCGATTTTTTCGCTCGATTTCTGTTGATTTAGAAGCGAATCCAATCGGAGGAGGAGAAGAAGAGTAAAGGGATGGGAGTTTCTATTTTAATTTAATTTTGTAGGTCAGAACGATGGCAGCAGTTGCAGCTACACGGCCAAAAGGTCAAATCCTTTTTAAATTTTTTTTGATAAAGTCATTCCAACCATCAACTATATGACACAGTCGGATCAAAATCCAATCAATTCTTTCACTGTTAATCCTAATATCCAAATTAATAATTTTCATAATTTATTTTTTCAATATTAATCTGAAAATAAATTAACTTTTACTATCAAACAATCGAAAATCTGAATATGCATTATAATAATTACTATTTTATATCAGCTAAGAATATTATAACAGCTCTAATTTAATAATTACCAAATCAATAATTAATATATTTAAAAATATTTATATTATAATTTCTTAATTATTATAATGTGAATTAGATTTGTACATCTAATATTTATATGGTAATAATGATGAAATCGTAATTGTTATAAAAATTAAAATAGTTACGATTTCATAACGGTTATAATACGAATTTGATACTTTCACTTAACATTCATGTTATAGTATAAATTTGTCTTGACTGCTGAGGATTATAAATTTATACTCTTTGAGATCTGTCCTGAAAAACCTAGCGAGAATTCTAGTGAAAAGGAGAAGGAACGTTATAAAAAGTGGTGAAGGCAGACGAGATGGCGCGGTGTTACATTTTGGCATCTATGTCAAATGTACTGCAATATCAACATCATGTCTTCGCTATTGCTTATGATATGATGTTCAATCTCAAGGAACTCTTCGGACACTAGAATCGGGTTGCTAGGCAAGAGGCAATGAGGAATTTAATGACGACCATCATGATTGAGGGAACACCCATGAGGGATCATGTTCTCAAGATGATGATTCATTTGAATGAGATGAAAGTCTTTGGAGTAGAGATCGATGGGGAAACCCAAGTCGATATCATTCTCCAGTCGCTACCGAGGAGTTTTGAGTAGAGCTGTCAATTTGGGTTGGGCCCGTCGGGTTGGCCCGCCCCGCCAATCAATTTAAGCGGGTTGGGTTAGAATTTAAAGCAACCCAAGCCCGCCGCGGGCCAACCCGCCTAGGCCCGCGACCCGCACGGGTCGACCCGCGACGGGCTTGGGTTGGCCCGCGGGTTGAAAATCACATGTTAGTTAAGTTTTATGACAATTTATTATCTTTTTTTGTTATTATTTTGAAATAAAAAAATAATATTTTTCATCACATTAGTATTCGTTTGTATCCATTTATATTTAAAATATATATTTCTTAATATATTTGATTGATGAAATCTAAATATATGATTTTTTTTTAATTTTTTTAATTTTTTAAAAATATTTTGATGGGCCCGCGGGTTGGCCCGCCTAACCCACGACCCGCCTTGGATTGGGTTGGGTTGGGGATTTTCCAACCCGCCTAGATGATGGGTCGACCCGCCCCGCCCCGCCAAATGGCCGGCCCGCCATGGGCCAACCCGCCCCGCCACGGGTTGGCCCGTTTGACAGCTCTAGTTTTGAGCAGTTTCGCCTTAACTATAATATAAACAAAAGGGCATATTCGTTGGCGGAACTTCTAACAGAACTCCAGGCGACAGAGGGGTTATTTCGTCAGAGTGCTCGTGCTTTTGTTGCTGAAAAGATTTCTACTTCTAAACCGAAAGGGAAGAAGAAGAAGAAACAAGGTTTAGCAAAGAAAGTGGCAGGATCTCAGGGACTTCAAGCTGGAGTGAAGAAGCCGAAAGGCAAGTGATTCACATGCAAGCAGACTGCACATTGGAAGGCGGGCTGTCCCCGTCGAAAGGAGAAAAATCAAGGTATATCTTTTTGTTTAGTTGTTGAAACATGTTTAGCAGTGTTATCTACCCGTACCTGATGTGTAGATACGAGAGCCACTGATCATGTCTACAATTCTTTGCAGGGGTTCCAGGAAACCAGATGACTAGCTGAGGGAGAAATTACCGTCTACATGAGCAATGTTACGGAGGTGGCGACTATTGTAGTGGGAGATGTTTATTTATCTTTTGATAGGAATAAAACTTTGGTTTTAAGAAATTATCTTTATGTACCTTCATTTAGAAAGAATCTTATTTCAGTTTCTAAATTATTTATGGATGGGTATTATATTTCTTTTAATGACAGAGTTGTTATAACAACAAATAGAGAGATTATCTGCTCTAGTACGTTAATTGGCAATTTGTACACTCTTGAACCAAAAACTCCCATAATGCAAATAGAAATCAATAACTTATCTTCTAATCATAATAAGAGAAAAGAACCTTCAAAAATGAACCAAACGTATCTTTGGCATCTAAGGTTAGGTCATATTAACCTGAGTAGAATTCAAAGATTAATAGTCAATGGACCTTTGGGTTCATTGGTAGTGGAAGATTTCTCAACTTATGAATCTTGCTTGGAAGGTAAGATGACTAAGAGACCTTTTAAGGCCAAGGGGTATAGAGCCAAAGATGTGTTAGAGTTGGTTCATTCTGATTTGTGTGGTCCTATGTTTATCCAGGCTAGAGGTGGCTTTGAATATTTCGTCTCTTTTATAGACGATTATTCAAGGTATGGATGCATTTACTTGATGCGCCACAAGTCTGAATGCTTTGACAGGTTCAAAGAATTAAAGGTTAATGTGGAGAAACGTCAAGGTAAAAGTATCAAGACACTACGATCTGATCATGATGATGAGTACCTCTTGGGAGATTTTAGGAGTTACTTATCAAAGGCTGGGATTCAATCCCAGTTGTCCGCACCTGGTACACCCTAGTAGAACGGTGTGGCGGAGTGAAGGAATAGGACTCTTATAGAAATGGTTAGATCGATGATGAGTTTTTCTGAGTTACCAGATTCGTTTTGGGGATATACTTTGGAAACGATAGTGTACATTATGAACTTGGTACCGTCGAAATCAATACCCTCTACTCCCACAGAATTGTGGACTGGGTGTAAGCCTAGTTTGAGACATATTCGAAGTTGGGGTAGTCCAGCACATGTGCTAAAGGGAGATGCTAATAAGTTTGAATCTCGTACAGAAGTACGCTTGTTCATAGGCTATCCTAGAGGAACAAAAGGTGGTTTATTTTATAGTCCTAAAGATCAGAGAGTGATCGTTAGCACGAATGCCCGATTTTTAGAGGAAGACTATGTGATGAACCACAAGCCCATGAGTAAGATTGTTCTAGAAGAAATGAGAGGGGAAGTTCCAACATCAGTACCAACGGTACAGGAGGACATACCACAAGTGACTGTACCGCGTGTCACAGAGGATACACAAGTAGTACCTCGTCGTAGTGGGAGGGTTGTTAGACAACCTGAAAGATTCATATTTTTGGGGGAGTCTTCAGACTTGGTCCCTGGTGAACATGAACCTAATCCTTGAACCTATGATGAGACACTCCAAGATAAAGATGCGGTATCTTGGCAAAGGGCAATGAATTCTGAGATAGAATCTATGGATTCTAAATAGGTCTGGGAGCTAGTAGAACCACCCAATGGTGTAAAAGACATTGGATGTAAGTGGATCTACAAAAGAAAGAGAGTGTCAGACGGGAAGGTGGAAACCTTCAAAGCAAGGCTTGTTGCGAAAGGGTATACTCAGAAAGAGGGTATCGATTATGAGGAGACCTTTTCGCCGGTAGTCATGCTTAAGTCGATCTGGATTCTCTTATCTATTGCCGCTCATATGGATTATGAGGTTTGGCAGATGAATGTCAAGACAGCTTTCCTTAACAGAAGTCTTAAGGAAAACATCTATATGAAGCAACTAGAGGGATTCATTGCAAAGGGCAAGGAGCATCTTGTGTGTAAGCTTAATCGGTCCATTATGGATAGAAGCAAGCTTCAAGATCTTAGAACATCTGGTTTAATGAGGTAATCCAGTCTTATGGATTTATTCAAAGTCCGGATGAGTCTTGTGTATACAAGAGATGTGACGGAAACGTAGTGGTTTTCTTGTACTATACATAGATGACATTTTGCTCATTGGCAACAATGTCAAAGTATTATCAGACGTAAGAGTATGGTTGTCCAAATAGTTTGATATGAAGGACTTGAGAGAAGCTGGGCATATCCTTGAGATCAAAGTTATAAGGGATCACAAGAAAAGGATGTTGTGTTTATCTCAAGCTTCATACATTGACACTATCCTAGCTCGTTTTAGCATGCAAAACTCCAAGAAAAGTTTTCTACCTTTTAGGCATGGAGTACCTTTATCTAAAGAGATGTGTCCTAAAACATCAAAGGAAATAGAGGACATTGACACTATGGTTCCTTATGCTTCGGCTGTAGAAGCCTCATGTATGTTATGTTATGCACGAGACTGAATATCTGCTTTGTCGTGGGCATGGTTAGCAGATATCAGAGTAATCCAGGACAGGGACATTGGACTGCGATAAAGTATATATTGAAGTACCTAAGAAGGACTAAGGATTATATGCTAGTTTACCAGGTAGATCAATTACTCCCTATGGGTTACACGGATTCTGACTTCCAATCAGATAGGGATAACAGTAAGTCTACCTCGGGATATGTGTTTACTTTGGGAAGTGGAGCCATAGTATGGAGGAGTGTCAAGCAGAAATGCGTGGCAAACTCCACCATGGAAGCTGAGTATGTGGTAGCCTCTGAGGCGGCCAAGGAAGCTGTATGGCTCAGGAACTTCTTGATGGACTTGGATGTGATTCCTGGTTTGCCCAGAGCTATCATAATTTATTGTGATAACAGTGGTGCAGTTGCAAACTCGAAGGAACCACGTGTTAGTAGGAGCCCTAGAGCCAATTATGTGATGATTGACTAGGGACATTTTGTATCATATTCTATCATTAATAAAGGCATGTTTGGTTATTATACTTACTTTATTATTTGTGTTAAATAACTAAGTATAATAATGTCCTTGGTAGTAGGTTCCTATCTACATCATATCGATTGGTTGAATCGATAGTAAGATGATGTAGAGAACACTACACTAAAATATTCCTAGTCAAGCATTAATATTCAAGGACAATATTAATGCATGGAGACTAGCATGTAGGTCAATTGATGACTTGAGCTCACAAGTCATGGATATGTGATATCAAGTTGACACATGGGTATACATTAGAGAATGTGTACTGAATTGACCCGCCATGAGAAAGCTTCATAGATTGTCATATGAGTGTCATAAACTTTCTCATGTGACTATTATTATGAATAGTCCTTAGACCTGAAGTCACTACGGTTCCCTACATAAGGAGTTACGTACTTTGGTATCGTCAAACGTCACCCGTAGCAGGGTGGACTATAAAGGCATCACTGGGTATGTAATGAATTATGCGGAGGGATGTGAGTGATGTAGATGGGATCTATCCCTCCCATATGACGGGAGTGATATCTGTGGGCCCCTTGATCAAGTAGGACTGCTAAAACGCATGGTCATGCTCAAATGAGTCAATATGAGATATTGAGCTCATTTGTTTGAGTGAGTCTACTTGGGGATCAAGAAACACAAAGATTGATCGAGGATGACATGGTTATGCCTCATTAGTCAATTTAGATATCAAGGATAAAAGGACAAGGTCATACATTGTCATAGTCACGGAGGTTAAGTCGGATCTCGACTTTTCTTGTTACTTGGGTAGCAATGATGCATTGCTAGATGTCGCTCATTGCTTATGTGTCTAAAGCGGTTTAGACACATTGCCAACGTCACGAGAACATATTGCGTCACACCCTAAGGACATGATGCTTCGGGAAATCTGATCGGGAGCTCGGGTCTGATCGGGAGCTCGAGTTAGGAACTCGGGAGCTCGGGTCAGGAGCTCGGAAGATCTGATCGGGAGCTCGAGTCAGGAGCTCGGGAGACTCGGTCGGGAGACCCGGTCGGGAGCTCGAGTCAGGTGCTCGAGAGACTAGGTCGGCAGACCTACTCGGGAGCTTGAGAGACTAGCTCGGCAGACTTGGTCGGGAGTCGGGGACTTGGTCGGCAGACTTGGTCGGGAGTTCGGGGACTTGCTCGGGAGACTTGGTCGGCAGACCTAGTCGGGAGCCCGAGAAGCCCTGGTCGGAGTTGCGGGAGAAATTCATTAAAGTGTTTAATGATGGAAAGAGAAAAATCTCTCTTCATTGAATGAAGAGAAGATGAAGAGTCACATGGAAAGATGTGCTCTTTATTGGCTTTAATGAAGGGAAGCAAAAGAGACAAAAGCCTCTTCATATTCATGGGATGAGTATAAAAGAGGGGCTAGTCATTTTGAAGGAGAGAGCTTTCCCTTCTTCCCTTCCTCTCTTCTTTCTCTTCTCCCTCTTGGTCGAAACCCTTTTCGGTTCTTGGTGGTCTTGTGAACTACCTCAAGTTGCTAGCACAACTAAGGTAGTTCTTCCCGAAGTTGAGAGATCGTGTCCGTGTGGATACGCATAGAGGCATGGACGTTTGAACATGCAAGAGATCCGGCGGCACTTGGACGAGCGGGATAAACGTAAGGGCACGCTCCAAAGGTATACACTTTAGATAGATCTATTAGATAGATAAACTTCGTACGAGTTTTCTTTCGCATGGATCGTTCGAGGGATCTTGTTTCCGCTGTGTTTTTGTGTTTATGTCGCCGGGAGATCCCAACACCACGAGCCCATAAGACAAGTAAATGCATAGAGCGTAAGTACTACCTGATACGAAAGATTGTAAAGCGAGGAGAAGTTGTTGTCGCCAAGATTGCTTCAGAGGATAACCTGGCAGATCCTTTCACTAAGGCCCTTCCAGCGAGAGCTTTTGATAGGCATGTGGAGGGAATAAGAGTCAAATGTATGACAGTTTGATGGCAACATAGTCTTTTAGTATAAGTGGAAGATTGTTAGGATGTATACTAAAAGTCTAGCTTTTGTATGAACATCTACATTTTGGAATGAGAATCACATGATCATTGTTTGCATTTTATATTTATTATATGTGTGCATATTGTCTGATACTTTATATTGTAGTTAACATGGTGTGAGGTGCCACACAAAAGATCATGTTATCAGTTCCTTATAGAATATAAGTAGTGGCTTACAACCGAGATGGTTTTAGACAAACCATTGAGATGGTTGTAGCGTAATTTGGTATTGGTCTATCTTGACCATAGAATTATACTAGTACACTTTATGTGTATTGAGCAGGACCGATATAGAAGTGATTCAATTTATACTGACTATATAATTTAATCAGACCTCAGATATTATGGTGTATATGCTCTTAATCCCGATATAATAACGGGCACATGTACTTAATATCTATTTCTTTGATTTATCAATGGGCGAGATTTATATGTTAAATCGATAGACCCGATAAATTAGGAAATAATATTATTTACATGGTGTGTCGTTGATTATAGAAGGAAACCGTGTCATATATATTAGGATGATGATGTCCCTTGAAGAGCTCATAAAGTTCGTCATGTAAATCCTGCAGGTGGACTTGGTCCGACATGCTGATAAGGTTGAGTGTACTACTCATGGAGTTAGATATTAATTAATTAAATTGTCAGTAATTTAATTAATTAATGGACATTCGAGATCTTAAACACGGGGAGAATTTGTACACATAATATGGTGGAGCCCATATTTAATTATGGGGGTTGTGAGGTAGTTCAATGATAATCCTTTAGTGGATTGGATTATCATTAATGGATCAGGCTTTGGATCCATTAGGAGGCCAAGACTCAACTCCTCCTCATGGTCTCTATTGTAGTCTATATATACCCCATGAAGTCATGAAACCAAGACCTAATCAAGAGAACCAAACCTTGGGTTTTTCCTCTCTCTTTTCTCTCTCCTAGGGTTCATTGGCATCGGCGGCAGGGGATTGGAAGAGAAGGCTTTCGGCTGGGATTTTGGGGAAGGAAGAGCTTGTTTCTTTCTTCTCCTCTCTTCCTCTCTTCTTCCTCTTTCGGGTGAGCACAACTTGGCTCTTGGAGGTGGCCGGCGGCAACAAGGAGAAGGGAAAAAGGGTGGTCGGCGGCTAGGGTTGTGAGGAAGGAGATAATTCCTTCTCTCTTCCTCTTCCTCTTATTCTTCTTCCTCTTCTATCCTTCTATTCTCTTCATTGGTGGATGGCGGCGCAAGGAAAGGAAGAAGGAAGGTCTTCTCCCTTTGGTGGGCGGCGGCACAAAGGAGGAGGGAAGGAAGGTGGTCGGCGCAAGTTGGAAGAAGGACGCTTTTCTTCTCCCCTCTAGGGTTTCGGCGCAAACAAGAAGGGAGGAAAGAGATGTCTTGGTGACTTTGTTTCTTGGACGATCGTCGCCTACACAACGTCCAAGAAGGGGATAGGACATACGATAGAAGATCGCGAGGTAAACAAGAGGTATATTTCTTGTTTGGTTCCTTCATGTATCTTGTTTTCATTGTATGTTGTTATTTGTCATGGACCCGAAGATAAACACAAAAACCGGCGATCTATTCATCGTCTATTCCGCGGCTAATCAACTAGACGAGTTAGATTGCTTAAATAACAAGTTTGTTCAAGCGATCACTTAAGTTGATTAGTACGATGATGAAACGGTTGCTTGGGTGATTCCTTTCCATCCGGATTTGTTTTTATTAATAAAATTTTAATCCGGGAACATGGACAGGATTTCCATACATAACCGAAACCAACACCTTGGTGTTCCTTTAGCTTCGGCGAAGCTTCGGATTGTAAATTATGGATCCCTTCTTAATGTGGTGTCTAAGAAGATTATCTTTTAGCTAAAGTACACTTAACCTTATGCGGTGGCGTGGTGGCAGGGGGAGCTCTTGGAGCTAGTACGATACACTACAAGCAGTTGAATGCTATTGGTTATCTATTCTCCTCATTCCAAGTGGGGTGATTGACAAGTTCTATGGAATTTGCAAGTTTTTTGTTTGGTCCACTAAGCATCCGCCGATCTCATGAGCAACTATTTTCTTATCCAAAGACGAAAGAGACTATGACATTCAAGACTTGCATTCATGGAATAACGCTTTGCTATGTCGGACATTCTTGAACACCCAAACTAAGAATGATTCATTTTGGGTTCATTGTTACCTCAAGGGTGCAGATTTTTTGTAGTGGCAATGCAAAGTGTCAACCTTTCCTTTGATCAAGAAGTTGGTATACATTCATAACCAAATTGTGCAGAAGGGGGTTATGGGGTGGCCAACATGAAGGTTTTGGAATGGTTTACAGTAGAGAAGAATGACACAGCTAATGCCCATCGATTTTTCTAGCCATGGGCATCAGCTATCTCTTGAGTACCAATTGTATAAGAAACCGACCTACTGGCCAAGCACTGGTTTTGCTATTGGATGCTTGCTCAAAAGGTGATTGAAGACAGTAGACAGATCGACATTTGAACCTCACAAGCTGTGTTACCTATGCCAGTAAGTTGTCGAGTCAAATGATCATATTTTCTTCCATTGCCAAATCACGAGACAACTTTGGGACAATGTTCGGGAGTGGCTGGGCATCCGACCAGTCATTTACATGGCGGGAAGTTTATTTAGAGTTTTCTGGAGGCAAATGCCAAGGCTTGCTAATTAACACCAACCTGTGTGATTTTTCATAGAACCAATTTCGCTTTGAAGATGAGGTATCTCGTATTAAGAGGATGTTTTTCAAAGTTTAGATTCATATCTATTATTTTTTAGATATATAGTATATGTAATTTTCATATAACTTTCTTGATTTAGAGTCGCCAAAAATATTAAACTAAGGTTGCGTTTGGTAAGGATAATATAATCAAGTCTGTAATATAATCAAGTTTGTAATGTAATGTAATTTTGATTATATTACTATGTTTAGTAACGAATTATATGTAATCTTTGATAACCATAGATTGTGTTTGGTGAAAGATAATCCATCTTGTAATGTAATCAAAGATTGACGGCTGACGATCGATAACGACGACCGACGACAATGGTTGGCGACTATTGTCGGTCGGCCGGCGACCGACGACCGGCGGTCGGCCGTCGATAGGCGACCGGCGGTCGGCCGTCGACAGGCGATTGGCGGTCGGCCGACGGTCGGCCGGCGGTCGCGCCGGCTGCGGGCGGCCGTCGACCCGGCCGGCGACTGGCGACCGCCGTTGCCGGCCGATGACTTTACAAGTTGTAATGTAATCGGATTATATCGTTTTTGTTTTGTAATCTGATTACAAATCTTGAACTATTTTTGTAATCGAGATTCCATTACATTACAATTTTAAAATTATTCCAAACAAAGGAATCCAACTTGTAATGTAATTTTGATTATATTACAGGATGGATTATCCCCTAACAAACGCATCTAATAGTTAAATGATGGGGTGTTTTTAAAATGGAATTTTAAATCAACGAAATTAATAAATAAATATTTTTTAATGAACAATTATCTTAAAAATACTAAGTTAATGGTGATTCGTTATGAATGATTTTTAATTTATCCGAGTGACGAATAAAGATTTCTATTAAAAAAACATGGAAGTCGTGATAAGTAAAATATTTCTCTATGAGTAAAAAAATAAATAAAAATAATATAAAATATAAGAATTTAAAATTTGATAAGCATTGGATTTAATGCGCACGCACTAATTTCCTACTAATTACGCTGTTATTTTAAGTGCCTTAAAGTCTTGAAGACTCGGGGCGTTTGGTATACATTCGACAATAAAATGATAATGAATTTTGATTGAGAGTTTATGAGTTTAGTATAATCTAGTGGGGTTAGGTTATAAAATCATGAGTATCATATCCATATTTTGATTCTGATCCATATACCAAGCATCATAAATGGGAATGAAATAGATTTTATTTCCATTTCCGACTTTTAAATCCACTTACCAAGCGCCCCCTCATATATTTAAGTGCCTTGAAGTTTTGAAACGCTCCCGAAGATTCATTTAAGTAGTTTGATCCTGTCGCGAAGTGGGGTGGCGGTCCCACGGGCCAAGCGGGCCTCCCAAGTGCCGCGAGGCGGTGAGGTAGCCAGTTGTCGACCGCGCCCTGCCACGTTCCTGCAAAACGAAGGCCGTCAGCGACCCGCCGGGGAAATCCCCGGTCAGGCACTCTGACGGTCAAGTTAGTCTCCGAAGGCATATGAGGGGAAACTGAATCGAAAATGAGGCAAGGGATGCGAGAACTCGCACGCGCGTACCTGTGGTAGGGGAGTGCCAAGCTTTTATGACCGGGGGAGCTGACAACCCTTGTTCGCACTGATGGGACAAGGGTGTGGTGGCTGTCAGCTCATAGGGAGCACGAGGAGCGACGTGCATGGCGCGGGGTGCTCTGACGGTACGTGAGTACCGGGTGCGCAGTACGAGGGTACTGGATGTGCGGATTGACCGCGAGAAGATGTCAGAGATAGATAAGGCGTGAGGAACCCCGTTAACAGGGTCGTACCCTGGATGTAAGGATGTGCGGGGCGTAAGCGGGACAGCCTGTACCCCGAGCGCCGACTGGCGGGTCCGCCTGCACGGGACCGAGTGGGTAAGGACCGGGGAGCGTGGGCCGCCATGCGTCCGGCTGGTTAGAGAGAGGGGAGCGCAGGGTACGCCCTGAGTCGAGGGTTATCACAAGACGAATCTGACCCGAGTGGACCTCCAGTCTGTGGATATCTGCCTGCGAGTGGTGCCAAACTTTGTTCCAGGTCGGGGTAAGCTATCATGGGCAACTAGGCATTTGCCGGGTCAGCCGGCTAAAAGGTGGCCTGGCCACTCTTCGTCGATGGTCTGATAGATCATGTCCCTCCTCTTCACTCTGGAAGGGTTTACGGGATCGGGGACCTACCTGCCGACCTGGCGATTGCCCCGTCGGCTAGGCCTTCATGGCGCCAGGCTGGCCCGTGGGCCCGGCCTATGCCCCTACCCGTAGCAAGGCCGGGATCATAAGCGTCCCTTCAAGTCTAGTCGAAGGAGGCGGCGAGTCCGACTGACTGGACCATCTCCGGTTCACGGACGCCTGGCGCGCGGGGGGTCTTGATCTCGCCTGGGGGCTTCTTTGTGGGCTTGTCGTGGCCTAGGGATCCTGGCCGGATGACGAGACCACCCTGTCTTTCTTTTAACTGCTGACGGTTCTGTATCCCTAAGCGGCTGAGACCTTCTTGCCACTGTTGTTTACCACTGGAGCGGATTCCACGTATCTCGCCCCCCCCCCCTTCCTTCTCCCATCCCCGAGGTATTTTTTTTTCCATTCTCCGAGGAACGAGGTTGGGTGCGAGGCGTTTTGTTTCCTGGGCCCCACTGGGCCTGCTCAAGCGGCTGTTGCTATCCCGCCGCCTCTGTCGTGGCCCACCGCCAAGTGGCCCCGTTCCCTACATAACCGTGTAAAGTCTTCTCATCTTTCACTCCGGCGCGTTGTCTTCTCTTCGCCGGCTAGGGTTGCGGCTACTTCTCGGCGTTCGTTGCTTCTTCTTGCGGGCGAAACTCCACACCTTCGGCGTGTCCCCATGGCTTCCTCGTCCCGCAATCCCCACCCCTGGTATGTCACGGCGAGGTCTGTTCTCTCCCATGGCGACCTCGAAGCTCTCAGGGCGGAGTTTCACATTCCGCCCGATCATGACATTCAACTACCTTCTCCTTCGGATCAGCCGGCCACCCCGCCGAGGCACTACATTACTATTTCGAGGGATCACCTGCAGGCGGGCCTGCGCTTCCCCCTTCATCCCTTCATTGCCTTAGTATGCCGTTATCTCCGCATCAACTTGTCCCAACTGACCCCCAACTCCATCCGCCTCCTCTGTGGGTCTGTCATCCTCTTCCTGTTATACCGCTGTTCCTCCCACGCCGAGCTTTTCCACCATTTTTTCTATCTGAAGAAGCAGGAATGGGGCGAGTTTGTTTTCCAAGCTCGCCCTGGGACTTCTTTCCTTTCTGCTCTTCCTGCTGTCAGCAGGGGTTGGAAGGAAAGATTCTTTTTTATCCGACCTGTGGCCTTTCCGACCTGGCCACTTAACTTCCGGCGGGACTTTCCTCAAGCGCCCCCCCATCACACGGATCCCCAAAAGTTTCCTCCCTTCGAGCGCGCCCTTTTCTTATTCAAGGATAGGCATTACCCAGTCGGGCCACTCCTGGCTGAGCGCATCTTATCTGCATTTGGTCTCAGTCCGGCTTCCTTCATCCGCCCGGCCTCCTTATGTAAGTGGTCCTTTCCCTTTTTGCTTATCCTTTGACACTTATTGACTTCTGCCTGTTGTCCAGCTGAAATGATGTACCCCGCGTCTCCCGAGGGGGGTTTCAGGTTGGGGCACGGTGAGGAAATGGAGGCGCGCCTCCACGCGGTGATAAGGGAGGAGCGAGCGAAGGCTGCGGAGCAGTGGGCCGTGCAAGGGTGGCGCTCCGCCTTGCTGGCCAAACAAGAATCTCCTCCGTCCAATTCTTCTTCTCTGGCCGCCTCTGCCGAGGACAAGGAGGATCCTCATTTGGGCTCAGAGGACCTTCGGCCTTTGCATCATTCTTTGCGGCGCCCCGAAGGCGCTGGCTCGGTGTCTGTCCCAGCCGACCTTTTAGGGGCTTCCTCCAGTCGGCCCATCAAGAGTCGGAGGGGTGAAGCGGAGGCTGCCGCCCTTCTTGCGCTACCGCCACCTCCTCCTGCTGTGCCACCAATGGTACTGACGGTGTTGCCCTCAAGGGAGGCATACCCTCCTTGCCAGGAAGGGCCTGCCCATGAAGGCTTGCTTCATATGCTGTCGCCTTCTCTATCCGACTGGCGCGTCAACATTACTCCGCCGAGTGGTACCACCCCCATGCAGTCTAGGGACGTCCGGCTGCATGGCTCGATTTCAGAGAGGTTTATGGCCGGCTTGCGGGCGAGTGGTTCGGTGAGCCCCACCGTCGGGGTGGACGACTTCATGGCCTTGGCTACTCAGGTACAAGTTCACTGGCCGAGGCGTGCCTCATTCCTTCTTTTGCTGACAGGTTCCCGAACTTCTTACAGTCTTGGGCCCAGAGCTACAGCATGAGTGTAGCCATGTTGAACCATGCCAAGGCCCGGTGTCGCGCTGAGAGGCGTGCGGAAGACCTTGAGGCTCGGCTCCGCCACACCCAGCTGCTTTCGGGAGACGATTCGCTGAACGGCTTAAGGGCGGAAGTTATCGGCCTCCAGGACATGTTACGCCAGGCCCAGGAGGAGCTGGAGATCGCCAAAGCTCAGATTGCTGCTGCTGATGCCGAGGTGGTCCGCGCGCAAGAACGGGTGATCCAGGTTGAGCAAGCCCACCTCCATGATCGCAAGCGCAAAGGCGAGTTAGAGAAGGAGCTCCTGAGAGCCAAGTCATACCTCCACTGGGCTAATGAGGAGATTTCGCCCCTTCGCGCACGGTTAGCAGCTGAGAAGCAGAATACGGATTCACTCAGGAGCCAACTCCAGGATTTGCGGGGGCTCCGTCCGGCCTGGGATGTGGCTCAAGCAGAATTGGGGGAACTCCGTGAGAGGGAGGCGTCTCGGGCTGCCCTGCAGGCTGAGCTAGCGGAGTTGCGCGCCTACAAAGAGGCTGAGGCGGCCGATTAGAGGACCACCGATTGGCGTGTCTGAATGATCCGACCCATGCTGTCGAGATTTCCCGACGGTTTATGGATGTGATGATGCAATACGGCCTTAACGTGGTCAGGCAGCTCAGGCTCGGCGGGTATTTATCTCCTGATATGCCTCCCGACGCAGTTTCGCTCTCGGACTTATGCGAGGACCTGCCCTCCGTGACCGACCAACTCTTCAAGTGAAGCGAGTGTTTCTGGATTTTCCGTTTCTTTATACGCGAGGGGCTCCCTGCCCCGGGCTTTGTAAAGCGCCTGAGCCCTCAAATGTGGCACTTTCTTTTTTGCTTATTTGAGTTGTGTTTCCTTTTGGTCATGATGAAGTATGCTCAGGATCCGGGCTCGTGTCTTAGCATGAGAACCCGATCCCTCGATCAAGACCTCTGGCGAAGAGGCCTAGGGACAAGTAGCTTGCGGAAATTTTGGCCTCTTGGCCGATCGGAGCCCGAGGAGCGTGGGTCGCCACGCGTCCGCTCGGGGCTCGAGCCAAGGTCTTAGCGGGAGCTTGCCCGTGGTAGTTTTGGCCTCTTGGCCGAGTGGGACCCGGGGAGCGTGGCCGCCACGCGTCCGCTCGGGGCTCGAGCCAAGGTGGTAGCGGGAGCTTGCCCGTGGCAGTTTTGGCCTCTTGGCCGAGTGGGACCCGGGGAGCGTGGGCCGCCACGCGTCCGCTCGGGGCTCGAGCCAAGGTGGTAGCGGGAGCTTGCCCGTGGCAGTTTTGGCCTCTTGGCGAGTGGGACCCGGGGAGCGTGGGCCGCCACGCGTCCGCTCGGGCTCGAGCCAAGGTGGTAGCGGGAGCTTGCCGTGGGGCCTTGGCGAGGGGCCGGGGAGCGTGGGGCACGCGTCGGGGCTGGCCGGTGGCAGTTTTGGCCTCTTGGCCGAGTGGGACCCGGGGAGCGTGGGCCGCCACGCGTCCGCTCGGGGCTCGAGCCAAGGTGGTAGCGGGAGCTTGCCCGTGGTAGTTTTAGTTACCCCCATTTCCTTCTTGCTCGAGTCGCCAGATTAACCATCATCCTACTTATCTTTCGGGCTCCCAGTTCATTTAGGGCCCCGTGTCCTCCGATTATGGGCCTCTCAGGAGTTATCTTATCGCCTTTCTGTCTTGGGCTGCAGACCGATCCCTCGCTGTCTTTTCGCATTTCTTGCCCCTGCCTCTTTGTCCGGCCGTAGGATTGGCTATCGCCCACGACCCTTCTACCAACGGCTGCGATTAATGGCCGCTCCCTATATAGGCTCCAGCGACTACTGCTTATGTCTCTTCCTCGTATTCCTTCGTCTTCCCCTTTTTCCTCCCACCGTTTCCCCTGGTGTCTTAGCGCTCTCTCTAGGATGTTGCACGGCTTTATCAGGACGGAGGCAAAAGAGAGGTCGGCTAGATATAGGGCGGCGATGGCCGCCTTGCTTTCGGAGCCCCTCCCTGTCTTCTCCAATACCGTTCCGCCGGTTACCCGCGTCTCCTTCTCCGGCGTCAAACCCTATCGCCGCCTCCTCCACAGATAAGGGTGAGGTGCCAGGGGAGGAGGCGCCAGATTCTGACATTGAGGTTTTGCCCTCAGATCCTTTCGCCACGGGCCCAATTGTCTCCCGGACCCTTCTCATGACTGCTCTTCTCCTCCTGGCGCTGCGCCTGCCTTTCCTCGGAGATTCCCTCTCATTCTGTTGCGGCGAGCCTACCTGCTCCGCTGGCGACGGTGCCGGTTGTCCTGGCACCCCTCGATGCCGGGATACCCTACCTACGCCTCCTTCACCCCCACTCGCCTCTCCTAGCGAGCCGGAAGACCATCCTCCCCTGCTCTTCTGCCAGGGACTCATGCTTCTTTGGTACCCACACCGTGCACTCCTGTTCCTCAGCCCTAGGGCTTGATCACCCCTTGCCCCCCCTTGTCTCCGCTAGCTCGACTATCGGGGTGTCCGGTGCCCCTTCCTCTTCCATTCCTGACCGGACCCCGGCTCTTCGCCCGATCCATCTTGTTCTTCCCTCGAGAGCGGATCCTTCTGCCGCTTTTGAATTCTCGGATCCCGAACCACTGGGCTCAGCTAGGGTGGTTCACCTACATGCCCCTCTAAGCGACCACGTCTACCAGGGTCTTCGGTTCTTTGATCATCAAGACCCTATCGCCCGCATCGATGGCTTAGTTGCGGACGCATGTCGGGTATGTTTCTCTGGCAGCCATCCGCTCGCTCGACTTTTCTAATTAACCCTTGCCCTCTTTTGCAGTTGACCGGGGCCCTGTATGACATGGGTGTTTCCTTCGCCACCCAGAATTGATCCCTTCGTCAGTTAGAGTCCCGCCGGGAGGCGCTGGAAACTCAGCTTCGTTGCGCCTGACCCCGCCAAGTGATGAAGCCTGGAATGCCCTGCGTTCTGAGAACGCGGCACAACGGGGACAGGCTGCCCATGCTGAGGCACAGCTTCGAAATCTTTTGACAGAGCTGAGCGCAGCTCAAGCCTCTGAGGCTCAATTGCTTCAACAACTGGCTCACTTGGAGCGGATCGAGCACCAAGCCCGGACTCGTGAACTTCGAGCAGGCTCCGAGTTGGCCAAGGCCCAGGCAGATCTTCTGGAGGCCAACCAATCGGCTGCTATGCTGCTTACCGCCTTGAAGGCCAAGGAGGAAGAACTGGAGGCCTACCAAGGCGACCTTTTGCGGAGGCGCTAACGCCACGAGGCTCGGAAGGCCGAGGCACAGGCGACGGGCGCGGCGGGGCGCCAGGTGGAGTCTTGCCGCAACCTTCGATGTCCACTCTCTAGTTGTAGGCCTGCCCCTTTTTTCTACCTGATGTAGGCGAGGGCCAAACGGTCTGCCATGGATGTTGCTTTTCCCCCTTTTATCGCCTTCTTTTTCTCTTGTTTGTACTCCGGCATGGTGGTTAATAGAACGATCGTGGGGTCGGTTGCTCTCCTTTTGCAGTGGAGGTAACGCATGCTAGCACCTCGACGATTCAGGCTTTTAGATACAGGCGGCGTTCCCTTAGCGCCCCTGACCTAGGCGAGCCCGGCGGGCATCTCGGGCTCGAGCTGGCCCTTCAGATTTTTCGAGGACTTGATGAGGTGCGCTCGGTTAAAGGACTGTAGTTTAGGGGATAGTTTGCCCAGCCATGAGCTTAGGGCGATGCGCCAGGTGGGGGTCACGCCTCTCAGCTGAGGGTCGACCCGGTAGCTAATTAAGGGGCGAGCAACTTGCGTCGCCTCGTGTCCGACAGGGAGCCGATCGAAGGGAAGGGCTTATGTAGAGCAAGAAGAAAGCCGCTCGGTCGGGTGACCTCTCGGGTAGCGTGGACCGCCATGCGCCTGACCGAGAGCCGATCCGAGGGAAGGGCTTGCGTAGAGCCGAGGCTTCTCGGTCGAGGGCATCCCAGGGAGCGTGAGCCGCCACGCGCCGCCGGTCGAGGGCATCCCAGGGAGCGTGGGCCGCCACGCACCGCCTGAGAGTCTCGCCGAGGCTTCCCGGTCGAGGGCATTCCAGGGAGCGTGGGCCGCCACGCGCCGCCTGAGAGCCTCGCTGAGGCTTCCCGGTCGAGGGCATCCCAGGGAGCGTGGGCCGCCACGCGCCGCCTGAGAGCCTCGCCGAGGGTAATGTAGCAACGGTTGTTTTGCCAATAACCCATTCCTGAGAGGCGCACCAAATAGATGAGATATAATCCAGAAGATCCCAATTCCCAAACATGCGGCGAGTGTATAAAATATATTCAGGTTTCCAACTATGTGGGGCGCAGATAAGCCAAATTCAGAAGGCCGGACCATAGAGATGCATAGAATATACGAGGTGCATCCAGAAGGCCAGACATCAGATGTGCCGAAAATGTAGCATACATACTTTCCCTTATCCGCCCTGCTAGAAAAAAGGACAGATCAGGTACTGCCCCGAAGGGATTCGCCCTAAGGCCTCCGGTGCATTAACGACTCTTCTGAAAACAGATGAAAAAGGGCTCGCATTCCCAGGGAACGCTAACCGCCGAAACCCATATGGATCCCCCATTTCCACTTCCGATCAGGCTGCTGGTGTCCCTCCTTCTAGCGCCAAATTTGATCCTGTCGCGAAGTGGGGTGGCGGTCCCACGGGCCAGGCGGGCCTCCCAGGTGCCGCGAGGCGGTGAGGTGGCCGGTTGTCGACCGCGCCCTGCCACGTTCCTGCAAAACGAAAGCCGTCAGCGGACCCGTCGGGGTAATCCCCGGTCAGGCACTCCGACGATCAAGTCAGTCTCCGAAGGCATATGAGGGGAAATTGAATCGAAAATGAGGCAAGGGATGTCAGAACTCGCGCGCGCGTACCTGTGGTAGGGGGAGTGCCAAGCTTTTATGACCGGGGGAGCTGGCAACCCTTGTTCGCACTGATGGGACAAGGGTGTGGTGGTTGTCAGCTCATAGGGAGCACCGAGGAGCGACGCGGCATGGCGCGGGGTGCTCTGATGGTACGTGAGTACCGGGTGCGCAGTACGAGGGTACTGGATGCGCGGATTGACCGCGAGAAAATGTCAGAGATAGGTAAGGCGTGAGGAACCCGTTAACAGGGTCGTACCCTGGATGTAAAGATGTGTGGGGGCATAAGCGGGACAGCCTGTACCCCGAGCGCCGACTGGCGGGTCCGCCTGCACGGGACCGAGTCGGGTAAGGACGGGGAGCGTGGGCCGCCATGTGTTCGGCTGGTTAGAGAGAGGGGGAGCACAGGGTACGCCCTGAGTCGAGGGTTATCACAAGACGAATCTGACCCGAGTGGGACTTCCGGTCTGTGGATATCTGCCTGCGGGTGGTGCCAAACTTTGTTCCAGGTCGGGGTAAGCTATCATGGGCAACTAGGCATTTGCCGGGTCAGCCGGCTAAAAGGTGGCCGACTACTCTTCGTCGATGGTCTGATAGATCCTGTCCCTCCTCTTCACTCTGGAAGGGTTTACGGGATCGGGGACCTACCTGCCGACCTGGCGATTGCCCCGTCGGCTAGGCCTTCGTGGCGCCAGGCTGGCCCGTGGGCCCGACCTATGCCCCTACCCATCGGTAAACGCACTTATCGACGAAATTCCGACGGAATTTTCTTCGTCAGAGTAAAATCCGTCGGTAAGGATTTACCGACGAAAATTTCACACCATCGGTAATATTCTCGACGGAATTTTATTTCCGTCAGAAAATCTTTCCAATAGAATGCAAAATTCCGTCAAAATTTTCGACGAAAAACTCCAATTTCCGTCGGAAATTGATTTCTATATTTTCCGATGAAATAATAATTCCGTCGGAAATCCGTCGGTAATTAAAAAAATTCAAAAAAAATCAAGATTTAATTTATATTTGGGTAATACCATATATACATTTAAAACATCAATCACATTCACAACAATCACTACAAACCAGAGATCGCATTCACATTCACAACAATCAAACAACTACAATATACAAATCATCACAACAATCAATCACATTCACATTCACATTCACAACAATCACTACATTCACTAGATCAATCACATTCAAAACAATATACAAACTATCAAACAACTACAAATATTAGCATATCCAATACAAACATTCTACACATAAAGCTATCAAACATTCTACACATAAAGCTATCAAACATCCTATACCAAACTATCAAAATCATATAAATATTCAAGCATATCCAATACAATAAAAACTATCAAACAACTACAAGCATATCTAATCACAGAGGTTTTCTGAAATAAAAATCAAATCATCATACTAGTAGACTATATAAACAGAATAACAACATATGTCTAATTCAAATATGATAGAAATAATAAATAAATAAATAAAAATATACCTGAATCACAGAGGATCCCTAAAATAAAAATTAAATCAACATATTAGTAGACTATAAACAGAATAAATATATTTTACATGGTTTAATATACGAAAAAGAACACACATTCAACGATAGATTAATCATAAATTAAAAAATTAATATGTAATTGAATAACCAGGTAGCAGACGAACCTGAGGTGATCGGCCCGGCCCACAGAAGTTTCCTACCGATCACCAAGTAAATCGGGATGCGCTCGCGATGGGCGGTCTAGAAGTCCAGCGTCCCAGGGTTCGTACTCCATTTGAAGAAAAAATTCCTATAAAATACGTCGTAGTTAGGGATCGAACTCCGGATGTCTGAGATAACAACTAATCACTCAACCACTACACTATAACTCCGGGGGCAAAATTCAAATTACAAAAAAGTTGGGTATCAATGAACCAACTTTTGCCACTACTGATATTTAATAATTGAAAATTGGGGTACTCTTCCGAAAATAAGTCAAATCAAGGGTTAATTCTAAAATTATCCATATTTATTTATTTATAAAAATAATTATTGACTATCAATAGCAAATGATTAATTTGAGAGATCTAATGTCACAACTCAGAACACATGTCAGCATCACATGGCCAGTTGGGCCGGCGTACAATCCACCAATTATTCAACCAATATTTTTTTATTAATTATTTTACTAGAATTTAAAAAATATAATAATAAAATAATGTAATCAATTAGTAATATAAATTATATAATTGTGAAGTGTTTTTAATAAAAAGAAAATCACTTAAAATATGAATTTTCTTTTAAAAAATATCTTCTAAGTTGAGTGCTAGAGGGATTTAACTTACCTCTCCCGCGGCCATCATGAACTTTTTGTTAAAATTTTTTTTAATGAATCTAAGACACAACTAATTCACTTTAAACTAACAAGAATATATTCTTGACATTTCTTTAAATCTTATTATATTTAAATTTTCTAATTCCAAATCCTTTTCAACTATATGAAGTTTATGCACAAATTTTTCAATAGTGCTAACATTTGATTCACTCCAAATGGACTCATATTCAATTTTTTAAAAAAAAATTAAACCCTTTTCGGACATCAAAATACTTCTTTTCCAAAAAATTCTTAGTATATCTAGACACGTCAAATTAAATTCAAATCGACACCAATATTTGATTTCCAACTTGAACACTATAACAAATTGCCTATGAAAGTTGACCAAAGTAAAGGTTTGTTGGAAAAAGCAATAATAGGGAGAGTGAAAATGAGAGAATGAAAATCATAGTGAATGATGTGGTATGACGTGGCATGACGTGACACTTTACATGCACACGTTCAATTATCGTTTGGACACCATCGGCGGCCTTCGGCCACCGGCCCGAATCAAACTATACCCTGAGGGGCACGGTGAATCCGTCAGAGATCGCTGCATGTATGGTGCCACGTCATTCACTATGCTTTTTACTCTCCCATTTTCATTTTCCCTATCATTTTTCTTTTGGAAATAAGTGTGTATTTTGATTAATTCTAAAGTATGATTTGCAACTTAGATAATTTTAAAACATTAAATGTGTGATTTAATAAATTATAAATAATATATGCTTGTTTCTTTGGAAAAGATTAAATTGGCATCAAAATCCACTGGATTGCTATTAAAGCTTGCCACAGAGTAAGTTGTTGATGCTTGGAAATGGCAAAGCAAGAACAATAACACGAACACCTTCATCTTGTTCTACAACTTTGATTCCAAAATTACTAAGAAGCCACGTATGTGTGGTAAGATTTCTGTATGAATTATGAAAATACGTGTATGTTCTGAGGTCGGTGAATAAATTATGAATAGAAAAAATGATAGAGAGAGTGAATGATGTGACATTTTGTATGAGATTTTAAAAGTTATCATGTTAGGTATATTTGATTCGGAGGAGGCCGGGTGTATAAATTATGAATAACATATCTTTACTTAATATATTACCTATACGTGCTTGGTGACACGTTGGATTGGCAGAGGCAGGCATCGGGACCTACAGAGATCAACCAATCAAGTTCTGTTCTTTTATAAAATTAAAAAAAAACAAATCGATTTGTCAAAATAATATTGATCCTCTCCTGACACGGAGAAGAACAATGGCATCGATGTTAAACACTACAATACTAATATGTACTCACAGCAAATTTCAAATTGTCCTAGATTGATTCTGAAAATAAAAGTCAAAGAGAATCAAGGAGTTAAAAATAAGGTTGGGTTTCGACACATCGACGTTCAAGTCAATCAAAGTGAAGTGGAATGCTAAACTAAAATGTAAATTCAACTTATCTGTACCATGAGAAGGGACCTCTATATAAATGTGCACATTTGATGACCCTCTACTGTCGTGGTGTCACATCAATTGGAATAGAAATGTTATATCAATTGTTTCTAGTAAGAAATTAAATTAGTTGATAAGTTAATCTAAGCAGGCCAATTTAGATCATTGGACTACTGAACAACTGAGTATTCAACCTATAGACTTACTGAGAAGTTGAATTATTAGGGAAACATGTCAGTTTTTAAAAATGTGACAGGATGATGTCATTTTTAGTCAAAGATTGTGCGTTAATGGCTTTAATGGTACTTATATGGAGGCCCAATAGGGAAACCCCTGAAGAGTGAGGCCCAGTTTGGCCCAATAAAATAACCAGGTTACGGTCCATCGGAGATGGTTGACTGAGCTCAAGCTCAAGTAGCTAAGACAACCCAAGAAGAAAAGTCTATCCGCTGATCGACCATGTGTGGGTAGATAGACCTGCTAATCAACCGTGTGGCAGGCCTGCCAATCGGTCATGTGTTGGTAGGCAAGCCAGCCAATCTGATGGGAGCTTGACTATATGGAGCCGATTGGTGATGTTGTCAAGTTATACTGCTTGGATAAATAGGCCGCCGATTGGTTGTTTGAGGCGTCATGCCTATCGCCCGTTCAGTAGTTTGGCTATCGATGAGAATATATAAATTTAGTTAACTAGTCACCCATGATTAGGTGAATCCTCTTAGACACAGGATAAACTATTGTTTGACTGCTCGGACAATCAATAAAAGTGGAGCCCTCCAACCGGCCTATCCCTCGCTCGACCGGTTGAACAAACATGTCTTATTAATATTTTACTATTCCTTTACCCTCTACAGCCATGTGTTCTCAAGTTAGCTCATGTTAATCATTTGATCAAGACTTATTCTACATAGTTGAGGGGCCCAAAACTTTCTCGTATCAAATATGTTTTTCAAATAAAAGATTGTACAAATTCAAATATTTAACATTAATTTATGGAACTAATTCTCAAGGATAGTCATAAAAAAAACATATCTGAAAAAATTAGGTTTACTTGGGCCTCATAATTTTTTCCTCTATATTTAGGCACATTATTAGAGCAAAATTATGAATTCCACTGCTAATAAATCGTCTTCTACCTTCTCTTCTCAATCAGAATAGATTGCTCTATCGTTTACTTCAAGAGATAAAATCTGCATTGCAAGAATTAATTTGAAATTTTCAGATTCACTAATGTACATAAAGTGTTACATATCTGGCAGTGGTTTTCTCTGTTCCCCTTGCCGATTCAATCAATACAACAACAAATCTCTACTCTCCGTCGCGATGATCCACCGACCGACGATTACTGGAACACCGGGCAGCCTTCAATGACAACGCCGGGAGCTGTGGGACAGGAAGCTAAGGGGCAGCCGTCCAACTCATTGCCCCACCAATTCAGACTAACATTCTCCAGCTCCAAGCAGAGATAGATCAGGACGGCCATGAACGCCAATCCTGCGTCCAACGCACCTGAAAGTACGTAATTGTGCCGTTTCCACCAGTCCCTTCTATACCTGTACACCACGTAGCCCGAAAGGAATCCGACCAGAATCCATGTTGTGTAGTTCACCGCCGTCGCTGGCGGCATTGACCCGGTGGCGCCGATCAAGATCGGCATGTTGATGAGCCTAATCCACTCCTTGTCAGGGTAGGCCCTGTGCGCTAGCCAGACGAGTAGCGGTCCCACCGCGCCGACGAGGAAGAACCAATTGATGGCGGCGTACGTGCCGAGGTCCCCAAAGATCCGACGAGGACCGATCAAGCCCCATATCACCGACGCGTCGTAGAAGACGTGGTCGGCCGGGCAGGTCCACGGGCTCTCCAGAGACAACAAGCTCTTGTTGCAGATATCCGGAATCGTCTCCATGAGCCACCACGCTGTGCTCAAGTAAACAAACGCGGCGATCAACGTCCCTACCACCTGAGCCATGAACATCGTCCTCGGCGGAATCTTCATGTAATGCCCCAACTTGAAGTCTTGCAGGAACGTCAACGCCTGCGTCATGCTGATGTACCCGTACACCTTGAAGCACATGTTCGCCACCGGTCGACCGGGATACAGATACCCGATAATGTACTCTGTGATTATGTTCAATCCCGGCGTCTGGTTCATCAAGCAAGAGATCGAGATATTAGCTTGTCAGTCAATTACTCACCGTCCGACGGAGAAATTAAAGAGTCGAGTAATTAGACCTGATTGGTGGTTGCTGTGATGATTCCGATGGGGAGCGTGAAGAAAAATGCGATGAAGCAGGCGAGCAACACGCCCCACCACGGCAGCTGGAGCTGGTCGATGTAGTACTCGCAGGCGAAGATTGTAAACGTGATGTTGACGACGAGGATCGCGATGAACCACCACTGAGGAACCTGCTTATACCTGCTCATCAATCTCGTGTGGATGTCCATCTTCTGATATTTGAAAGCCGACTTGCTCATCTGCCAGATTTCGCTGAATTCGAAGGCAAATTAGGTAAGAGTTTTCGACGCCATGAGCGTGGAAAAGCAGGGGCGGCGGTCTTCACCTTCCGTGGAAGAGGAGGACGTGCGAGATGGTGGCGGTGAGAGACGCGAATCCGACGCCGTAAGTGACCGCGAAGAAGGTGCTGAGGTAGAGCGGTCCGTTCTTCTCGTAGGCATCGATGTCGAGGTGGAAGTTAGAGTCTATGATTCCGGAGATATTGTAGCTCTGCCCGGTGGAGGTGAAGAGGCCGTCAGAGAAGATGGGGAAGTCTTGGCCTTGTAGAAGTTGAGCCAGTAACTGATCGGCGTGATGACGTACATGATGAGCACGAAACCGACGGCGACGTTGGCGGTGGCGAACCAGGGGCTCGCCAGCGGGCTGCCGAGGTAGGAGGAGACGGTGGACCAGTCGAGGCCGATGGCCCCCAGGCCGAGGCCGTAGAGGCCGGAGCCGAGCTGCTGAGCCAAGATGGAGCTAGGAAAGACCCAGCATACCCAGGAGAGGGAGGTGAGCATGGAGAAGAGGTATCCGGGGAAGATGTAGTAGGCGAAGCTGCAGATGAAGGCAACCATGAAGAACTGGTTCCTTGTCAAGCATCCTTTTGGAGCTTCTTCCTTCTCATGCAAAGCTCTGCATCACGACATTTTTTGAATCATAGAATCTTGAATCTTAACGCGAATCTATTTTTTTTAAAAAAATTTAAATTGTAAATATAATAGATGATTTATTTAATTTAATTAATTTTCTGAATTTCATTTAATATGGTAGGTTTGAATTAGGAAGGAAGCACTGACAGTGAAAGACAGCTGGGAAATTTGTTGGATAATTATGGAGAAATAAATACATAAATAAATGAATGAGCTCTTTTCATTTCAATAAAAATCATAAAAAAGAAGTCTGTATTTGTATTCCATGTCTCTTGTATTTCATTTAAATTTCAATAAGAGTAATTCAAAAAGAAATGATTTTTAGTTGTCTTATGAATTTTAAATTCTTTATATATAGAGAGAGAAATGATCTGCTGCGGATCGTGCGGTGGGGACTGCGTGCGGACCAAGCGTCAGACCGATCAGGCAACTACTTGATTGGTCAGGCAACACGCTGCGCCGATAGTGGCCGATTGTCGATCGGACACCATCGGCGACCGAGGCCGCCGATGGTCCAAACGATAATCGGGGGTGTGCATGTAAATGTCACGTCATGCGGAACCATTCACATCATTCACTGATGTTCACTTCCTCGCATGCACTCCTCGCTATCATCGATGCGTTTATATATATATAGAGAGAGAAGAATGGATTGGTGCGACCGTGGAAATGAAGAGTGAAGTATAATGATGACGTGACACATATACACACGTCCTGTTAATCGGAACCATCGGCGGCCTTCGGCCGCCGCCCCGAATAAAACTATACCCTGGGGGGGCACGGTGAACCCGTCAGAGACGCTGCATACAAGTGTCACGTCATTCACTATGCTTTCACTCTCCCATTTTCACTCTCCCTATCATTTTTCATTTATATATATATATATATATATATATATATATATATATATATATATATATAAAGCTTATAGTAATGGATCTTGAACTTTATAATTTTGGAGAAAAAATGACAAAAAATTATATCATAAAATTTGGATTTTTGAATAAGAATTTAATACAAATTTAAAAATTAATATTTTCCTACACAACTTAACAATTTTAGATTTTATTAAAATTAGTCAAATATTAATATGAACGACAGCTTTAAAAGAGGAATATAATAAATTAATATTTTGAACCGAGTAAGGAATTGTGAGTATTACTGTATTACTCATTTAACATACCTAACTTTTATAATTCTTTAAATAAATAACATATTCATATTATACCTTTTCTATTTCCATTAATTAATATAGTTGAGGGCAAGAAGACTTATATTGCTCTCAGTCATATTAAAATTAATTGAGTGCAAGAAGACTTATAGTTGAGGGCAAGAAGACTTATAGTTGAGTGGGTGTGTCTCTAGGTATTTGAACAAATCTGTAGGGTTTTAAAATTAATTGCTCTCAGTCATATTATTTGAGGGCAAGAAGACTTATATGAGTATGTTAATTTTGATTTAAAGTGTATGCAACTAGTTGTTGGAGCTAAAAAAATTTGAATTATTTTAAATAAAACTAATATAGTTTTGGATGTCTCCTTAATCTTAATGTATTCTTGTTTTAGGACCTCAATTTGATAATGTAAATTGAGAAAATTAAATATTTAAATTTGCAAAAGTTTGAGAAAAGTTATCACAAACCTAATATACTATCCCTCAATATTACTAATAGGTTCTTAGAATCCTCTAATTCAAAAAAAATATCAAAATTATGAATTTTTAAATAATGCAGGTCTATAGCCATTTTTGTTTGAAATTGATTTTTAGATCTAGAAAATTCTGAATCATCTAAATCCAAAATCAATATATTTATTATATTCATGCCCTAAGATCTAAATTCAATAGTATAAATGAGAGCAATGAAATTTTAAACTTTTAAAGATTTGAAAAAATTTATCATGAATTTATTATAAGACATATCTACATTACCAAATTATTCTTAAGACTCCTTTGGTTCCTAAATATCAAATTTTTAAATTTTGAATGGTATAAGTTCATAAATTCTTAAGACTCACTAAACTGACTGATCAACCTAAAAATTTTGAATCATTTAAAATCAAAATTAATATACTCCTATAAACTTATCCATGTAGTCAAATTTAAATGCGAAAGTATAAATTAAAAATAATATATTTTTAAGTGGATAAAATAAAAATTTAAAGACATACACATGCAAAACCTACATAATTACTTCTCATAAAGAAAAATGAAGGACAGAATGAAAACGTGCTATATATTTTTTGGAATTATGAAAGTTAAGTAGGTGAAATGAGTAATAATGAAAGGTTTAGTTAAATATTGTAAAAAATTTGGTAACACATTGATGGTTTGAAATAAAAAGGCTAAGGGGTGTTTTGATATTTGTTTTAAATATTTGGCTGTAAAAGAAGAAAAGAATAATTTTATTTCTCACCTGAACAACGAGACCTGCACTAAGTTGTACGGCCACCACATCGCCGCCGGCTCAACGAGATACCGCCGGAAAATTCCTGCCCATCCGAATCCCAGCACCTGCTTCATATTTCAACCAATTTAAAAAACTGAAATTCTTATCACAAATTATTTTCCCAATTTAATTAACAAAAATAATTGTGCCTGCGTGGTGATGACGACGACGAGGGAGACGAAGAAGGTGATGTGCTTTCCGTAGAAAATCTTGACGGCGGTGACTACGTGGATAGCGTAGACGCTGCCGGCGCCGGAGTTGGCGAATATGGTGATGAGCACGTGCTCCTTGATGTTGAACGGCCCGGGGTTGAGCGTGAACTCCCACCGGCTTCCCCGGAAGAAGACGCGGTCGGTGATCGTGGCGGCCATGAGGTGGCCGAGCGGCACCACCGCGATCTGGGCGGAGATGGCGGTGATGGACAGCGGCTCCTTCCGGTACCAGAAGAACTGGTTGAGGAAGGAGAGCAGCACGCAGGAGGCCGTCCCCAACACCCACATCCGGAACGTCAGCGCCGGCGTCGACGGGTCGTCCTCTACCGGAACCGTCAGCGCCACCTGCTCCACCGGCGAGTTCTCAAACACGTCCTCCCCTGTTTCTTCTTCCTCCGCCCTCGCCGCCTCCGCTGCTGACGGCGCGGCTGCTTCCGCGTGGACTGCATGACGTTTACGTCGGTGGGCGTGAGATGACTGAGGAGCATAACACAAGCAGAGAAGGAGATTAATGGCGGATCAGAAGATTACGCAGCGGAGTTGTGATCATTTGATGCTGCTCTGCTTCTTCATCTTCTTCTCTTCGTCGATTGTCCATTATCGTTGCTCGATCTTTCTCTTCTTCCTCCTGGAATTTTTTCGCTCGATTTCTGTCGATTTAGATGGAAATCCAATCGGAGGAGAAGAAGATTAAAAGGAAGGGAATCGGGATCTTCTAATTTTTGAGTTTCTATTTTTTATTTTTTTAATAAATTTTGTTGGTTAGAAAGATTGCAGCGGCGGCAGCCTGCCTGACCAGAAAAAATATATAAATATAAAATAAAAAATTCTCGTAAAAAAACAATTTAAATGTCTTCGGTGTAAAATAAATTTCCAGGAGAATTTTAAAAATTCTTTATGAAAATGCTCTAAAAAATTTCTTAATGTCGAAATGCTCCCGGAATGATAAATTTAGATATGTAAAATAAGTTTTTAATTTTAAGGAGGTTTTTTTATCATACAATAAAATTGTTTAGGAGTATTTTGGTATTAATAAAATTAAAAGAATATTTTGAAAATGCTATTTTGATAATTCTAGTGTTTTTTTAGAAAAATAATGAGTACGAGCCAAGATAAGAGGAGAGAGAAAAATCTATTTGCGCTTTTGAATAAATTATCTTTTGTGTAACAAACGAACTAATAAAATTTTATAATAAAATTGAATAAATCAGACTAATATAAATTCAATTAATTTGATCGGATACCAAATTAACTCATCAATTGATTGATATAATAAATAATCAAATTGATCTAATTTATTAATCGAGTATAAATTAATATAGTTAGATTCAAATATAATAGTCGACTGTTTATAATATAATATTAGGCTAATAAATGATTTGATTTAATCGGTTTAATTGATTTATGTAATTTAAAATCAAAATTGAATCAAATGAATAAATAAAAAAATAAATTTCAAAATTAATAGAATCCGAATTTTCAAATTGTATCGATTAATTTAGTTTAACCCTTCTTTTATTCACCATTTAAATAATAACACCACGCGATGACGTGAGAATCAAAATATGGTCATCCATCACATCCCTAAAATATTAATTATCTCACATTTGTTGTAGTTTTAAAACCCAACTGTATTTATCAAACTTGAATAAATCACAATAAAAAAATATAATTATTTTAATAATGGGCGTGCTTTTCATGTCTTAAATTTGATATTAAATTAATGATTTTGATATTAAATTTTTTAAAAAATATTTATATTCAAAAGTTGATTGTTTATTTTTTTAAGTCCCAAATTTTAAAGGTAATAATTTTAATATCATATAATAGGACATGCCTAAGTCTTTTTTTTTTAAAAAAATTATAATCAAATGCTATAACTCAACTAGAAAGTGAATCCTAGAAATTTTTATTTTTGAATTTTTTTAATTTAAATATTATAATCTAATTGAAAAGATAAATCCTAGATTAAAATAAAAAAAAATATTAATTTTATGATTAAATCTGTTTAAAAAATTAATATTAAAATCGTCAATTAAATATCATGTTTAATATTCAAAATATATTTTCTTCTTATTTTAAATTACTCATTCGCTAAAATTAAACAACTACGTACTGATATCTTTTTCCCTTTAATTCCAAATTGGCACAAAATATTAACTATGTTCACTAACGTATGCAGACGGGGACATGCGACCCATGCAAATAATTTTAATTTTCCCTCTATTTTTTTAATAAAAAAAATGAGTTAATTAAGGATCTTGTTTTTTCCGGCGTTGTTTGATTTATTAATTCAACAACATATTGAAACGTGCCCAACGAAGAGTCGTCGGAAAGAAAACATTTCTCTATGAGTAAAATAATAATAATAATAGGAAAATAATATAAAATATAGGAATTTAAAATTTGATAAGGTTTAATGTTCACGCAATAACCTCCTACTAACTACGTTGTCATTTTTAAGTGCCTTGCACCACTTTTTCATTATTATTTTTTGCCCATCTACCCTTAATTAATCTTTACTCAATTTACTTAAAACTTTGACAATTCTATAAAATCAATGAAAACCTCCATTGTCATATTCTCCGGATAATCTAGCAATTTCAACAATAACTCTAGTCCTCCATTATTTCCTTACCTTCTTCCCTTTTTTAATTATAAATTTCGTCAAATAAATTAGTTAATAAATGAATAAACGATAGACTTGGATATTTGTATATAATCTTTTTTTTTTTTGGTATTCCTGTGATATTGGTGAAGATCTTCTTCATGCTAGTTCATCTTATTTCAGTCATGTAGGTCCTTTATTATGCATGGTTTCAATTGCGACAAATCAAATTGACGTGCAAGAACTTAATTAGCCAAAGTAAGCCAAAAGATATTGCAACTAAGAGATTTATTGAGGGTGGTTTAAAAATTGAAAAGTCAGGGTGCTGTTCAGCAAAGAAGCAAAATAAAGGGTGTGTTCTGAAATTGCCCACATTAATTTCTTATTTATTTATAAAAATAATTATTGAGTATTACTAATAAAATATGAGAAATGAATAATTTGGAAGATGTATTGTCAGAAGACAGATCAGCAGCACATGGAGCCATTATTTTTTCCTTTTCATTTTAATTATTTTACGAGAGTGAAAATAAAAAATAATATAATCAATTTAAGTATCAATATAAATGAGCGAAAATAAAAAAAGACCCTTAGTTTTTGAAATCATGCACCACAGCAGGAACGTAGCCAAAACTCAAAATTACCAAGAGTAACTATGACTATAATTAATATTCGACAATTTATTAAAAGGCGTACATAAGAATAGGTATTTACCAAAAGGTGTATCATGATTTCATTTTCATCAAAGGGCGCACTCATTATAGTGAACTTCCTCTTATACCCCTCCTGTTATCTATTGTCTTTCTCTTTTTCTCTCAGTAATAAATTCTGAGACGTCAGTACATGTAACGTGACTTAATTACTGACTTTTATTTTAAAATAATATATTATGGAATCGACGCTAAATTAAAAAACGTAAGGTAAAAATTGAAAAAGTATTTCACTTAAAAAATTTCTCATCCAACATGATTTAAAAATATAAACAAATGATTTTTATTTTTATTAATAGAAAATAATATATTAAATAATATTTAATTAATATATTTATATATATAATTTTTTTTGAAACAAACTATTGGATTGAAAAATATAAATAAATGATTTTTATATTTGATTAATAGAAAATAATATATTAAATAATATTTAATAAATATATTAATGTATAAAATATTTTTGAAAAAAAATTGACCGTGGGCCTGAAATAAAAATATTTCAGGCCCAGCGTGGGCCTGAAATTTTTTATTTCAGGCCCACGTTGGGCCTGAAATCTTTTGATTCAGGCCCAACATAAACTCAAAATTTAAAATAATATATTATGGAATCGACGCTAAATTAAAAAACGTAAGGTGAAAATTGAAAAAGTATTTCATTTAAAAAATTTCTCATCCAACGTGATTTAAAAATATAAACAAATGATTTTTATTTTTATTAATAGAAATTAATATATTAAATATTATTTAATAAAATATTAATGTATAAAAAGTTTTTTGAAATAAACTGTTGGATTGAAAAATATAAATAAATGATTTTTATATTTGATTAATAGAAATTAATATATTAAATAATATTTAATAAATATATTAATGTATAAAACATTTTTGAAAAAAAAATGACCGTGGGCCTGAAATCAATAGATTTCAGGCTCACGTTGGGCCTGAAATAAAAATATTTCAGGCCCAGTGTGGGCCTAAAATTTTTTATTTCAGGCCCACGTTGAGTCTGAAATCTTTTGATTCAGGCCCGACGTAAACTCAATTTTTTTTTCTATTTTAAAAATATATTAATATATAAAAAAACCTATCAAAACACTTAATTTCATATTCAAACGCAGGGCCTGAAGTCATCCCAGGAGGGTCTGAAGTCAAATAACTTCAGATCCTATAAATAATTAATTTAATAAATAATAATGAAATATAAAAAATATTTTTAAAATTAAAAAATTTTCAGTGCCCTTGAGCCTGAAGTCATCCGATTTCAGGCCTAAGGAGTGTTGGTGCAGAAAGCACCCAAGTCGAACCTGTGTTTTGATAATGGTAAAAGGGTTCAAAAGTTAAAGTATAATGTTTATCTAACATGTTACTCAAGTGTGCAGGAAACAAAGTCCTAGCGAAGGACTGCTAGGCACTTGGCGAAGGACTGCCAGGAAACGAAGACCTAGCGAAAGACTGCTAGGCACCTGACGAAGGAATGTCAGGATACAAAGACCTATCGAAGGACTGCTAGGCACCAGGCGAAGGACAACCTGGGATCCAAGACCTAGCGAAGGACTGCTAGGCACCTGGCGAAGGACTGCCAGGATCCGAAGACCTGGCGAAGGACGGCTAGGCACCGGGCGAAGGATAGCTTGGTATTCAAGACCTGACAAAGGACCGCTAGGCAAAAGTCCAACTGGAGGAGCCGGTTGGCATCAGGTAAATTCTCCCGAGAGGAGTAGGTGAGGACGCGTTCCCCGTCGAGGGAACAGTAGGCGTCGGTTCGACCTACGGCTCCATTTTGGAGGCTCAAAGTCAGAACCAAGACAGCTAAGGCTGTATAAAACTAACATATTATTGCTTTATGTTGTTTTGCACTAACCCTGGATGTAGGACCGAAGGAACAAATGTCTGCAGCTCAGAGAGCCTCAAAGGAGTGAGGCAGCTGCTGAGTAGGGCGCCCGGAGTGTCCCGGGCACCCCCAAGGTGAATACAAAATAGATGAAGCAAAAGAAGTACTTCGGCAGCTTATGGGCGAGGCGCCCCCATGCTCCCGGGCGCCCCCCATGCTCCCGGGCGCCCCCAGCGTCCCGGGCGCCCCCAGTGCAAGCCAACGAAGTAGAAGCCAGCAAAGCCAACGGATAAGAGTCGACCCAGTCAACCAGGGCGCCCCCAGCGTCCCGGGCGCCCCCGTCAAAGCTCGATCCCGAGTTTAAAGGGATCAAAGTTGACCGAGATGTGTCCGGATCAGGTGACACGTGGGGGGGAGGGGGGGGCGCCCCCGACGTCCCGGGTGCCCCCAGGGGCTATAAAAGGTCCCTCGACCCCAAGGCTTCAACAATCAATTCTTCCAACGCATTCACGCTCTTCTACGCTCGCGCTCTGCTCCGGAAATCTCCCGACTCGAGATACAAGTGCCGACGACGTCCCTCTGCTCCAAAAATACTATCTTCAACGAACGTCGGTAACGAAGAGTTTCTTTTAAGTTTACTGCACTAATCTTGTAATACGTCTTGTAAACTGTTTTTGCGCACATATAGAATTGCCCGCAGAAAACGGTCAACGACCGTGGGCCTTGGAGTAGGAGCCGACCGCGACTCCGAACCAAGTAAAAACTCGGTGTTTGCGTGTGTTTGTGTTAATTTCCGCTGTGCATTCTCTATTTCTTAATCTGAACGTTTTACGATATTCACCCCCCTCTATCGTTTCTCTCGATCCAACAAGGAGGGCTTGAAGTCTAATGACTTCAGGCCCAATCATTAAATATAAAAAAATATAAAAATTTTTTTTATAAAAAGGTATAATATATAATTACATATTATTTATAATTTTTATGAAAAATGTATAATATATAATTACATAATAATAAAATGTTATAGGAGTGGTTAGGTATATCAGTGAGTTTTGAGCAAAATTCATTGATGGACCTACCATATTTGGAATTCTGAAAACTCTATATTAGTAGACAGGGTTGAGCTAGGAGATGAGATTTTGAGTGCCGAAACCTCTAATCTTGCTGTATCACCAATGCTATAGGAGTGGTTTATGTCTATCAATGAGTTTTGAGCAAAACTCACTGATGGACCTACCATATTTGGAATTCTGAAAACCCTATATCAGTAAACAGGGTTGAGCTAGGAGATGAGATTTTGGGTGCCGAAACCTCTAATCACTAGTACAAAAAAGACTTTTAACAACGGCTTTTAACACCGGTTATATTAAAACCGGTGTTAAAAAAAAAGGCGGTGGCATTTTTGTAATTATTTGAACTTTAAAATACTTTTAACACCGGTTCTTTTAACAACCGGTGTTAAAAATATATTTAACTACGGTTTTATAAATAACCGGGGTCATATCTCATAAATTAGGGGCGGAATTACAAAAAGGCAACGAATTGGACTTAAATGCAAAATGACCGTGATTTAAGCCGATTAGGGCTTTGTTTCCGCCGCACACCTTCGCCTAACTCCTCTCTTCTCCTTCGACCGCACACCCTCACCTCACGCGAGCCGCCTCCACTCCCGATCGAGAACCAACGACGTCGCCTCCTTCGGATTCCATATCTCCGGCGAACCCTAGCCGCAGGCGACCGGCGATCCACTCTGTCCTCTCAGTTTGAGTTGTGCCTTAGCTTTGGTCCGCGACGCCACATCGCACGCGCCCTAGGATCCCTTGACCCTGGGTCGATCCAGACGCAGCGACGGTCCCACGGGAGTTCTACATCATCGTCGGAGCCGGCACTCGAGAATCTTCTCCGCCGGTCAGTGAAATCAGCTTCTCGCCAAGGATCGCCGGATGTTTGGAATCGAATGGGGCACCCACGAATCTGAGGTACGCCTGATATTTGCTTTAGATTCAGAGTTGTAGGGATGGAGTTGGGAAGTGGATTTCGAAACTAAATCCTCGTGTGTGGCAGATCTGATTTCGGCACCTGAGAATTTGAAATCGGGTTTCATTTCCCTTAGCTGCTACCTATTGATTGTTCTAGCTCCTTAGGTTGCCTCTGATTGGAAATTTTAATTGATGAGGGATCCTGTTTGTGCCAAGCCCAGATTAAATTCACGGGTCTTCCTCCTCTGGATTGGTCTGTCGGATTGGAGCAAAGGGGTTGCCGGCAACACAAAACCAGGTAAGGATTGGGTTATTGCAGGCTTGATTTGGATGGATCCTAGTATGATAAGTTGCTAATCCTGGACTACTATTCTTATGTCTGTATCGTGGACTCCATGTGTGGGATTGGAATTGTGGTGTGATTGGGTTAATTAGTAACTTAAATGTAATTGGATCATAGCTGCCAGGTTGATGATCCGCAATTGGAGCTTGTAGATGTGTAACTGTGGTAACTGCAATTCTGAGCTATGTTGTATAGTTCTTGGCATACGATGAAAGGCAAACACTTGGGAGCTTTTAGAATGCCTATATGGAAGGAACTACGTGTAAGTAGTTAAATGTCAAGTTTTTATACAACTATGATCTATAAGCATTTTTTTCATAGATAAATTTGATTTATTTGTTGCCATTTATTATATTTTTTTATCATAGTGCTATGCGTTCTTTATTATTTGATGTCTTTTGGTATGCAAGCTCCTCTATGTGCATGCTTGAGATATTGGTTACTATAATGAAAAATTAGCATGACTTTGTAATTGATTTATCCTTTTCTGCTAATGTGTCATTTTGATATTTATTTGTAGTGCCAAAAACAAACTGGCAATACAGAGTGTGGATATTATGTAATGAGACATATGCAATTGTGCTTGATGCATCACATACATAGTTAAATTATATGTATTAGAACGTTTGTTTATACATGTGGTAGGTAGAGCACCTATATTTTATGCACGCAATGCTGCATGTATACTGAATTTCTTAATCTACAGTACTATTGCTGCAATTTTTTTTCTTAGTTGCTGCTATAAATGGCTTATAAGCACTGGGTTCACCTCCTCTTCCTGGATGGGTTCCGAATGGAGGAGACCCCTGCACAGAGAATTGGCAAGGTGTTCAATGTGTTAACTCAAACATAACTGCAATGTACGGTAATTGTCTCCTAACTTATCCAATTGAAGAATCTTGCGTTCTTATCTTAATGGCCTTATTTTGATAGAGTTATCAATGCTGCAAATCTTGGAGGACAACTGGGCGATGGTCTAGGCAATTTTTCTTCAATAATTACAATGTCAGTCATAGTTGGTTGAATTTCATTTTTCTGTTAGCATGAGAAACTACAGTCTCATTCTCCAATTCATTCAGTTCATTTCTCAAAGCTCAAGCCATCACCTAGAATTTGTGTATTGACTATTGTTTGCTTGCTACTTTCGGTTGTAGAGATCTGAGTAACAACAACATTGGTGGAGGCATACTAGGAAATCTTCCTCTCACCCTGCGCACATTGTATGTTTTAAATGATAATATGTGTCTAACATTTCTTGTTTCCATAGATTGCTCTTGTTCTGTGATGATCTGCATGATTTGCCTTGGGACAGTTTTCTTTCATCTAATCAATTCACAGGCAGCATTCCAGATTCCTTATCAAAGTTAACCCTTCTGACAGACATGTAATGTGTTGTTTGGTTTTACACAATTGATCATGTGTTTCGTTTGTTAATCTCAATTTCATTGGTGGCCTTTGTGCTGTTCAGGTCAATTAATAACAAATAAATTGAGTGGTGATCTGCCAGATGCCTTTAGCTCTCTCACTGGTCTAATAAACTTGTGGGTTGGGTTTTGTATTTCACTAGATATTCATGTTTTCTGCTTATCCTTTATTATTAATGAGTAACATGTCCATTTTCAAGCAGGGATCTTTCTTTCAATAATCTCAGTGGTCCATTACCAGCCTCAATGGGAAATTTATCATCTTTGACTACATTGTGAGTCTCATTTGAATGCATAAGATTATTTCTCTTAACCCTTTCGAGAGTAATATAAATATGATGATTACTTTTTTGTAGTCACGTGCAGAGTAATCAGCTCTCCGGCCTACTAAATGTGTTGGAAGATCTTCCTCTCAAACTGAAGAAAATCTCCGGCCTCGTGAACCAGTTTTAAGCTCAAACTGCCGCCGGAGGAGTGAAAGAGAGAATGGCATAAAGCCGTGTACAATTGGAGCACTGGGGTGCATGGTGTGGGTTTCAAGTAACTACAAAATCAACTTGTACAGGGATGCAATCCTTCAGCTAAAGTGCAGATGTGTTCTTAGGTGTCTTCCACACCTAAATTTCCATCTGTTCCTTGTTTAACTTGTGCATTCTGAGAGAAGCCATCGATATATCATCTTTGTTATAGATTGTATCCATTGAAGTTCGTTGTAGACATTAAGCTAACACTTGAGATGGTGTTCATCGTCCTTTCACGAAACTTGAGAATGTAGTTTTTTCACAAGTTTTATTATAGACAGAATTTTGTTTCGTCTCATTAATTATATTGGTGGCAAAAGGCTAATCGCTCGTCCTCAAAAATAAATATGAAATTTATATAAAAAATTAAGACTTTTGACACCGGTTGTTTCTAGAACCGGTGTTAAAAATGATGTTTTAACACCGGTTATTTAAAATAACCGGTGTCTAAAATGCCTTTCCCGCCTCATAATTGAACTTTTAACAACGGTTATTAACCGGTGTTAAATCTATATATCACACCGGTTTGTTAACCGGTGTTAAAAGTCTATACTTACAATGCCGGCTGGATCAACACCGGTTCCGGAACCGGTGTTAAAAGTCGAAAATAACCGATGTTAAAAGCCTTTTTTCCACTAGTGAATCTTGTTGTATCACCAATGCTATAGGAGTGGTTTAGGTATATCAATGAGTTTTAAGCAAAACTCACTGATGGACCTACCATATTTGGAATTATGAAAACTCTATATCAGTAGACAGGGTTGAGCTAGGAGATGAGATTTTGGGTGCCGAAACCTCTAATCTTGCTGTATCACCAATGCTATAGGAGTGGTTTAGGTATATCAGCGAGTTTTGCTCAAAACTCACTGATATACCTAAACCACTACTATAGCATTGGTGATACACCAAGATTAGAGATTTCGGCACCCAAAATCTCATCTCCTAGCTCAACCCTGTCTACTGATATAGAGTTTTCAGAATTCCAAATATGGTAGGTCCATCAGTGAATTTTGCTCAAAACTCATTGATATACCTAAACCACTCCTATAGCATTGGTGATACAGCAAGATTAGAGGTTTCGGCACCCAAAATCTCATCTCCTAGCTCAACCCTGTCTACTGATATAGGGTTTTCAGAATTCCAAATACGGTAGGTCCGTCAGTGAGTTTTGCTCAAAATTCACTGATTGACCTAAACCACTCCTATAGCATTGGTGATACAGCAAGATTAAAGGTTTCGGCACCCAAAATCTCATCTCCTAGCTCAACCCTGTCTACTGATATAGAGTTTTTAGAATTCCAAATATGGTAGGTCCATCAGTGAGTTTTGCTCAAAACTCACTGATATACCTAACCACTCCTATAGCATTGGTGATATAGCAAGATTAGAGGTTTCGGCACCCAAAATCTCATCTCCTACCTCAACCCTGTCTACTGATATAGAGTTTTCAGGATTCCAAATATGATAGGTCTATCAGTGAGTTTTGCTCAAAACTCACTGATATACCTAAATCACTCCTATAGCATTGGTGATGCAACAAGATTAGAGGTTTCGACACCCAAAATCTCATCTCCTAGCTCAACCCTGTCTACTGATATAGAGTTTTCAGAATTCCAAATATGGTAGGTCTATCAGTGAGTTTTGCTCAAAACTCACTAATATACCTAAACCACTCCTATAGCATTTTATTATTATATAATTATATATTATACTTTTTTTATAAAAATTATAAATAATATGTAATTATATAATATACCTTTTTATAAAAAAGTTTTTTATATTTTTATATATTTAATGATGGAGAGCCTGAAGTCATTAGACTTCATGCCCTCCTTGGGTCTGAAGTCATCAGACTTCAGGCCCTCCTCCTTAGGTCTGAAGTCGGATGACTTCAGGCCCAAGGGCACTGAAATTTTTTTAATTTTAAAAATATTTTTTATATTTCATTATTATTTATTAAATTAATTATTTATAGGATCTGAAGTTATTTGACTTCAGACCCTCCTGTGATAACTTCAGACCCTGCGTTTGAATCTGAAATTAAGTGTTTTGATAGATTTTTTTTATATATTAATACATTTTTAAAATAGAAAAAAAATTTGAGTTCACGTCGGGCCTGAACCAAAAGATTTCAGGCCCAACGTGGGTCTGAAATAAAAAATTTCAGGCCCACGCTGGGCCTGAAGTAAAAAATTTCAGGCCCACGTTGGGCCTGAAATCAATACGGTCAATTTTTTTCAAAATTTTTTTATACATTAATATATTTATTAAATATTATTTAATATATTAATTTCTATTAATCAAATATAAAAATCATTTATTTATATTTTTAAATCCAACAGTTTGTTTCAAAAAACTTTTTATACATTAATATATTTATTAAATATTATTTAATATATTAATTTCTATTAATCAAAAATAAAAATTATTTATTTATATTTTTAAATCACGTTGGATGAGAAATTTTTTAAGTGAAATATTTTTTCAATTTTTACCTTACGTTTTTTAATTTAGTGTCGATTCCATAATATATTATTTTAAAATAAAAGTCAGTAATTAAATCACGTTGCATGTGCTGACGTCTCAGAATTTATTACTGAGAGAGAAAGAGAAAGACAATAGATAACAGGAGAGGTATAAGAGGAAGTTCACTATAATGAGTGCGCCCTTTAGTGAAAATGAAACCATGGTACGCCTTTTAGTAAATACCTATTCTTAGGTACGCCTTTTGGTAAATTACCGATTAATATTTGAATCTACCAAGATATTTAACTTGAAAAATCTATTATAACAATACATATATTTTTCCTTCAATGTAACATAACATGTCTTTTTATTTTTTTCTTTCTTATCTTTTTCTATTTTTTTTCACCAATAGCAAAGTTGCAACCCCTTCACCCTTCACCACTCCTAATTTTTAATAAAACCAAAAGTTTGGTGGGAATAGGTATTATTACCATTCAATATCGATTGGTTTGACTTAGATAATGGAATGAGAATCAACCAAAATTTTCATTTTACCCATATACTTAAAATATAAAAATAATCACATATCACATAGACTCATGGACAAAATCATTTTATTAAAAAACACATATTATAGTGAATATTTTGGCTTCATCCCAACGAACAAAAGACATAATAGAACATAATAATTATCTCTAAAATAAATCATCGTCAAACAAAAATGTATTATCTCCAATGACCCGATTAATAAATAAAAGTGGGAAAAACAAAAATATATTCATGAAATCTATAACATCATCACAAGCATATTACAACTAACTGAGTACAAAATCTCCAACTTCAGAGGGATCCAAATTAACAATAACTCAACCTTCATCGGATCTTCACAAATAACTTGAGCAGCCTTGTACTTGTTCTTACCAACGAATTCATGCTTATCCAACATCTTTAGAACTTGTGGCATTTTTAAGGATTCACCTTGAACCCAAGTTGACATTCACTCAAAGTGTAAGCTAACCAGTTAGCATAAATCCCTCAACCAGATCACTGAGTAACTTGAAGTCAGAATCAACATTTTGCTCAGTTGAAATTATTGCCCTCTTCGAAGCTTTTTGAACTTTGTTAGCAAATGATTTCTTTTTCTCCTTAGAGTGAGATACCCTTAATGTAATAGAAGGTTGTTGATTTGGTATCGAATCAACTTCAACTCCTTGTTCAGCAGGTGAATTGTCATCTGATATGATTAACTCAGCATTGACATCAGTGACGTTTTATGTAGCTATCGTAGGATCTTTTGTAACAAGGCATGTTGCTCTGTCTTTGCCATATACGATCTCTAACTTTGAAAAATAAGGGAATGATACATCGTAGAGACTTTGGCACCATTGAGATGTTGAGATTGATGGACCAGCTAGAGGGGGTGAATAGCTTAGAGACCCGAATTCGTTGATTTCTTCCTACGAAGTAAGTGCACAAGCGAAAATGCAAACTACAATTAAAATCAATGCTAACACTTAATCTCTCACGTGGTTCGGAGATTGTTTACAACAGCGTGTCCTTGAGGTGGACGAACCCTTAATCCTTCGGTGGATCAATCCTCGGCAATCTTCGGCTAGAGCTTTCTCCTTCTCGGCAGACAACAACCTCTCACAAAGTCTCTCTTCTCTTTACAAGAATGAAACTAGGGTTTGAGGAAGAGAGTATGCTTGAGAGCTTGAGCACTTGAGCAATAAAGTTTTACACACAACACGGCTAACCCTTTTCAAGTCTCAACTCCTCTTTAAATGGAGGAGAGAATTGTTAACAAAACAGCTCAGTCCCGGCACTAGTCGACTGCGCCCAAAGTCAGTCGACTGGTGTCCATCCAACGGCTGGATTTCGAATAGACCAGTCGACTGGTTCCTGGACCAATCGACTGCTACCCACTGTTCGACCAAATAGAAAGATCAGTCGACTGATTTCCATACCAGTCGACTGCTACAATTACACTCTCACACTCATCCTCACCGGAGTCGTCATTTGAAGCCCTCTTCCTTTGGCTCTTGTCCCTCGAATGTATACGAGCCCATGGCTCGTCTCCATATCATCCTTTGTGTATGCCTTGAAGTCCGCTTCTCTTGGCTCCACTCCGTTGCTCCTTGTCCGGCGGTCCCTCGGATTCTCCATCCTTCACTGACTTGAGGACCCGAGCACTAGGATGAGATCTTCGATATGTGTGTTCCACAAAATTTTGCATGACTCAAACACATACATCAAATCAATATAAAAATATAACTTAATCATATTGACACATACATCAAAACTCATGATCTATCTAATCAAACTTGGGTCGATTGCACCAACAATCTCTCCCTTTTTGATGTGTGGCAATATGTTTAAGTTAGGCACATAAATAGCAATTGAAAATTAGAGGCATAGCATACTAAGAAGCATAAACTGTTGGATCGAGAGAGGGGGGGTGAATGTCGCAAATCGTTCGGATTTAAAAAGAGTAAGTGCGCAGCGGAATAAAACAGAGCAAAAACAACGCTAACACGGTCGTTTTACTTGGTTCGGAGCCTGGGTCGACTCCTACTCCAAGGCCCACGGTCGTTGACCGTTTTCTGCGGGCAATTCTATAAGTTCGTAAAAGTTTACAAGAAAGATAATAACAAGAACAGTTTAGTAAACTTTAAATACAGCTCTTCGTTACCGACGTCCGGTGTAAATCGAAGTTTCGGAGCAGCGGGACGTCGTCAGCTCGAGTTGGAAGATTTCTGGAGCGTGTCGCGGAAGCAGAAGAGCGCAGAAGTGTCGCAGTGATTGATGCTTGAAGAAGGAGGTCGAGGGCCTGGGGGCGCCCTGGTCGACGGGGGCGCCCCCCCACGTGGCAGCAGATCCACACAAAGCGCAGTCAACCACTTATCCCTTGAACCTCGGGATAAGGTCTTGACTGGGGCGCCCTGTACGCTGGGGGCGCCCTGGTTGACTCGGCCAACTCTTATCCGCAGCGCTGAGTCTTCTTTGGTAAATCTGGCTGGGGGCGCCCGGGACAGCGGGGGCGCCCTGTGCATGTAGCGCAGACGCGACAGAGTTGATTTGCAATGGGGGCGCCCGGGACAGCGGGGGCGCCCTGTGTATGTACTGTCGAAGTCTTTCTTGTCTTGTTGTGTTTTGTGGTCACCATGGGGGCGCCCGGGACACTCCGGGCGCCCTGGTCAGTGGTTGCCTCACTCCTTTGAGGCATTCTGAGCTGCAGACACTCGTTCCTTCGGTCCTGCATCCAGGGTTAGTCCAAAACACAATAAAACAATAAAATAATAGGTTATACAGCCTCAGCTGTCTTGGTTCTGACTTTGGTCTCCAAAATGGAGCCCTAGGTCGAACCGACGCCTAATGTTCCCTCAAGGGGAACGCGTCCTCACCTACTCCTCTCGGGAGAATTTACCTGGTGCCAACCGGCTCCTCCAGTTGGACTTTTGCCCGGCAGCCCTTCGCCAGGTCTTGGTTTACGCCTAGCAGCCCTTCGCCAGGACTTGGTTTTCGCCTAGCAGCCCTTCACCAGGACTTGGTTTTCGCCCAGCAACCCTTCGCCAGGACTTGGTTTTCGCCCAGCAACCTTTCGCCAGGACTTGGTTTCCTGACAGCCCATCGTCAGGTGCCTAGCATCCCTTCGCTAGGACTTGGTTTTCGCCCAGCAACCCTTCGCCAGGACTTGGTTTCCTGACAGCCCATCGTCAGGTGCCTAGCAGCCCTTCGCTAGGACTTGGTTTTCGCCCAGCAACCCTTCGCCAGGACTTGGTTTCCTGACAGCCCATCGTCAGGTGCCTAGCAGCCCTTCGCTAGGACTTTGTTTCCTGCACTCTCAAGCAGCATTGTTAGACAACAAATAACCCTTAACTTTGAATCCTTTGCCAATATCAAAACAAGGTTCGATCTGGTGCTTTCTGCACCAACATAAACATGCATCCGCCCTCTTAACCTATACCCTATCACATGATTTTTAATTTTTGCATAAATATGGAGAAAATAAAGTTAAATTCTAACTTAAACCCTTCAATTCTCCCCCTTTGACACCATCAAAAAGATTGCAACAAACAATTCAAATAAAGACATCAAAGTAAAACCAAAATGAGTAGTTTATTCAAAACCACAATTGAAATCAGAAAATCAGAGTACCAGTCGACTAGGTCAGCTACCAATCGACTGGCCCTAACGAAAAACACTTCCATAATATTCTCAGTCGACTGGGCCTCTACACCAGTCGATTGATACTTATCAATTTCAAATTTCAGTCTTTGAGCTGAAATTTAGAAATGAATAAAAAATTCTAGAATATTTGAAAAATCATGAAACTTTGCAAATATTTTTTTTTTGACAATCTTTAACATGGAAAAATAAATTTTCATAAAAAATTGAAATATTTTTGAAATTTTGACCAAAACTCAAAAACTTGAAAAACTTTCAATTTTGTATCAACATTAAGCCCTAGTTTTAAAACCTTGTGTTTTTTAAATCTATGTCATAGTAAATAAAACACAAAATTATTTTCAAAATATTTGAAATGTCAAACTATGATCTATGGGCAAGATATCTATTAATTAAACATTTGTTTTCCCCATAGTTGGTCTATTATTACTAAAGTGTTACAATTCATAATCATCAAATTGTCATAAGCACATGTGAATCATGAGTATCATCCTATCATCTCATATGTATAAATAAAATCATAAATCAAGTCATTATGAGATGTACTAAAGGTAATCCCTATTTAGCCCATTTTATCATGAATTTCTATTTGAGCTAAGTGCTCCCCCTTAAGGTCTCAAGTCAGCCATTTTTCAAAATTTTGAAATTTTAACAATATGGTTGACTAAACCTAAATCCTCTAACCATTGAGGATTAACTCTGGCACATAATAAAGATTCTTTCTAATTGGGTTGACCAAGTACTCCTTAGGGATCTACTTCCTTTCTAGAGTTTTAGTTTTTGATTGTCCTCTAGCTAGTAGGCAATGATAGGTCTTTTTATTGCTAGAGTCCTTATATCCTAAGCTCGTTTACTTAAAACTTGCTCTTTAACTCTTAATAATCATGTCTAGGGTGTTAGAGCCAATTTCAAATTTCCTAAGAGCTTTACTAAGGTTATCCACCTTTCCACTTAATTCCCTATTGTTAGTAGGAGCCCTAGAGCCAATTATGTGATGATTGACTAGGGACATTTTGTATCATATTCTATTATTAATAAAGGCATGTTTGGTTATTGTACTTACTTTGTATTTGTGTCAAATAACTAAGTATAATAACGTCCTTGGGTAGTAGGTTCTTATCTACATTATATCGATTGGTTGAATCGATAGTGAGATGATGTAGAGAACACTACTCTAAATCATTCTTAGTCAAGCATTAATATTCAAGGACAATATTAATGCATGGAGACTAGCATGTAGGTCAACTGATGACTTGAGCTCACAAGTCATGGATATGTGATATCAAGTTGACACATGAGTATACATTGGAGAATGTGTACTGAATGACCCGCCATGAGAAAGTTTCATAGATTGTCATATGAGTGTCATAAACTTTCTCATGTGACTATTGGTATGAATAGTCCTTAGACTTGAAGTCACTACGGTTCCCTACATAAGGAGTTATGTACTTTGGTATCATCAAACGTCACCTGTAACAGGGTGGACTATAAAGGCAATCACTGGGTATGTAATGAATTATGCGGAGGGATGTGAGTGATGTAGATGAGATCTATCCCTCCTATATGACGGAAGTGATATCTGTGGGCCCCTTGATCGAGTAGGACTACTAAAACGCATGGTCATGCTCAAATGAGTCAATATGAGATATTGAGCTCATTTGTTTGAGTGAGTCTACTCGGGGATTAAGAAACACAAGATTGACTGAGGATGACACGGTCTATGCCTCATTGGTCAATCTAGATATCGAGGATAAAAGGACAAGGTCATACATTATCGTAGTCACGGAGGTTAAGTCGGATCTCGACTTTTCTTGTTACTTGGGTAGCAATGATGCATTGCTAGATGCCGCTCATTGCTTATGTATCTAAAATGGTTTAGACACATTGCCAACGTTACGAGAACCAATTGGGTCACTCACTAAGGACACGATGCTTCGGAGATTAATTGATCTTGGTTTGACTAAGATTTGATTCGAATTGGATTAATTGAGTTAGACTCAAGTGAATCCAATTAGATTATGGGATTGAGTCTAATTTGAGTTAGACTCATCTATATTAGACTCAACCACTTAATTATGGATAATATTCATTAAAGAGTTTAATAAAATATTATTTAAGAGGAAGGCTAAGAGACATTCTATTCATTAGATGAATAAAATACTAAGAGTCTCAAGGGATACCAAGAGGCTTGGTATTCATTGGGTTTTATTAGCATTAAGATGAGAGGAGCTCAAGGGACATAGACCCTTGGTATTCATTAGATGAGTATAAATACTCCCTTGTCAAAGGCTAGAGGGAGCATCTCTCTTCCTCTTCTTTCTTCCTCCTTGTCTATAACTCTCTAGTGGAGGTTCTTGTGCTTTGCGAACCATCCCAAGTTGCTAGCACAACTAAGTGTAGGACCGATGCACGTGAGAGGGGGGATGAATCACGTGACTTTTAAAATCTTCGTTATAAAATCAGAGTCGATAAAAAATTGTACGATGCTTTTGATAACGTGCGCAGCGGTAAAATTAAACTGAAATGCGAAAGCGAAAAATAATAAAAAAATTACACGAGGAGTTTTACTTCGTTCGGAGCCTTCGCCGACTCCTACTCGAAGGCCCAGGTTCCTTGAACCTTTCCTGTGGGCAATCCACTAAAAACCTCTACCGACAAACTCCCGATAGAGTGATTCGAATACAAGATTGGGCGGAAGTGTAACAGCCCTACACTTCCCCCTTAAATAATTTAAGTGCAGACAGAAAAAAAATTCGTTACCCAACACTTAGATTTATCTGAAGCAGCTTGGGTGTTGGGAGCGATCTTCCGGCAGCGGTCGGACAACGTCGAGTCAAAGCACAAACTGCAGCAAAGGAGCGTGGAAGCAAGAGAGCGCCAAAGCTTGAACCAGAATCAAATTTTCTTATCTGTTAGAGGGCTTGCTTGCTTCTATTTATAGTGCCTCGATGCATGATCTTCTCAGCTCAAATTTTATCCATCAACAAGATGAAATAATTAAAAAAAGATAATGTTTCTATCCTTTGCTTCAATTAAGAAAATAATTTAAATAAAATATAAATACAGAATATTGAAAAGTTAACCAAGAGGTTTTATCCTCTTACAATTTTATTAATAATTTAAAAGGAGATTTTATCCTTCCAGCTAAGCTTTACATGAGAATTTTAAGCATCAGTAGGAATAATTTTATTCTCTAAAAAGAAGGAAATACGAATAATTTAAATGATAATTTATCCTCCACCAAGGCTTTAGATAAGGAATAATTTTATAAAATTCAACTACAAAATCTAATTAAATAAATTCTGTAAAATAGAGTTAATGCATTTAGAGTTAATTAGACCCCGTCCAAACCTGGATAAGGATCTAACCAGGTCTCAACCGAGGTCACCAAAATGGGCCTAAGTTGGACCGCGCCTACAGTCCTAAAATAGGACCCGTCCTCACTGGTTCGCTCCTCCAGTGACTTACCTCACTTACCTCGTGCAGCTCTACTCAACTTCTTAACCCACCATGTCTTCCTGCCAGGGCTCAACCACCCTGGTCTTTTTGCCAAGTTTCAACCAACTTGGGCTTCAACCAGTTGTCAGGCCCCGTGAACCCAACTGGACTTCTCGCCAGGACTCAACCACCCTGGACTTCCCGCCAGGACTCAACCACCCTGGACTTCAGCTTGGTGTCAGGTCCTAAGTCTTTCAACCCTGCACACTTAGTAAAGAGGTCAAAACCAAAAGCAAGTCTAACTTTAACCTATTTGTCATTCATCAAAACTCAGGTTTAACTATTAGTGCAAATTGCACCAACACTAAGGTGGTTCCTTTCCGAGACGTAGATCGTGATCGTGTGGATACGCATAGAGGCACGGACACTTGAACATGTAAGAGATCCGGCGAACTAAAGGACTAGCGGGATAAGCGAAGGGCACGTGACAAATGTATTCCTATAAGATAGGAATTGTAGATCATTTTGTATGAGTTTTTCTTTCGCATAGATCGCTCGAGGGATCTTATTTCCGCTGCGATTTTAAATATTTTTACCTATAAATCCCTTCACCTATTTTCCTCTTCTAAATATGAATCATTTAAACTAGAAGAAGAGGAAACATGCATGTTATCCCTAAGTGTCATGGATTCTATTTTTCGTTTAACATGCAAATTTTATTATTCAAACATTTAATTTTTTTCTAGCTTTAAACAAATTATCATTAGTGCTATAAATTATTTTAACTAAAGTGGTAGTGGATAGATTATATACCTCACTTATTGAGATATCCGTATCCGAGGTTGAGCCTTCCCATTGACTTGAGCTCCTTTCATCCTCACTTGAGCTTTTTTCTTCTTCAACTTCGGATGATGTGGAGGTTATGTCTTCAATTCCCATTAAGGCAAAATGTGACACATGATGTTCCTTCTTTTCCGATGATGATGACTCATCCCATGTTGCCTTTAAACTTTGGACCTTCTTCTCCTTTTCTTTTATTTTCTTCCTTTCTTCTTTCTTCTTCACTTCCTTTTTCTTCAAGAGAGGGCATTCGTCTCTTATATGTCCTTCTCTTAACAATTGTAAAAATTATTTTTCTTGTCCTATCTTGCTTCTTGAACTTTTCCTACCATGACATTTATTAGTTGAAAAATATTTAAAATATTTTTTTATTTTTCTTACCATGTAAGCTTCCGCATCACTATCCATGGATGCACTTAATTGTTTCAAGTCGGATGAGGAACCTTCCTCTTTTACCTTTTCTCTTATTTGCCACAAGGGCTACTCCTCTTGGTTTGTAGACTTCTTTAATCTCTCCTTTAATCCAAGTTTCATGGAGCTTATGATTGAGAAGAATTCTTCTAGAGAGGTTTTCTCTAGATCCTTGATATGTAATATGAGTCCGCCATTGAGCTCCAATTTGTGGTTCTTGGGAAGGTATTGATGGCTTTCATTAATATATCTCGGTTGGTGAGGTGCTCTCATAAACTTGTTAGTCCATTTAGAATTTCTTTAATTCTAGCATGTAAAGTATATGTCTTCTCCCCTTTATCAAACTTGATATTGTTGAGTTGATATCAAGAAGGTCTCTCTTTGCTAACTTTGCTTCTGATGTGCCCTCATAAAGTTCTACTAGCTTATCCCATAAATCTTTGGCACTTGAGTAGCTCCTAATCCTTGTTACTTCTTGTTGGGGAAGCACACTTAGTAGATAATGTAAAACTTTTAAATTTGCTAGATAATCATCTTTTTGCTTCTTGCTCCACCTTATCTTTTCAAGTGGCTTATTCTCTTGATCCCTAGCATCTCAAAACCGTTTTCCATGATTACCATTATATCAAAATCGGTATCGAAGAAGACTTCCATCCTCTTCTTCCACCAAGAGAATTCTCCTTCGAATTTGGGTGCTTAGATGTGCGAGCCGGCCATTTTGATGAATTTGCTCTTCTTGACAGTTAGTCCGTTGAAGGACGGCCTTGTGCTCTGATACCACTTGTTGGGATCGATAGACCGACTAGAGGGGGGTGAATAGCTTCGTGACCCAAATTCGTTGATTTCTTCCTACACGATTAGTGTGCAAGAGAAAATATAAACTATAATTAAAATCAATGCTAACACTTAACCTTCACGTGGTTCGGAGATTGCTTGCTCCTACTCCATGGTGTGTCCTTGAGGTGGACGAACACTTAATCCTTCGGTGGATCAATCCCCAGCAATCTCCGGTTAGAGCTTTCTCCTTCTCGGTGGAGAACAACCTCTCACAAAGTCTCTCTTCCCTTTACAAGAATGAAACTAGGATTTGAGGAACATAGTAGACTTGAGAGCTTGAGCACTTGAGCAATAGGGTTTTACACACAACACAGCTAACCCTTCTCAAGTCTCAAGCTCCTCTTAAAATAGTAGAGAGAGTTGTTAACAAAACAACTCAGTCTCGATACCAGTCGATTGCCCCCAGGCCAGTCGACTGTGTCCAGCCAACGGCTAGCCTAACAGCTGAATTTTGAACATACCAGTCGATTGGTTCCTGGACCAGTCGATTGCTACCTACTGTTCGACAAAATAGAAAGATCAGTCAACTAGAGTCGGAAGGTCCACTAGGATGGGATACTCGGCCCCACCTCCATATGATCGAAACGATTTCGATTATTGGAGGAAGTGGTTAAAGACTTGGTTCCAAATAGATTGGACCATTGAACCGCATTGGAGATTCCGTTCGAAACTCCGACGGACAAAAAGGTAAAATGTCTCCGACCTCGACATTGGACCAAGGAACAAAAGGAGAAAGCGGAGTCAGATAAGGAGGTAACGAGAATTATTTTAAATTTATTACCTTCTTATATTGTGTCCCATGTAGGTGAGTACAAGAATGCTCATGAGCTATGGAGTAAGGTGATAGCTCTTTATGAGAATTCTACACAAGGACAAGAAGTGGAGGAGTCCAAGGACAAGAGCTCATTGGTCCAAGAGAAGGAGAATGACCAATCGGAAGTTGAATCGAGTTCAACATCCGAAGAGGAGGAGGAAGTGGAATTGTCCACATCCTCAAGTGAGGAAGAAGAAGAGCAATCCAAGGTGGAGGAGATCTTGGATGTTGAACCCTCAACCTTAACTATCGAGAAGAGTAGGAAATCCCACTTCAAATGCTTCGAGTGTGGAGGAAATGGGACACTACAAGAGTAGGTGTCCTTCACTTAAGAAGATAAAAGAAGTAAACCCTAAACCCAGTAAATTTCATTTAAAAATTAATGCGGATTGTAGGGATGGAGCCAAGGATAAGAAGCATATAATTTGTTTCACGTGTGGTGAGAATGACCACTACCACACAAAATACCCAAGGAAAGGAGAGCTCAAAAAGCTAGGGCATTTGAAAAATTGGAGAAAAAGAGGAGCTCAAGTCAAGGGGGAGCTTCAAAGATAAAAGGGAAGGTAATCCCTATTTTAAAGTTTAATCTAATTTCCAATTCATACATGCTTGTTAGAAATAATATAGATTATTTACCCAAGCATTATCATGGATTTAGGTATAATGATAGGAATAGGGTTAACAAGGTAGATAACCCTAGAAATCATTACCCAAGGCTAGACCCAATAAAATCCAAACTACCATGCTTAAAAGGAGGAAGGTAGTAAATGATCAAGGCATTAATCCAAGAAGGGGAGACATATGCCTAGGATGATGGGTAGGTCTAGGAATGACCAAGATGAATATGTTGACTCTAGGGTTAGAACCCTAGAATTAGAAAATTAAGTATTGAAAGTAAGACTTGAGGAAATGGAGAGAGTCCTAGATAGGTTCATTATTGGACCTAGGGGACTAGACATGTGTTTGAGTGGTCAAAAACCCAAAAAATATAAAATTGGGTATATCCAAGGCAAATGAAATGAAATATGCTATGGTAGCATATAACTATGGCAAGCATAGAAATTCCAAAAATGGCAAGAATAAGTCATTTAAAGTTAAGGAAAAAAGAACTTAACCAGGACAAGGTGTCCAAGGTTATAGGTCAAGTATCACCGGAGGTACACCGGTATGGCCTAGTGATTGTAGAAGAGCAATTACGAAGGTGGCTAAGGCTAAGAGCTCAAGGGGGAGCTCTAAGTGTCAAATTGGAAAATTTCTGGTTCATTTATGAAATTGGATCAGAAATACTGAAATAGGTTGGTTTCTGAGTATCAGTCGACTGTGCAGAATCAGTCGATTGATAATTTTGTGAGTTGGTTTCGATAAGGGTCAGTCGATTGGTAACTGTCTCAGTCGATTGATACAGGCTGAAACTGTTTTCAGCAATTGAAAAAGTGTCAAAATAAATGTAAACTTGTGTATAATCTTATGGGGAGATTAGTACATAATGTTTATGGTCATTAGAGGGTAAAGAATCCAATAATTGGAGATTGTTGGAGCTCTTTTTGATGTGTGACAAAGGGGAGAAGTGTTAGGTTTAAGTGGGAAACCAATACACCTTTGCAAGAAATTCATGCTAAGGGGGAGCATAGGTGAAGGGGTAGCAATTGTTGCTCATTTGATGACAAAGGGGAGAAGTGTCTTTGCAAGAAAAACCTAGTCAAGGGAGAGCTTAGGTAGAGGGGGAGCCTAAGGTTAGGTTCCATGATTTTTGCTTTGATATTGTTTTCCTAACTTAAACGAGTTGTCAAACATCAGAAAGGGGGAGATTATTAGAGCAATCTAGGTGCCCTAGGTTTTGATGTTTGGGCAAAGATTTAAGTTAGGTTTATTGTTGTATTTAATATGCATTCTGAGTATGCAGGATACAGGTATAACAAGGAAAGTCCAAAGTGGGATTTTGGCAAAGGAAGACCCGACAATAAGGACTGAGGCTGAAGGAAGCTCCAAAAGGTAAGTCGTGAAGGATAGAGAGACATTCGAGGGGTGGAGGCTGTTGGAGGAGGTTAGAAATCTAGGTCTAGGTTGGTTGGGAAAGGATGAGTGCTGAGTGAATGTACTCGGGCTGAAACCCTAAGTTTAGGGTTTGGGCAGTTGACTGCTGTTGGGAGCAGTCGACTGGTAGAGGGCATATAAAGATCAATCGACTGATGTCGGCTGAATTCGAACATTAGCTTGTAACGTTCGAATTCGACAGCTGGCAGTCAACTAGTGTCGGCACCAGTCAACTAGTAACGACTGGATCAGGAATGAATTCTATTTAAGAGAGCTCAGTTTGGCTGAGCAAAGGTTGACTAAATAAGCTTGGTTAAAGCTTATTAGTAGTCTACAAGTACTCAGGTGTACTTGCGAGGTTGTGGTGAGGTTTCTCCGCCCATAAGGAGCTACACGAACTAACCAGAAGCTTTCCAGGGAATCATCCATCGACGGATCAGGATCGTCCACCTTACGGACAATCGTGGAGTAGGAGCATAATCTCAGAACCACATAAATCGACATGTGTTAGCGATTTGTGTTCCTTGTTAGTTTTGTTTTATTTTGTATTTCGTTGTGTGCTAACAAGTGTAGGAAGTGAATCGTAGATCAAGTGGGTGATCGGCTATTCACCCCCCTCTAGCCGTACGATTAAGCACCAACAGTTTCTTCACAAGCTATCTTCTTTTCGATGTCATTTGAAGTACAAGCACTTTGTCTACATATTTCATTGATAGCGTGAATTTTCTCTTTAAGATTTTGATCCTAAATAATATGACCAACAAATTTGGCAAATGTTGGCAACATTTGGATAATCTTTTTTATCTCGGCCATTTAAATATTCTTGAACCCTTGCCTATTTTCCAAAGAGGATCGATTGTCATATCCTGCAAATATTTTATTAATGCCCAGCTCTCCTCCGACTAGAAAATTTTATTTTTACCTCTTCCTCGTACTGCATTCTTTTCCATAGATTCTGTAAGATTACTCTTCATCCTACTATCCAAGTCATATCAAAGTGACAAAAACATAAATGTCATACATATTAGAATCATAATATGAAAATAGAACAAAGATCACAACATCAATCTAAAATGTTGTATTAAAAAAGATGCATCTACTTCACATGCACTAAGGACTATAACTAAAAAGATGCATCATATCAACTACGATGCTATTCCATGCTCTCCCGATGTTAACTCGATGGTCTGGTTAGTAACTCAGAATGTATCATAACCATTTTTGAGAATAAATGAGAATATGATATTTTAATCCAACTAAAAAAGAAGCATCTACTATGGCATAATGTATCATAACCATTTGTTAGAATGAATGAGAACATGATATTTTAATCCAACTCAAAATAAATGAGAATATGATATTTTTATGAAGTTGAACGGTGAAACATCCATTAAGGATTACAATTAAAACTAGCTTTACCCATCAAAAAAATGTGACGTTATCCAGTAAAACATCACAACATCAAGCATCTTAGGATAAAAAACAGCACAACATCACAACATCACAACATCAAACATATTAGGATGAAATAATACGAGTACACATAAAAGTGTTCACAAAATTGCATAGAAAACAAAACAAATGTCACAACAATCCATTTTGCTAATTGTTATTCCATATCAAATACTTCATTTTGCCAATTGTTAAACATTTATAATGCTAAATTATTCCTAAATACAGTCCATTGATCAGTTGAGAACTTGTCTGTATGTACTCCATTTTAGGCCACGATCATGTCATTATCTTCATTCTGTTCATCTTCATCTGGTATATACTCTTGAAAATCATGGCTCATAAAACTAAGGATCAAATTATGAAGAAAACAACAAGCAATGATAATACGAACTTTGGTTTGCATTGGAAAAAATGAAGGGGAATCTAAGATTTTGCAACGCCCTTCAACAATTCAAAACACCTCTCAATAACATTCCTAGCTCTAGAGTATTTCATATTAAAATATTCTTCGGCTGTCTCGAGACAACGATCTTCCCATTCATTGAGGTGATACCTATGCCCACGATAAGGTGCCAGAAATCCATCTGAGTTGCAATATCCAACATCGACCAAATAATAATAACCTAAACCAAACACACTAGTTAAATTAATAAATGCAAGTATTATAGAAATTTGAAACTCCATCGTAATTCCAACTTCAAAGTAAAAAGTATTTGTTATTTACCTTGGATGACTTTAAGACCAAATGGTCTGTTGATGGCATCACAAAGTACCCGACCATCATGGGCAGAACCTTCCCATCAAGGTAACACATATATGAATTACATTTGTGGGCAACATACTCCCAAAACATTTGTTGCAATCCCCACTTTTCTTGTGTGATAACGTTGTTTTTCTTCTTTAGGGGTGTCACTTGGATAAAAATACCGTCTAAAGCACCTAAACAACCCTATAATAATTTTTTATTATAATAATTAGAGGTAATTATTAGAATTATAGATTGAAAACAATACAATTAAACTAAAGAATTATAGGTGATTAAAATTTTTTTATCTTAAATGTTTTTCGTCTACCATCTTCACAGTCATCACGCATCGGTTTAGGTTTCTTGAGCAATATGTCGTGCAGTTGTCAAATTGCTCGAAGACATAGATTGAAATGATGATTTACTATCTCCCACTTCGTTTAAAAAGGAGACTCATCGTTTGATTTTTTTTTTATGATGCACCAACACGTAGACAAATAAGGTCACAATTTCATCAACGGTGCATTTTTTGTCACTTTTAAACCCCTAATATCTTGTATCATATCACATAATATCCTGAGTGTTTTCCTATCTATTCGAAGTTCACCAATACTTATTTCATTGCTCTTTTTTGTAAGGTTGAACATTCATTCCACACGTGCAATTTGTTTGTCCTCCCTACTTTTTATTTGACGAATCCTACTTCGACGATATGTAAGTATTACAATTTGATAAAGTAGGACCACCAAACAAATCATGAGCATTCCATACATATTCCACAAAGTGCACATTAATCTACATCTTCTATAGTTAAACAGTGGTCGTGCCATGTTTATCTACATCACATAACAATCGATGTCACCAATAATAAATTAGAACAAAAAATCATACAAAATAATCATTCCAAAAAATCATTCCTAGCATTTGATATCACATAAATATAGAGCAAAAATAAATAGATCACACTTGAAAAAAAAATCTGTTTTGACAAAAAAAATTAACAAGAACAAAAATAAAGAGAACTCACAGTGATCTATTTTGATAAATCCTACTTCTCTTCCACCTTTCGGCAGATTTGGTTTGGACAAAATTAGAATAGGACAGGGAAGTAACGGGGCGGCTAAGAGGAAGAGAGGAAAAGAAGTAATGGAGGAGAAAAAAAGGAAGAGGAGAAGGAGGAGAAGAGTTCGTTGGGCACAGGTTGGGGGAAGACGACGCGAAAGGAGGTGGCGTGCGGGGAGAAGAAAGGAGGCGGCAGAGAGGAAGAGAAGTAATGGAGAAGAAAAGGAAAAAAGAAGAGGAGAAGGAGGAAGAGAATTCGTGGGCGTAGGTTGGGGGAAGATGACGTGAAAGGAGGCGGCAAGTGGGGAGAAGAAAGGGGGCGGTTGAGAGGAAGAGAAGTAACAGAGGATAAAAGAAAAGGAAAAGGAGAAGGAGGAGAAGGAGAAAAGAAAGTGTGCGCAAGTTGGGGAAGACGGCTTCGCGTGTGCGCAGGTTGGGGAAGATGACGCGGCGCTGGGCTCTGCTGTTCAAAAAAAAAAATGAGAAACGGGGAAGAATGAGTTAGCGATAACCTATGAGGGTGGGTTATCAAATTAAAGATATCAAATCCAAATATTGATTTCAATTTCCGTCTGTTAAGTACCATATATGGGAATGAAATAGATTTCATTCTCATTCTCATACTTATCAAATCTAAATAATAAGTATGTATGTTTCAAGGTATGTGAAAAATAAAGATTTTCTTTCAAGAAAGAGCTTTTCTTGTGCAAAGAGACTTGAGGTTTACGGTTTTAATGTTTCCTTGTTAATTAATCACAAGTGGCATACTTATTGTTCATGAAATAGACTTTGATAAAGATTGATTAAGCGTGATTGATCGAACTAGAGTTTACTCAAATTGAGCGATACGTTAAGTAGAAGGAGAGTTATTTAGAGATGGATATTATTGATGTAATCGATCACAAATCAACTTGATTAAAATTGATTTGAATATGGATGGTTGAACAAAATTGATTAGATAGTTGATTATGAATAAATCTAAATCGATTATGGTTGACGATATACTCAACAATTGAAAGTCCAATAAAAAAAACAGATAAAAGAGTACTTGGTGGTTGAAGTTCAACCTAGAGTTAGCACGAGAGAAATTTAATGAATCACTATTGATTAAATATTTGATGGCCGAAAATTCAACGTATAATGTATTAATCAGAGTTTAAACCTCTAAATTTGAATTCATAGCCAATGATACAAATATGTAATTAATCATCCCTTTATGTTGTTTCGTAAGGGCATAAAGCAATGGTGTTAGTCAAATTCTGCTAGCCAATAACAAAAATATATCAAGCGAGAAATACATGAAAGAATGTTGACGCCAGGGAGGTCACAGCCTGGTTATGAAAGGAGGCCCTGACCAAGGTTTCAAATTCAATTCCCGTCACGTGCGATTAATTTTCCTGATTTATCCAAAAGCAAATTCCTGTAATCGTTTCGCTCCTGGTTGATGGATCGAGACCCTGCTGCAACTTGCGCCGGCTGGGTCGACCTCCCCACGTTGCAACGATGGCGACTCCTCAGTTACCTCATCTTCCACGCCGTCGACCAGATGCCGGCGGCGTCTTACTCGGCGGGGCATAAGTAGTTGCTGGGGCCTGGGGTCTTGTACGCGGTGTGGACGCTAGCTGGGACTGCTCGACATGCTGCTTCCGGTGATGCTCGCCGAGTCTCCGGGCCTGATGCAGATGGCAGCCATGGTCATCGACTTCCTGCTTCCAATGGCCTTGCAGCGGTTCTGGATCAGAATCAAATAGATCGTCCAATAAATACTCTGCTTTTGCTTTCTCTTCATAAATCCTCTTCTACATTATTAGAGAGAAAATATGAATTCTACTATTAATAAATCCTCCTCTACCTCCTCTTCACAATCATAATTGATTCTTCTATCGTTTACTTGAACAGATGAAACCTGCATTGCAAGAATGTCCCCTTGCCGATTCAATCAGTACAACAACGAGTCTCTACCCTCCGCCGGGGTAATCCACCAACCAACGGTCAGTCGAACACCGGGCAACCATCAACGACGACGCCGGGAGCTGTCGGGCAGGAGGCCAAGGGGCAGCCGTCCAACTCGTTGCCCCACCAACGCAGTCTAACATTATCCAACTCCAAGCAGAGATAGATCAGAACGGCCATGAACGCCAATCCTGCGTCCAACGCACCGGAAAGCACGTAATTGTGCCGCTTCCACCAGTCCCTTCTATACCTGTAAACCACATAGCCCGACAGGAATCCGACCAGAATCCATGTGGTGTAGTTCACCGCCGTCGCCGGCGGCATGTCCCCGGTGGCGCCGATCAGGATCGGCATGTTGATGAGCCTGATCCACTCCTTGTCAGGGAAGGCCCTGTGCGCGAACCAGACGAGCAGCGGCCCCACCGCGCCGACGAGGAAGAACCAGTTCATGGCAGCGTACGTGCCGAGATCCCCGAAGATCCGGCGAGGACCGATCAGGCCCCATATCACCGACGCATCGTAGAAGACGTGGTCGCTAGGGCACGTCCACGGGCTATCTTGAGGCAACAAGCTCTTGTTACAGATGTCTGGAATCGTCTGCATGAGCCACCACGCGGTGCTCAAGTACACAAACGCTGCGATCAACGTCCCTACCACCTGAGCCATGAACATCATCCTCGGCGGAATCTTCATGTAGTGCCCCAACTTGAAATCTTGGAGGAACAACAACGCCTGCTTCATACTGATGAAGCCGTACACCTTGAAGCACATGTTCGCCACCGGCCGGCCGGGGTACAGATACCCTATAATGTACTCTGTGATTACGTTCAATCCCGGCGTCTGGTTCATCAAGCACAAGATCGAGATATCAGTTAATTGCCAGTCAAATCACCGTCCTACGGAGAAAGAGTCTAGTGAATTAGACCTTATTGGTGGTTGCTGTGATTATTCCGACGGGAAGCGTGAAGAAAAATGCGATGGAGCAGGCGAGCAACACGCCCCACCACGGCAGCTGGAGCTGGTCGATGTAGTACTCGCAGGCGAAGATTGTGAGCGCCATGTTGGCGACGAGGATCGCGATGAACCACCACTGAGGGACCTGCTTATACCGGCTCATCAATCTCGTGTGGATGTCCATCTTCTGATCTTTGAAAGCCGACTTGCTCATCTGCCAGATTTCGCTGAATTCGAAGGCAATTTACTAAATTAGGTAAGAGTTTTCGACGCCAAGCGTGGAAAAGCAGGGGCGGCGGTCTTCACCTTCCGTGGAAGAGGAGGACGTGCGAGATCGTGGCGGTGAGAGACGCGAAGCCGACGCCGTAAGTGACCGCAAAGAAGGCGCTGAGGTAGAGCGGGCCGTTCTTCTCGTAGGCGTCGATGTCGAGGTGGAAGTTGGGGTCGATGATTCCAGAGATGTTGTAGCTCTGCCCGGTGGAGGCGAAGAGGCCGTCGGAGAAGATTGGGAAGCTCTTGGCCTTGTACAAATCGAGCCAGTATCCGATCGGCGTGATGACATACATTATGAGCCCGAAGCCGACGGCGACGTTGGCGGTGGCGAACCAGGGGCTGGCCAGCGGGCTGCCGAGGTAGGAGGAGACTGTGGACCAGTCGAGACCGACGGCCCCCAGGCCGAGGCCGTAGAGGCCTGAGCCGAGCTGCTGCGCCAAGATAGAGCGAGGGAAGACCCAGCAGACCCAGGAGAGGGAGGTGAGCATAGAGAAGAGGTAGCCGGGGAGGATGTAGTAGGCGAAGCTGCAGAGGAATGCCACCGTGAAGAACTGATTCCTTGTCAAGCCTCCTTTTGGTGCTTCTTCCTTCTCATGCAAAGCTCTAATCACAACAATTGTTTGAGAAAAAAAAGTTAAAACTCAGTAAATGATTTAATTTATTTAATTTCCTGAATTTTATTTAATCCGGTGGGTTCAAGTTTGGAAGCATTTACTGTGAAAAAACAGTTGGGAAATTTGTTTTCTAGTGTGTTAATGATAATAATGGATGTCCATTTGAAGGACTTCTTTTCATTATAGTCAAAATCATAGAAAAAGGAGTCCCGACTTTTATTTAGTTGTCGTATGACTTTTAAATTCTATAATATTTTTATGATCAATTTGCATTTTATATGATTGGGTTTCATGGAAAATTGGATTTCTGTAGATTATATAGATTTTAAAAAAAGTTTATAGTAATGGATTTTGAACATTATAATTTTGGCAAAACAAGTTTTTATGTTTTTTAAAAAGAAAATTATAAATAAAATTTAGATTTTTGAATAAGAATTATACTTTTTTATTATTTTCTAAAAATCTTTGCAATTCCAGATTTTATAATTAACAAAATGTTATCATTAATGAGAGCCTTACAAGAGGAATATAATAGATCTGGTGGCTCCTTGAGACCTTGACGATTTGAATAAATAAATATTTGGCTGTAAAAGAAAAAAGAGTAATTTCATCCCTCACCTGAACAACGAGACCTGCACTAAATTGTACGGCCACCACATCGCCGCCGGCTCAACGAGATAGCGCCGGAATATTCCCGCCCATCCGAATCCCAGCACCTGCTTCATGTTCAACCAATTTTTAAAAACTGAAATTCTTATCACAAATTATTTCCCCAAATTAATTAACAAAAATAACTGTGCCTGCGTGGTGACGACGACGACGAGAGAGACGAAGAAGTTGATGTGCTTTTGGTAGAAAATCTTGACGGCGGTGACGATGTGCATGGCGTAGACGCTGCCGGCGCCGGAGTTGGCGAAGATGGTGATGAGCACGTGCTCCTTGATGTTGAACGGCCCGGGGTTGAGCGTGAACTCCCACCGGCTTCCCCGGAAGAAGACTCGGTCGGTGATCGTGGCGGCCATGAGGTGGCCGAGCGGCACCACCGCGATCTGGGCGGAGATGGCGGTGATGGACAGCGGCTCCTTCCGGTACCAGAAGAACTGGTTGAGGAAGGAGAGCAGCACGCATGAGGCCGTCCCCAGCACCCACATCCGGAACGTCAGCGCCGGCGTCGACGGGTCGTCCTCCACTGGCACCGTCAGCGCCACCTGCTCGACCGGCGAGTTCTCCAGCACCTCCTCCCCTGTTTCTTCTTCCTCCGCCTCCGCCGCCGCCGCCGCCGCTGCTGACGGCGCGGCTGCTTCCTCGCGAACTGCATAACGTCGACGTCGGTGGGCGTGAGATGCCTGAGGAGCATAACACAAGCAGAGAAGGAGATTAATGGCGGATCAGAAGCTTACGCAGCGGAGTTGTGATCATTTTATGCTGCTCTTCCTCTTCTTCTTCTTCTCTTCGTCGATTGTCCATTATTGTTGTTCGATCTTTCTCTTCTTCCTCCTTGAATTTTTTCGCACGATTTCTGTCGATTTAGATGGGAATCCAATCGGAGGAGAAGAAATTGAAAGCATAGGAGTTGTTGGCATTGATAAGAAGGGGAATCGGGATCTTCTAATTCTAATTTTCGAGTTTCTATTATTTATTTATTTTTATTAATTTGTCGGTCAGAACGATTAGAGCAGCTTCAGGCTGCAGCTGGTTGACCAGAAAAAATATATATGTATTTAAAAAAAGATTTTTCCCCTCATTTTTTAAAAAACAATTTAAATTTCTTCGGTGTAAAATAAATTTTCAGGATATATATATATATATTTTAAAAATTCTTTATTAATATCAAAATGCCCCCGAAATGATAAATTTAGAAATATATAGCAGGGGTATTTTTTATCATAGAATAAAAATGTTTAGAGGTATTTTGGTATTAATAAAATGTAAGAATATTTATAAAATCCTATTTTGATAATCCTATTGTAATTTTTTAAAAAAATAGTGTGTGAGAGTGGAGATAAGAGAAGGAAAAAAAATCTATTTACACTTTTATTAAATAATTAACATCTATAAAATATTAAATAATCTTATATTTGTTGGAGTTTTAAACCCAAATGGATCTCTAAAAATTGTATAAATAATAATAATAATAATAACACTATTTTTTTAAAAAAAAACAACCACATGATTATTCCCCCTTAATTTACTTAAAAGAAATAATATAATTAAATACAACAATTTGGCACAAAATATCAACCACGTTCAGGCAACGCAGGTAGACGGAGAGTTGTGGCTTATGCAACTTTAATAATTTTTTTTTCCGGCGTCGTTCGATTTATTAATTTAATAAAACTATTTGCAAATCACATGTGGTCACGTCCAACGAAGAGTTGTTGGTAGGACAACATTGCTCTATGAGTTACATAATAATAATAATAATAATAATAATAATAATAATAATAATAATAGGAAACAAATTAAAAAAAATAGGAATTTAGAATTTGATAAGCATTTAACGTACACGCAATAACCTCCTCCTACAAACTACATTGTCATTTTAAATTCCTGGAACGACTCATATTATATTTTTGCCAATCAACCCTTAAACTTCTCTCAATTTACTTAAAACATTGACAATTCGATAAATCGCTTAAAACGTCCATTGACAATCTAGTCCTCCTTCATTGTTTCCTTACCTTCGCCACTCTTTTTTTACTCTTTTTTTTTCACTATTAAATCAATTTTGCGTCAAACAAATTAGTTAATAAATGATAAACTTTAAGATTGGCTCATAAATCTTTTTTAAAATTTATGTTAGTGTTTATATGATATCATGGGGGAATATCTTCTTCATGCTAATTCTAAGAGCGAATCTAGAATTTTAAATTTAGGGATCATCTCCTAATAATGTGCTGACTTCTTATGTGGAGACATCGTCGCAGGGCAACTTGATTGATCTGTCGACACTCGATCGCCCAAACTCTTCTTTCATCTTCAGGCCATTGCCTCCCTAATCTTATATTATAGATCCAGCCGTAGCTAGTTCTATCTTATTTGGAGTCAAGTAGGTCCTTTATTGTCAAAAGACACATCAGAATAACACCTGGGATGTTAGGCGATTCGTTCAATCCTACTTAGGGAGTGTTTGGGAGAGCTTTTACTTCTTGAAAAGTGATTCTTGTAGTGATTATCTTGAAGTTAGTAAGAAGCTAAAGCATGCAGTGTTTGGAAATAGAAGTCAAAAACTGATACACGGTAAAGTTTGAGTGTTTGGTGAATAATCACTTTTAAGCTTAATTTTTAATTAAATGACAATAATATCCTTAAACTATCAAAATTAATTTTTTTCAATTATCTAAATATAATTTTGATACATCATCTATAATGTTTTATATATTTAATATTATATTTTAAATATTATATCAAAATTATTATTTTTAATAATATATATATTTAAAAAAATATAAAGTTAATAAAAATATAAAAATAATAAAATAATAAAATTTATATAAATTTATACAAATATGTATAAATTTTTTGAAAATATAAATTATATAAAAATATAAGATTTTATTTAAAAATGTGATGGTAATATGTAAAATAATAAATTTATTAAGGGTATAAATGTCAATTTTTAATTCTACACCATAAGCAAAAAAGCAGAAGCAGAAAAAAGCATCAAATTGTTGCTTCTAGCTTTTGAGTAAAAGTTGTAGAAGTTAAAGCAGAATCTGGCATTCCCAAACACTCAAAAGCACTTTTGCATGGCTAGAAGCTAAAAAGCAGTAAGCAGAAGCTCTCCCAAACACTCCCTTAGTGCTTGATTATTTATTTATTTATTTGTATGTTATAAATATATCATTTATAATTTTATTTTTAAGATTTAAGGATTAAATTATAATATTAAAAAATCAAAATGAAAAAATAAATAAATGCTCACAAAAGTGTGGGGGATAAGAAATGGGGATTACGTCGTTCTTTTTATTCGACATGTGTCGTTACTTTTTTTGGAAAAAAAAATTATAAGGAACGTTTGTCATTAATAGGGATGAAAATAGGTCAAACAATCTGTCAGGATCCGTGGTTTGACCTATATTTAACCTAGCCTAGTCTGGCCTGACCTGTTTAGAAATACGATAATATTCAAGCCTATTTCAAAATCTATTTTTCTTATCAAGTCAAGTCCAAACTTAATATAAAGACTACCGAGCCTGACAGACTGTCCTGAGCCCATTAAAATTAGATACATATGTATATATTTGTAGGTTTGACCTGTTTTGAGACCTGTATGATACAAGACCTATTTTGAGGTTGTATAATGCAAGGCTTGTTAAGGTTGATTTTCAATCTGTTTAATCTGTTAGCCTGTATAAAGTGTTCTAATTTACAGGCTTTGTAAACAGGCTGCAGGCCAGGTCAGACTATTGAACAGGTCAGGCTTAGGCCAAGAACAAAGCTTATAATAGGTCACAGGTCAAACTAAAGTCATTTTGTTACTACACAGACCTGGCATGTTAAGATAAAAACCTAAACTAACATGGTCTATTTTCATCCCTACTCACTAAGGAACTATAATAGTTCCGTAGCAACCCTTGCTCCACATACTTCATGAACACTTAATTTTTTTCCCATTTTGAATGTTTTTTCTTTAATACTATAAATTAATTCTTAAACTTTAAAAAATAAAATGTTAAATGATATACTCATAAGAAAAAAAAATAAATAATAAATAATCCTGGCATTGCTAAGATCGAACGAACCCTGTTAGGCCCACACTTGAATTGCCCATTTGGCTGGGTGAAGCAGTTGGAATCTTATCAGATGACACGTCAGCATGTGGCCCATCAATCATACACTCTGTCTAAGATTCCGTCTAATATTCAGTCAAGATAATAAAAATAAGGTAAATCAATTTAAGTGAAGTGTTTTTAATAAAAAGAAAACACTTACAAATATGATTTTTCTTTGGAAAATTATCTTCTTATTTTTTTTTCTTCTAAAATGTTTAGAATGAATCTGTATGTTGATGGCCGAAGCCCATTTATGACCCAATAAATTAGGACCCAAGCCAATTTGAAGCACAATATATTAGGATTCTCTTATATCACAAGAGTTTAGACATGTAGATGAAATATCCATTAGAATTTGATAGTGTTATATGTTGGTACAATTGATTTTCTGTTAGATTGACTAGCTGACAAGTTTGAGTTAATTCGAGTTGAGTTTCGATATTTTATCAATATGTTTTGATGAGAGTGAGATGACAAGTAAAAAGAGAATTTATTTGAGAGGAAGATTGTTTGTGTAATTAATTTTAGGTTTGGATGACAAAAATTGATATGGATGTGGATATTTGAGCTAAAAATCAGGTAGATCAAGATTAATCGGATATTTAATAGTGAAATAGTCTAAATGTGTCATAGTTGACCAAACATTTGATGGTCGCAAGTTCAACAGAGAATTGACAAGTGGAGAAGTCCATGTGAGTCACGATTGATCGGACACTTGGTTGTTGAAAGTCCAATAAAAAATTAGCAAAGTCGAAATCTAAGTCAGTCAAGTTTGACTTGATACTTAGCAATGGTGGAAATTTGATACAGAACCAACCCAATATGACCACTTGAAGTTCAAAAGGGCATAACTTTTGATTCAAGACTTGAAATCAAACTATGTTAGTGGTTACACGTGTAGAATTTAAAGATCGTAACAGCCAATTTTTAGACCCAAATTTTACTGTTTAGACCCTCATCTAAGCCTCTGAAGATTTTATTACTATTTTTAGTAATTTTTATTTTGTGGTATTTAGGGTATTTTTATTTTATATGGGTTAGGATGTGTTTATGTCAGTGTCCTATTTTATTAATTTCAATTTTTGTCAAGTTATTTCCTTTTCCTATAAGAAATCTCCTTTTCTTTATAAGATAGGATTTGTGGTCCGTTAATTGAGATTTCTTTCCTTTGTCTTAGGGTCCAGAGTATATATATAAATATGTAATTAGTCATTAGAAAATTAATCTTCTATTCATAATAAAGTATCATATTTTTTACGATTTCTCTTCTTATCCGCTCCTCAATTCTGTCTTCTCATCATCCCACAGGATAACGCTATCCTGCACGGCGTAAAAGTCCTAGCAAGTCATGGAGGAGGACCAAATTTTAGGTGTGAGACAAGACGTCTTAACAGGTCAAGATTGATCGGATGCTAAATGAGTAAAGTCATAGAAGATTGAAGTCAATAGATACTGGGCATAGATGATGCCCTACTAAGTAAGGGTTAATCAATATTATGTAGGGATCTTTTATGGAAAAACAATACTCATACGTAGTGAAAAAGTCGATCCCTTTCAGAGAACCATGCGAAAGTAATATATAATATTTGATAGAATGATTATCTTTGTTGCATGAGTGAAAATTCAAATATTTAGTATCATACATATTTGAATTTCTGATCTTTGACCAATCGGTTGCCCTTAAAGCTTAATTTCTTAAAGCTTAATTAATTCAACACGAAGTTAATTATGCAATAAAACAATACATGAATCTGATTTAGTTATGCAAGAAAAAGAGATATATGAAAGACAATGTTAAATGGTCAGATTCTAACCATCCAGAATGATATTTTTTTAATAATTTTTAATATTATTTTAAATTTTTTATTTTAAAATAAATCATAATATGTGTTATATGAGTGTAATAAAAAATATACATATTTATATTAAATATATTACATGAAAATAAATATGTATATTTATATAAATATATTATAAATAATAAATTTTAATGGCAAAATATCGCCATTAAGAATTACCGAGATATATATAAAAAGGCCACACAAAACAAACACACGATGAAACAATTTTATTTAATATTTATGCAAGAACATATATAACTGAACATGCACCTCCTCGATTCATCGTATATTATATATTAATTATATGAATCTGATTTATAATACCAGCTAGTTACTAATTAATTTTTAGAGCATATCATATGGAATGGATAGATGATTAAGTTATAATATTTAGATTAATAATTATTATAATTTATTTTTTTCATATTGATTCTAAAATAAAAATATTGAGCTAACGAATAATCTTTTACCATCTAATTATTTTTTAAGCACCCATATATATAATTAGCAAATAAGTCATAAGAATACGAAAAAGCACATTACCGCTTCCTTCTCCAACCAAGCCATCAAGGAATTAAGAAATTTGAGAAGAAGATATATATATCGATGGTAGTTTATTATTTTGAATTAATTTAAATAATGAGGTGAGTGGATGGAGCATCTTTCTTCAATTCCCTCCCTCCACCCAATTGAATGTTAGAACTTGTCCCGTCATTTGCAAAAGGCTGGAGTGTAATGTTTTGTTTATTTTGTTCCCTTTTATTAATGTTTGACTTTGACTTTAATGGTGACTCCAACCGTTCGAGTTTCATTTTTTATAATTTGAGTTTAAGTTTTGATGTTGAATGATTTGATTAATATGTTAGATGATAAGATGAAAGTAGAAGTAGATCATTATTATATTGATCTGATAGATGTTGGATGATTTTGATTAATATGTTAGTTGATAAGATGAAAGTCGAAGTAGATGATGATTTTATTGATTTGATATTTGGTGGTAGGAAGTTTAATACGAATTGATATTAGAGTTGAAGTCTCGATATGTCAAAGTTGATCGAATGTTAAGGAATGAGAAGTCTCGGTAAGACAAGGTTGATCAGATGCTGTGCAATAAGAAAGTCCTAACATGTTAAGGTTGATCGGATGTTAGATAACGAATAAGTTTTGATAGATCATAGTTGATCGGATGTTAGATAACAAAAAGTTTCGACAGGTTAAAGTTTACTAGATGTTAAACAATAGAAAATATCGATAAGTCAAGATTGATCAAATGTCGAGTAAAAAAATTTTAATAGGTTAATATCAAAAATATATAAAGCAAAACGAGAATTCAATTTATAAGATTAATAAGAGTATGAATCAATTGATAAGATATATGATTAATAGATGCTAAAACTTAAAAAATAGATTTGTTATAATAATCTACTTGTACCTATAAATACTAATTTGCTATGGTAACACGGGAACAGAAATCTGCCACAACGACAATTGATTGATGGGTTCGAATAGTAGATTGTTGATGTTACTGTAGTAAAAGAGAGTTGAAAAATCGATGGTTCAACTCAACTGATCGTAATCAGCCTATTAATATTACTGTTTAAGCGAACAAAAAATTTATAACTTGAATATGAAATTCGATAAATTAGATAATAGTCGACTGATGTTATTATTCAAACGAGTAAAATATTCAAAACTCGACTACGAATTCGAATAATGAGGCAACAATCGATTATGCTTAGGTGGATGGAATAATTGTTGAGTTGACATGTCATCGTAACATTTGGATTTACAGTGGATCAATTAATTGATCGGTAAAATCAGTTAATTGGTAGGTAAAAATTGACTAGCAACTTATAAATAGGATTTCAAATGATTTGAAGTAGTCGATTTTTTGGGAGTTAGAGACAAAATGTGACTATATTTTCTACTATAAAAAACAATTCAAAGTGACAAATAAGTATCTAAAAATATTTTATTAAATTTGGATATTCATTTTTCACTACATAATATATCAACTTTCCTATAATTTATAATATCATTATTTTTTATTATTTTTTCTCTGCCATATAATATCTATTTTTCACTAATCAATTAATTCTCTTTATTTTTTCCTCTCTCAAATTAAATAATACTTTAGTATTTAAGTAATAAATTTTTTTTTTCAAATTTTAAAAAACAATATTCGTAAAATTTAAATTTTGAGAATGAATAGGATAACTGATAAAAAAAATATTCTCTTAACTTCTCAAAATTTAAAATAAATTTTATATTTAGAAAAATTGATATGGATGCTCTCGTGGTGGATGGAGGAATTTTCTTCCTTCCACCAAGATACCGGATTGTCAAACCTTGTTCAAGCATTCGTAAAAGGCGTGCAAAAGTTTTTGTTTATTTTTTTTTTATTAAAGTTTGATTTTAATTTTGACGTTGATTTTCAACCGTCTACTTAGGGATGATAATGGGTAAGATTTCAATAAAATTTATATCTTTTGTATCCATCCGTATACCCATCCGATATTTAATTTTTATATCCATTCACACCCCTTTTGGAGGATCGGATATTCATATCCTACCTATTATCTTATTACTACCTATTATTTTTTAAAAAAATAAATTATTTCAATGTACTTGTCTGTTCTTTTTCGCCTCACACTCCTTTGATCATAAGCATTTTTAGTAAAAAAAAGATGAGATACATATTGGTGACAGGATAAAAATGAAAATTAATACCCCTTTGTATCAATATCCAAAAATATTCATACCTGATTATTCGATTACTATAATCAGATTTAAAAATTCCTTTCATATTCTTCTCCATTTGAATCGGATATTAAATTCTCTATCGAATTCCAAAAAAATTGTCATCCCTAATCTAGTTTCCTTTTTTTTTAATGAATTAAGGAATATTACCTCTAATTTCTCATTGTTTTATTAGGCACAAATGATTAAAAGGAAACGAAGTAATTGCCCTGTGATTATTAATTATATTGATTTAATTTTTTTCTCTCTCTAAAAATAAAGAAATAATAAATTAGGAAAAAAGGTTTCCTATTAGTTCCAATTAATTATGTAAATAGCAAGAAGTTTCTTTTTGAATTGGCTTAAACTATTTGACACATAGTTCTTATTATGAACGAATAAACAAAATAAATCAAGAGGAAGCAAAAAAATAAGTGACCAATATAATGTTATTTATTTGTACTCTTCTTAGATATTATTTTCTTCTATTTCCACCACACGTGAAAAAAGTAAAAAAAATAAAAAATAAAAATGTGAAAGCAAATGCACTTACCAAATATTTTTCACGAAATTGACAATCACTTAATTAACTAACAAAGACTTTAAACTAAAAGTGGTCATTCAAATTAATATCATTATACTATTAAATAGTACTGTTTATTTTGAATGGTAATTATTTCACTTTTAATTATTCACGTGTTATTTTTGTGTATTTCCATCTAATCTACTGTTTTTTTTCCTCTATCTATAGATTATGTTTTTTCTATCAATCACACCTTAATTAATTAAATGTATTATCCTTATATAAAAAAACTTTGGAAACTAATGCGAAAGAGCACATCGATGACCTTTTCTTCCTCTAAGCCAAGCCATGAAGTAAAATTAAGGAGATGGGTTATTCATCTCTCTCTACATATAGTTGATATCAATCAATGTATAATTGTTTGAAGTAGCTTTTACTTTTGCCAAATAATCCACGTAATGAGGTTTAAATTGCAATGGATTTTTCTTTTTGTCAATCAATAACTATTTCAAAATGGCGTTTAAATCACTTGACATTTTACTTTTTTAAAATTTGACTCGGATTATTCTTGACCCTGCCGTTGACGTTGACATTAATATTGTTAAAAAAATCGACTATTTTTTTCTTAAAAAAATATTTTTTTGATTTTAAGATAAGTAATTTTTTTTCGCACCCCTTGAGCCACGTTTGGTGAGGGATAATTCATCCTGTAATATAATCAAGATTATATTACAAGTTAGATTCTTTTGTTTGGAATAATTTTAAAATTATAATGTAATGGAAACTCAATTACAGAAGTGGTTCAAGATTTGTAATCACAATTACAAAATTAAAACCACGTAATTAATCTGATTACATTCCCTACCCTCTATTCCCGAAACCTATCGGCAGAACCCTCCGCGGCCATGTCCTTGCCGGCCGGCCTGCGACGGTCGCGGGTCGGCGGCGGTCGTTAGTCGCCGGCCGGCAGGCGGCGGTTGCCGGTCGTCGGTCGGTCGACGGCGATCGTTGGTCGTCGGTCGTCGGTCGTCGGTCGTCGGTGGTCGGTCACCGGTCGGCCGGCGGCGATCATCGGTCGCCGACCGATCGACGGCGATCGTCAATCGCCGGCCGATCGGCAACGGTCGTCAGTCACCAACCGTGGTCGTAGATCGTCGTTGTCGGTCATCAGCCGTCAATCTTTGATTACATTACATGATATATTACTACTCACCAAACACAGTTATAATAGTTATAAAAAGTTACATACAACTCGTTACCAAATATAATAATATAATATTAATTACATTATATTATATTACAAACTTGATTACATTACAGATTCGATTGCATTATTCTCTATCAAACGCAGCCTTAATCTCTCCATCGTTATTAAATTCTTTATTCCGTCCCGGGTTTCCTGGATACGGAATTATTTTAATTATTTTGTTCAGCACCAAATAGTTTTAATTTATTCTAAAAAATCATATTAAATTCATATAAGAATTCTCCATCAAAACAATGAATAATCATATGAGAAAAATACACAATCAAGAAATCAAAGATACATACATATCCACTATATATATATATATATATATATATATATATATATATATATATATATATATATATATATATATATATATATATACACACACACACACACACACATACACGTTTCACTCATATTCAACACTAGCTAATTAAGGAGGTCTGTGTGGGCGCGGAGGGTTGGGAATTTGGCTACCTTGTTGGGGGATACAAATTTTAATCCCGTGCGCTATTTGGCATCCACTTGGATAATTTGATCGAGTAGTGACGCCTTCGATTGCCGGAAGCGAAAGCAACATGAACCACACAAGTAAATGAGCTACGAGGACGAGAAAAAGCACACCTTCTCTTTTGCATCTGATATAAGCTCCCATAATCGAAAACCTTAGCTAGACCTTATTGCAGATGCTAGCCATGAAGGAACGATTATTATATATAGAGAGAGAAGAAGAGATCGAGTCAATACATTGCTTGTTTACCAGTATTTTCAATGCACATGTTTGTCTATTCGTTTTCATATTTTAGTTCACACATGAACAAATTATATAGTAGAATTTTCTCCATTTTCAAAGATGAATGAATTAATGACATTTGAATTGATCAAAGAAAATGACAGTCATGATTTGTTTTTCAATGACTTAGATTATTCAACTGTAGAAATATTTGTCTGCAAAAGATGAAGATTAATTAATTTGCAGAAAAGGGCGCTCGACGATTAACTTTTTTTTTTCTCCCTTATCTTGATCACGAGTAATAATCTCAGATGAGGAGTTTCTATGTGCTATATATGAATTTTGATGAATATAATCATAGTCGCCCATCTCACTTATATATGTTTTAGCGATGTTATTATAAGGAATTAAGTTTGGTGATTCATTTCGATTGAAAATTGTCTTGTTAAAAATACTAGAGTACACCATCTCATTATGATCGTTTTTTTAAAAAAACTTTTAACGGCCACTAGGCATCTCTCACGACCACACTAGCTACATTGGTAGTTTTTTATACCTTTAGACGCACACATTTCATTGGCCATTTGATTATGTGTAAAGGATCGTTGTGCCAAATAAAATCCCCTATAATTTATCTCCTTTCTATATCGCATCCCGGAGGCGCCGGTTGAGAATTGTCATCCCTTTAAGTAGTAAATTCCACCATAAAAGAACAAACACATTGGAGCAAATAAGGTGATATGGTCTATCCCAAACGATTAATATCGTCGGTCTCACAACAGAATACATGCAGATAAATTATAAAAGCATTTTACTCTAACATAACAACTCTTTATATAAAAATGATCAAATATCCAACAAAATATTTTATGTCGGCTGAAAATTAACTCGAACATCCATTAAAACAAACACCATGAAGAGCACAAACACACACACAAATATAAGATAAAACAATTAAATTTTACACGATTTGAGTCATGAGAATAAAGTTAAGGGATTCACGGCGAGTGATTTAAAATTTGAAAAATCAGGTGCTATTCAGCAAAACAGATAAAATTATGGGCCTTTCCAGAAATTGCATGCCCTTATTTATTTATAAAATAATTATTAGACATTAATAATAAAACAAGGGAATTATTAATTTGAGAGATGTATAGTCAGAAGACACGCTAGCAAATCCGCACATGGACAATTGAGCCCACACTTGAACCGCCCCATTTGGTTGGGTGAAGCCGTTAGACTATTATCAGGAGAGACGTCAGCATGTAACCCATCAATCATACACTCCGTCAACTAATCAGCCATTAATTTATTGTTTCATTTTAATAAAAAGAAAATACTTAAAATATGATTTTTTAATAAAAAATTTTCTTCTAATTTTTTCTAAAATGTTTGGAATGGATCTGGACGTTGATGCCCAAGCTTATTTATGGTCCAATATATTAGGACCAAGCCCATTTATGACCCATTACGTATAACGACCCACGCCCATTTAAGGCCCAACATATTAGGTTTCTTACTATATAATATCGTAAGGGTGGTTAGGCGATAGGCATGTTGAAATTTCTATTAGATGTTTAGAGTTACAAATTATTACAATTTGTATGTTTAAAGGTTTGTGAAAAATTATATTATTCATCAGATATGAAGATTTTTTTTAAAAAAAGAGCTTTTCTTGTCCCAAGAGACTTGAGGTGATGGTTTTAATATTTCATTAATAATTATTCACAAGTGATATACTTACAAGTCATTGTAAGGCGTCAATTGAGTCAGTTTCATTGAATTTATCTCTTTCATAAATATTTTAAATAGTTTGGATTAAATTTATTTATCTATGTAAAGATGGATCTAGATTAGCCAACTTACTTGGGCCCGTGATTAAAGTGGGTTAGCCCATGACGAACTTGGATTGGCTTGCGAGTTTAGTAAAAAAAAAAAAAATTATAGACAAGTTATCATAAAATTATGATTTAAGTGTTATCATAAACAAATTAAATACTGGAAATCACAGAAAAATAATTTTAAAAATATGAATAGCGAGTGAACAATTAAATTAAAATAGAAAACTAAAATAAAATAGTAAATACTTGTCAAATTTTATCATTAAAACAAATTCGCTTATAAAATTATATAATTAATATAACTAAATTTTCAAATCAGTAGAAGAGATTCAATAACAACTCAAAAACGAAAGATATACAAGGGAAAATAAATTTCTCATTCCAACGTATTTGATTAGATTTAAATTAATTAAATTTTAATCTTTTTTATATAATATTTTTTATGAGTCCGTGGGTTAATCTGCCTAGCCCGTAATCCGTTTTGAGTTGAGTTGAGTTGGGTGGAGATTTTTCAACCCACTAAAATGATAGGTCAACCCATCCTACCAAATGATCGACCCAGCAATCGACTGTTTAAGATCAAATCATTCCATAGGTATAACAATCAAATTTAATAAAGAAATGGTAATAATTAATGGATTGATGGACAATCACAGTGATAAAGATTTAATTTGTAAATTCTTTCACTTACATACGATCCTATTTGTATTTTTTTATATGTTGTATTACTTGTATAACAACAAAGGTTTTTGCACCTCTAGGAGGTACTCAATAAAGAGAGAGTTAGTGGTGATTTCGCTAGAACGGTAGGCCGTAGAGTAGGAATCGGGGCTCATTGTTTGAATGCGCAATGGAATATTTGAATCAAACTTGATGTCACATGCACAACATCTTGGTTCTATGACAACAAACAGGATAATGATTATCTCGCAGGCTGAGAAGAAAGAGGATTTGCGGAGAAAACAAGAAGAGAATTGAAAAAAAAAAACGAATAGAAAGCCGTCATCTCTAGGTTTTATCGAAAAGGTAAGTTTATTCAATAATCAAGATAATTTCTCAAATAGCTAAACAAGATGTTTATCTAGACAAAACCTAATCTATAAATACCTGACATATCAAAAAGAGCAATGATAAGGAGAGTGAAAATAGGAGAGTGAAAGCAAAGTGAATGACGTGACACTTTACATGCACAGGCTCGATTATCGCTTGGACACCATCGGCGGCCTTCGGCCGCCGCTCCGAATCAAACTATATCCTGGGGGGCACGGTGAACCCGTCGGAGATCGCTGCATGCAAAGTGTCACGTCATTTACTTTGCCTTTCACTCTCTCATTTTCACTCTCCCTATCATTTTTCTATCAAAAATATCCTAAATACCATAAAAATAGAAATGATTAAAAATGGTAAAAAAAGATATTCAAATCCTCTGAAAAGGTCCTAAAAGGTTTTTTTAGACCCAAAACTTGGTGGTTATGAGTTTCCCATAACAAATGTACATCTATGAAAGAGTTACTTGTGAGCGCAAACAAAGCCTTGATCCGATATCCGAGTCAAAATTTATGACCCATTGAAGATTGGACCCTCCTATGTTGGTCATGCATCAGTCACCCCTGTTGATAAGAACTCGTTCCCATGTTTGTAGTAGTATCATCAATATTCATAGAATAAGGAGTCAAGTGCTTCATATTGAAGACATAAGAAGTCTTCAGATGACTAAGAAGGTGCAATGAGTAGGTATTGTCATTGATCTTTAGCGATATTTTATACGGTTCAATCTTCTGATCCTTCAGCTTATTATACTCACTGAGAGGGAAATAATCGTGAGTTAATACAACCCAAATAAAATTTCCTATCTCAAAAGTACTGACGACTATGACTATCGGCCCGAGTTTTGTATCGGTATTTCTCTCAAGAATTGTCAATTTTACATGCTCATGAATGCTCTAAAGATGATCTACCATCTCATCTTCTTTAGGACTAAATCATCCTACACGTTTAATAGGAGCCAAGGGCGGATTTACATGGGGACCCGGGGGGCCATGGCCCCCCCCCTCCAAACTTTTAATAACATTATTTTCATATATTAATTGCTATTTTTTAATATAGAATTTTTATTTTATTATATATATATATATATATTATTTGACTGATTTATAATTGAATGTTTATAGTATGTCAAATGGTAAATTTAATTTTTGTTCGCCACACATCTAGGGTTCAAATCCCTTATATGACTATTTTTTTTTTAAATTCTCTCTATTTTTCAAATTTCAACTAATTGTACATTGTGTATCTTTGAAAGATTAAGGAGGATATTATTATAATAATTATTTTCGTGGTTATTATTATAATAATTAGTATGAGGCCCTCCCAAATTTATATTTCTAGATCTGCCCCTGTCAGGGGCTAAGTCTAGAACCACGGATGGGTTTTGCTTATAGATAATCTCAAAAGTAATCAAACTTGTGGTCCTATTTCTTGATTTGTTGTAAGCAAATTCTGTTTGAGATAACAAGTCCCACTATTTTGATTTAGTTCTTGTTAGACATCTCAGAAGATTGCCCAAACTCCAATTCACCACCTCAGTCTAACCATCTCTCTAGGGGTGGCAAAACTGCTAAAGTTCAATTGTATTCCCAGTTTTCCCCATAAACTCTTTCAGAAATGGCTTATGGACTTAGTGTCATGGTCTAAAGTCATGGATCGGAGAATGTCATATAAACGCACAATCTCCTTGAAGTAGAGATGGGAAATTCAAACAACATCTATAGTCTTCATGCAAGCTACAAAATATGTCATTTTTGAAAACCTATCAACCACAACAAGAATAGAATTTGAGGATCATTGGGTGCTAGTAATCCCAATACAAAATACATGTTGACATCGAATCGCTTCAGAAACAAGTAAAGGAGTGTACAAGCCCATATTGGTGAGAATGCCCTTAAATTGTTGGCATACATATCATTAGTATACAAAGTGAGCTATATTATTGGTTAACTTCAGCCAATAAAAATTTATAGAGATAAGAGTCAGTGTCTTATCACAACCAAAGTACCCCTCATTATGAAGCACACTTATAATCTACTATCTTAATGAACAATCTGGAATACACAATTGTAATCCATGAAATAGATAAGCATTATACAAAATAAAATAGGTGTCGACCGCCAATTGTTGTGACCACAATCATGATGACCTTCTATTGTATCTGATGAGTTCTGATACCAACTTAGACTGGGCAGGATAACGATTATCCTTCAAATGAGGAGAAAGAGGATTTGTGAAGAAAACAAGAAGAGAATTAAAAAAAATAAAGATAAAACTTTCGTCTATAAGTTTTACCCAAAAAAATGTTTATTTAATAATCAAGATAACCCTTCAAATAGCTAACATAACACTAACATAGACAAATTCTAACCCATAAATACTCGACATACCAAAAATATCCTAAATATCATAAAAATAAAAATTACTAAAAATAATAACTAAAAGATGTTTGGATCCTTCGAAAAGGTCCTAAATGGTGTTTTTAGACTTGAAACTTGGCGGTTATAGGTTCCCCCACAACATGTGTAGATGTCTGATAGAGCTACACGTGAGTGCAAATAGAGCCTCAATCTGATATCGAGTAAAAAGTTATGACTTATTGAAGATTGAGTCCTTTGATATTGGTCCTGTATCATTTTACTTGGTATTCGTCTCTTAAGATGACTAATCCAAGGCATAGTCTAGTGATCTATCTCTACTAAACCTTCTCCTTCTAGAAAACCTTCCGAGATAGAGAAACCTCTTATAACAAATTTCACAACTATACAACAACAATACAAGATATAAAAGTACGAAAATAAACAACTTTACAAGAATCTCACTTTTGATTGTTGTTGATTGCTCGGCAATACCTCTTGTTGGTCTGAAAATGTAATAATACTTTGTCCTCAAACCTCCAAAAATAGGTTGTAAAAAATGTCCTCGAAATCTCAATTTTAAAGCTTTTAGGCCATGGCTGATTTCCACCTGTTAGTCAATTGATCTATTGATATGGTCTCTGACACTATTCCTACTATTGAACAACCTTTAAAACTTCTGAAATTTGTTGAATTTTATTAATTTTTTGAATATCAGTTTATTAGGATCGAAGAAATTTAAATATCTCCACAATGGTATGATATTGTGCCCTTTGGGCCTAAGCTCTCATGATTTTTCTCTTGGGTTCTACCCAAAAGTCTCATACTAATGGAGATATCTTCCCCTTATAAGTTTATGATCCTTTCCATGTGTTTTTAATGTGAGAGTTTATTTACAGCCACTGCAAACCCAAACGAAGGACCACCATTATTCTTATCCCCTCGAGCATTGGGTCACTTTTGACCTGCTCAGGGCTTCCCCTCGGGAATCAGGTCACTCTTGACTTGTTCAGGGACTCCCCTACTTTGTTTAAGATTCCATCCACATGGTTCAATTTGGATCATAGCTCTGGTTTGTGCTTCTTCATACAGTTAATTCGATGAATAGTGACCTAGCTCTATGACCAATTGTTAGGATCAAAGGAATTTAGATATCTCCACAATTATATGATGTTGCCCATTTTAAGCCTAAGCTCTCATGATTTTACTCTTGGGATCTACCCAAAAGGTCTCATGCCAATGGAGATATCTTTGTGATCATTTCATATATTTCCAATGTAGGATTTTGTTTGTAACCACTGTAACCCGACACAGTTTATATCAATCGACTGTTAGCAATTAGCTGAATCTCACAATCAAATCAACCTACTTCTATTCAACTTTTGATCAACATTAGTCGACTGATATCTACCATCAGTTGATTCATATTATCTGTCAAGTTGAACGGTCGAATCAACTTGCTTTGGTTAGATTTTTGAAGCCATTAGTCAACGAATATCAACCATCAGTCAATTGATATCATCAGTCGAGTCGAACGGTCAAATCAACTTGCTTCAGTTAGATTTCTAAAGCCATTAGTCGACTAATATCTACCATCAGTTGATTGATATCATCAGTCAAGTTGAACGGTCGGATCAACTTGCTTCAGTTAGTTTTCTGAAGCCATTAGTCTACTAATATCAACCATTAATTGATTGATGTTATCAATCGAGTCGAATAATCGAATCAACTTATTTTTGTTCAATTCTGATCAAAATCAGTCGACTGATACCCATAATCAGTCGACTAATATTGAATAAAATTATATGTCAACATCATTATAATTGTACCTTAGATAATCTCATTCTGATATCCAAGTAAAAATTATAGCTTTCAGAAGTTTGCTATATTGCAACTTGCTCATTGCCTAGCATAAAATCAACCTTCACCTACCATGACTTTATTATTGCCTGACTTCCGATCAACCTTAACCTGCTAGGACTTCATGCCTCAAGTCAACTCCTTGTTAGACTTTCAACCGCCAAGTGTCCGGTTAATCGTGACCCACATAGACTTTTCTTTTGCCAACTACCTGTTGGAGCTCCAATTATCAAGTGTCCGATCAATCATGGTTTGCTTGGAATTTTCGTCTCATGTTAAATCCATGTTCAACTTTCAATCGCCAAGTGTCCAATTAATCTTGATCCACTTGGACTTTTCTTTGTTGGTGCAATCAACCTCAGGTTAAGGTTGATCTGGTTGACTAATCTCAAATTGACTCGAGTTTGAGTTTCGATGTTTGATTAATATGTTAGTAAGATGTCAAATAGGTCAATGTGGACCATATACTTCACGGTAAGAAGAAGAGTCGAGTAAATAAATATTGACTAGATACTTGATGGTAAAAAAGTCCAGTAGATCAAGGTTCATAGGATGTTTGACGATATCAAAAAGTCCAACTAGAAGTTGACACGAGAAATTAAGTAGGCCAAGATTGACCTGATACTTGATGATGTCAAGTCTAATGGGGAGTTGGTACAGGAAGTTATGTAGCTCAAGGTTGACAGGATACTTGACTAGAAGTGGAAAGTCTAAGTAGATCAAGGTTGATCGGACACTTGGTAATCATTAGTCTAACAAGAAATTGACACGAGAAAAGTCCAAGTAGGTTAAGGTTGACTGAACACTTGGTGATTGAAAGTCCAAAGGGAAGTTAGCTAGAGAAAAATCTAAGTGGACCATGGTTGACCGGACACTTGGCGATCGGAAGTCCAACAAAAAGTTGACATGAGGCGCGAAGTCCCAACAAGTTAAGGTTGATCATATACTAGGCAAAGAGAAAGTCCCGACAGAGCAAACTTCTGAAGGTTATAACTTTTAACTCAAATCAGAATGAGACGATCGTTGGTGCAAAACGGAGCTCGTTCAAATATCTATATGTTTACTTCTTGACCAATCGATTGAGACAATCAATTGGTGCATCACTGATGTGTGCATTTCATATAGGGTTTATATCATAGTTTGACACACATCGTATTCCATTTCATATGCATATATCTCATGTTTTCATCTATTCGTGCTTCATTTTGATACTTTTCTAGTTCGAAGAGTTTGTCTTGTGTATTTCCTTTGATACGGTGGAAGGAGGAATGAAAATGGACTTCAAAGACCAATTCCCAAGTGCATTCCAGTTGCCACAGTCGTGACCCTCCTAGAGTGGTCGTGTCCCATTTTCAGACTTCTTAGTGTGCGCCATGCGCAAGCCATGCTAGTCGGCACGACCATGCTGCTGCTTGAAAGTAGCCATGGCATTCAACACGATCAAGTCATGCTAGCCAACACAGTCGTGCGCTTGACATGGGGTAGGTTGTGTCAACGGGCACGACCTGTCAAGTGATTGGAAATCAAGTACAAAAGGCTGATTTAGACCTCAAGCATGGGTATCTCAATTGAGAGTCGCTCAAGGGTCGCAAGAAGACCTGAGAGAGTGAGTACGAGCGATTTTCGATGCCTTAACATCCAGATTTTAAATCGGAGAGCATCCGAAGACGATCCTACACATCGAGACTAAGCTTTTCTTTCCTTTTCTAAATTTGTCGTGAGTGTAACTTGTTTAAATAATGATTTCTAGTTGTACTATGAGTTTATGTAGTCATTCTTGATTCTAGGGGTTAGAGATTAACCCTTTTGATATATAAATACCTTTTTATTGAATCTATATTGTGTTTGAATATTTCTTATTCAATGACATGTGTGTTTGAATCGGTTTGGATAGACCATAAGTCTCCCTTCGTCAACTCTTCTTACGCACCTCTTCCCGATGCCAATCCGGCCGAACGCTCAATCTTCTTCTTGCTCCATCCATCTCCTCACCACCAAGGAGGTAGACGACCATCTTCCTCCTCATCACCAGCGGCGTCCACCACATTCTCACCGCAAGTTTCCCCTCATCTTCCTCTCTTCATACCAAGCCTTCGACGCCGCACATCCTTCTGCTCCTCTACCAAGGCTGATGGCTCCACCTCTTTCCTCACCGTTGTCGCTCGTTCATCTCCTCTCCACCCTCTCCTCTTCAGGTTAGAAGAGAAGAGTCTCTTCTTCACTTCATCACCACTGTCTGGTCACCTCCTCTTCGGGTTAGTAGAGGAGGAACCGCCAGCCACCTTTTGAGAGCTCTTCTTCCACCTCTGGTGCCCCCACGGGCTGGCTCGGTTGGTAAGGTGTCTGGCCGTTTGTTCTGGAGGTCTCAGGTTCGAGAGTCGCCAGTCGCACACGGGGTAAAAACCTAGTCTGATGGCTTAAATTCTCTCGGCCCCAGGCACCTTACCCGACCAGTAAACCGTGATTTGTCTCCCTCTGGACACCCGTGGGGCAGGGACTAGGGGGCCGCTAAGGTGACGGTTCCACCTTTTGTTCTTCCACCTCTGGTGGCCTCTTGGAATCATCGCAACCCCTCCACTTCCGGATATCAACTATTCTCCCTTGAGTGAAAACGTCATATACATGCAACGAAAAATAGGATCCCTTGAGTGATCCATACGAAATTTCTGTCTATGGGTTATATCTTTGATGCGTACTCTTCAGTTATCCCGCTAGTCTTTTGGTTCGTCGAATCTCTTGCATGTTTAGAATGCCCGTGCCTCTAGTAGTATCCACTCGAACACATTTAACGCCTCACAGAAGAACCACCTTAGTTGTGCTAGCAACTTGAGATGGTTCACAAAATACCAAAAGTCACAAATGAAGGTTTCGACCAAGAGGGAGAGGAGAAGGAAGAGGATGCATGAAGAATACTTCTTCTTGTTTTACACTTATCCAAATCTAAAAATATGCAAGAGGAGATTTTTTATATTCATCTCATGAATATAAAGAATTTTTTCCTTTTGCTTCCTTCATCTTAATGTTAATAAAACCAATGAATACCAAGCCTCTTGGTATCCCTTTTGACTTTTAATATTTTATTCATCTAATGAATAGAATATCCCTTGGTCTTCTTCTCCAATAATAATTCATTAAACTTTTTAATGAATATTATTCATAATTAAGTAGTTGAGTTTAATCTAAATGAGTCTAACTCGGATTAGATCCAATCTCTCAATCCAATTAGATTTACTTGAGTCTAACTCTAATAATCCAATTTTGGATCACATTTTAGTTAAACTAAAATCAACTTATCTCCAAGACATCGTATCCTTTGTGTGTGACCCAATAGGTTCTCGTAACGTTGACAATATATTTAAACCACTTTAGATACATAAACAATTAGCAGCATCTAGCAATGCATCATTGCTATCCAAGTGACGAGAAAGTCGAGATCCGACCTAACCTTTCTGTGACTGTTATAATGTATAATTTTGTCCTTCTATCCTTGATATCTTGATTGATCAATAATGCATAAACTATATCATCCTCTAATCAATCTTTGTGTTTCTTGATCCCTAAGTAAACCTACTCAACCAAATGTGCTAAATATCTCATATTGACTCATTTGAACATGGTCATGCATTTTAGTAGTCCTATTCGATCAAGAGACTCACATATATCACTCCGTCATATGAGAGGGATAGAACTCATCTACATCACCCACATCACTCCGCAAATTTGTTACATACCCAGTAATCACCTTTATAGTCCACCTTGTTACGAGTGACGTTTGACGATACTAAAGTACATAACTCTTTATGTAAGGAACCGTAGTGACTTCAGGTTTAAGGACTATTTATACTAGTAGTCACTATGAAAAAGTTTATAGCATTCATCTAATGATCTATAAAACTTACTCAAGACGGATCAATTCAATATATATTCTCTAATATATACTCATGTGCCAACGTAATATCTCATATCCATGACAACTTATGAGATTAAGTCATCAATTGACCTACATATTAGTCTCAACGCATTAATATTATCCTTGAATATCAATGCTTGACTAAGAATAGTTAAAAGTAGTATTCTCTATACTATCAATTCAACTAATTGATATTATACAGATTAAAACCTACTACCCAAAGACGTTATTATACTTATTCATTTGGCACATATATATCAAGTAAATATAATAACCAAAATTATACCTTTATTTGTAAGATATGATACAAATAATTCTCTAGTCAATCATCACATAATTAACTCTAGGGTTAATACTAACACGCTCATTCCGCACAAACTAGCTAGTGTAAATAGAGGAGGAATAAGTATAATATAGAGGAGGAAAGGAAGAAAAATATCCTTGTTATACTGTAACCATCTATTGGGAATAGTAACAAGAGAAAAAATGATATTGGTTACATCATTTGATAATTTTGAATGATATTGGATACGTAGTTTGATAATTTTGAAAATAGAGTATGTGATTTAAATATTTTGGAATTGCATACTTTTGATAATGTGTATGGTTTGAATACTTTTAAAATGTTCACAAAGTGAGCGTACTATTCAATTAGTGAAACTTGATTCGATCGATCGATCGAAAGAAAATGACAATAGTTGTTTGTAAGTGAGGTTGGGTTTGATAATAAGGATGGAGATTTGTTTTGAAGAAAACAGGAGGTTTGGTGATTGTTTTTTACGGTTTTTATATATAATCCATGTGTAATATTTTTAATCCTTTTAATCAATTAAACTTTGTTTGTTATTTTGGATTAATTTAAGTAGCTTTTCCTTTTTGGGCGAGGATTTTTTTCCCCTTCAACCAATCGATTGTTAAGGTGTGCAAAAATCTAGGTTACTTTTATTCTCCCTTATCGAAGTTAATTTGACTTTGACTATAACTATGACATTCGCTGTGTAAGCCGGGTTTAATGTCTACCAAGATAAATCTATTATCTCAAGGGTCACTTTAAAGTTAACCTTTACAAATATGAAGGGAGATAAATATAATTAGTACATAGGAGGAAGGTGTATGGTAGAAAATTAGATCGTCAATTTTCGAGAATCGTCTCCTGATTATTACGTTAAAGATATTATGTATATGTCTATCGTCTGCCCTATGTTTTGAGATATATTTGATGTCTATGACGTGAGAATTTGAATATTTTCACAATAATTATCGAAAAGTAACACGCCCATCAAATAACTACTCGACTAGATTATTAACACGAGTGAAGATATATACTGTAAAAACTTTAAAGGCATGCAAATAACTTCAACCCCTGAAGATCGATTTTTCATTAAAAATGAAAATAACATAACATATTAATCTATGGAAGATAAAAGAGCACAAACACAACTTAAAATAACTGCTCGACAGATGCATCATCAGTCTACAATTTCAAACATATAGAATAGTGCATAGAGGGGGTAGTTTGCGAACAAAAATCGAACAAAGGGCTGCCGACGATAATCTTTTTCCCCATTCATTACGAAATATTCATCACCTCTCCATGCAAGCCAAGAAGCCACGAGAATGACAAAGATCACAACACCTCTTCTAGGCCAAGACATGAAAGAAATTTGATAAGAACATGCTCTATATATTCCTCTATATATATATAATTTACTATTTTTTAAAATATTAATTAAGTTTAAATTATTATTTAATTTAATTGACTATTCTATTTAACTTAATTTTTCTTTACGAAGCACCAAATCACTTGTTTGAATTATTCCGCCATTTGCGCGTTTTGTTTTACATTTACTTAAATTCTTGTTGACCTTGGCATGGACTTGCTTTTCTAGCTAATTGACTTGACATGGACTTTGACGTTTATATTGTTAAAATTAGATCATTTTTCTCTAAAAAGAAGCCTTTTGTCGATCTAATTATTCACAAAAATGAACAAATAACTATACTTAATTGGTCGATCTAATTTGCTTCATTTTCCAAAATGAATTAACGATATTTGAATTAATGATCACAGAAAATGGCAGTCAGGATTTGTCTTTGAGAGACTTAGAATATTCAATCATAGAATTAATCACTGACAAAGATTGAAATTAATTTTGAAGAACTTGACCAGGAACTTTTGAGCGACGTAGATTATTCAACCATGGAACGACTATCTCTACGTAAACGTAACGCCCACTCAACTTCGTCTTGGTTTCTAAACAACTAGATATTTGTCGGTAGATTTAAATCGAATATTTATCGGCGAAATCTTAGTCCTTTTTTTTTAAAAGCCAAAACGATCTATAGAAACTAGTCATTATTGAGATTATAATCAAATTTTCATATTGAAAATACATGAAAAAAAAAATCATGAGACTATAAAATTGAGATGTCTCTATTGATACGAAACCTTCTAGATAGAATTTAAAAATAAATTCATGAGAACTTAGTCTCAAAATAAATAATATATATTATTATGAATTAGTTGAACAATTAATATTAGAATCATGATCAAAATTGAATTAAGGGGAGAATCCCAAGAAACAATAAAGGAGGTAAAGGCGATTCGCTCATCCTTAGTGCCCCTGTCAACCCATCTTAGGCTAACACGGGAGAGATAATCACAACGGCTACTAGTTCGGATGTTATGGCTAGTGCATGGGGAGAACAGTGATCCGGTCGGGTAAGTTTTTGGATCAGATTAGGAGCCAGGTCGGATTCAATCTAACATGACCCAAATCAGGAAGAGTCAAACCGATTCATTTTTAGGTTCACAAGCCCAGCCCGAAGATCGACCAAGAGTCACTCGGGGCCGGACACCCGAGGTCGATCACTTGGGGTCGGGCACTTGAGGTCGGCTACTCGGGGTCGGACACCCGAGGTCACTCGAGGTCATCCGAGGTTGGCCACTCGGGGTCGGACACCCGAGGTCATCCGAGGTCACTCGAGGTCATCCGAGGTCGACTACTCGGGGTCGGACACCCGAGGTCATCCGAGGTCGGCCACTCGGGGTCGGACACCCGAGGTCACCCGAGACCATCCGAGGTCGGCCACTCGGGGTCGGACACCCGAGGTCACTCGAGGTCATCCGAGGTTGGCCACTCGGGGTCGGACATCCGAGGTCATCCGAGGTCGGCCACTCGGGGTCGGACACCCGAGGTCACCTGAGACCATCCGAGGTCGGCCACTCGGGGTCGGACACCCGAGGTTACCCGAGGTCATCCGAGGTCAGCTACTCGGGGTCGGACACCCGAGGTCATCCGAGGTTGGCCACTCGGGGTCGGACACCCGAGGTCATCCGAGGTCGGCCACTCGGGGTCGGACACCCAAGGTCACCCGAGGTCACTCAAGGTCATCTGAGGTCGGCCACTCGGGGTCGGACACCCGAGGTCACCAGAGACCATCCGAGGTCGGCTATTCGGAGTCGGACATTCAAGGTCTTGCCCCACGTTGGTTGACTCCTAGTCCAGACTTATTTGACCGACTCGAACTACGAGTTAAGACATGCTGACCGAACAGCTGTAAGACCTCCTCTGTAAGTAATGATGCAATAGGCCTCTGACATAATCATCACCTGACAAAACCGTCAACATTAATGGGGTTCAAAGGTGACAACCTGGACAGACCGTCAGATGGCTATGGCAGTCTCATATAGCAGTTAAGGCTGCCATTGGCTCAGTCTGACAACTGACTCATCCTTAAATGAGATAGGACATCTCTGACATGGCAGAGGGCTTTCCTCCCCCTATATAAACCCCCCTTTGGGTTCCAAAGGAGAGATCGCTGCCATTTTGCAACCATTCCACCACATTGAGAGCTCTATTTCGGTCCGACCTCCCAAACTCTAGCAGACCGAGTCGGCTTGGTTAGACCGAGTCATTCGAGTGAGAACCGATCTTCGCTTGTCGACAGGATCAAATTTGGCGCCGTCTGTGGGAATCCGCCTGATCGAAAGCTGAAGATGAGTGACTCCAACCGGGTGACCGTGACACTTTTACAAGAAGACCTTGATCTGCTGGTAGCCGTTAAAGCGCAGAAATTGGCAACAGAGCAAAAGATTGCCGCTCGCTCGACTCAGGAGGGTCCTTCCGAGCCGGCAGCACGCGTTGGCACAGAAGGTGGAGTTCGCCTGGGTCAGAGCCCCTACTTCCATCAAGCGCTCTTCGACCCGTCTGAGGGTGCGAGACAGTCTGACCCAGTGGAAGTCTCTTCCAGCCAAGCAAGAATCAACAAAGGGAAGGCTCCAATTATCCAAGCTCCAACCGAGTGCATTGGACTCCCTTTCTCTAGTCAAGTTCTGCAAGAGCTAGTCCCCAAGCATTTTCAACTCTTGTCCATTCCGGAATATGAAGGAGCTACAGATCCAAAGGGATACCTGATGAAGTTTAAGAATGCAGCTTTGCTGAATCAATACACGGATAATATCAAGTGTCGAGCATTCCTGACCACCCTGGTAGGTCCCGCTCAGTGCTGGTTCGACAGACTCCCGGAGGGGTCTGTGCGAGAGTTTGCCGACTTCAAAAGAACGTCCTACTGAAGTATACCTGACATAAGGAGACTCCCTGAGAACAATATCAAGGGCTTGAATGACTTCTTGAGGCAACGAAACCTGAACTCCTCTGACTCGAAGGGAGAAGTATCAGCCGGATACTGATTCCGGCGATATGCTCACATCATAGTGGAAAAGAGTATTGTCGACAACCTCGACTAGGAAATGATCAGCTCTAACGAAGCACTTCCTTTCGACACTGCCGAAGTCTGACTGACCGGGACCCCTCAAGCCCTTGCTCGATGACTGGAGACACCGCCAGTGAAGGAGCCTGCTCCTTCGTGGGCTCGGCGATCGTGAGTTGCCGGAGTTCCTCGCTGATCAAAGAGGAAGAAGGCAAATCTGCTGTTGTGACAGACAATGAGGCGTCTAGAGCTGGATCTGATTGAGGAGA
>JAGFNQ010003410.1:76549-145173 GCA_024364735.1 Boesenbergia rotunda | reverse complement strand
TGCATAGGGAATCTTATTCATGCAATCCCTCGTCTCTGTGCGCGGACACATAGACTTCGAAAGGTTGATCCCATGCCTGATGGGAAGGTAACCTTTCTTGGGATTCCGACATGCTAAACCTTTTTAGCACTCGGTCTATATATGTAGACTGCGAAAGACCAAGCAACCGTTTTGATCTATCTCTATAGATTCTAATCCCAAGGATATAGGTTGCTTCTCCCAGGTCTTTCATGGAGAAAGTTTTGGACAACCAAATCTTAACTGTCTGTAAAACTGATATATCGTTTCCTATAAGTAAGATGTCATCGACATATAATACTAGGAATACGACTGCACTCCCACTAACCTTCTTGTACACACAAGGTTCGTCAGGATTTTGTGAGAAATCAAACTTTTTGATTGTCTCATCAAAACGGATGTTCCAGCTCCTAGATGCTTGCTTCAGTCCATATATGGATCGTCGAAGCTTGCATACTTTGGTTTTATCAACCGATGTGAAACCTTCAGGTTGTATCATGTATACATCCTCAAGCAGGTTTCCGTTAAGGAAAGCTGTTTTCACATCCATTTGCCATATCTCATAATCATAATGAGCTGCTATGGCTAGGAGCATCCGAATGGATTTAAGCATAGCTACTGGCGAATAGGTTTCGTCATAATCAATTCCTTGTTTCTGACGATATCCTTTTGCCACTAATCTAGCCTTAAAGGTAACAACATTACCTTCCATGTCGGTTTTCTTCTTGAAAACCCACTTGCACCCTATGGGTTTGATCCCTTCAGGTGGGTTAACCAAGTCCCATACTTGATTTTCGTACATGGAATCCATTTCCGACTTCATGGCCTCAAGCCATTTGTCCCTTTCTGAACTTTTCAGAACTTCTTCATAACTGATAGGTTCGTCATCACCAATGAGCAACACGTCGTTCGATTCACTTACGAGAAATCCGTATCTCTCTGGAATGTTGCGTGTCCTATCAGACCTACGAAGAGGTGGTGTAGTTTTAGGTTCAACTGATAGCTCATCACTATGAGTTTCGGTTGTGGGTCTAGACTAGGTGTCTCTGTAATGTCTATTGGAGTTTCTTGAACTTCATCAAGCTCAATGCCACTCCCACTGTTTTCTTGTAAAAGAAATTCTTTTTCCAGAAATACAGCATGCCTTGAAACAAACACCTTTTGTTCCAAGGGATGATAGAATTGGTAACCCTTCGTTTCCTTAGGGTATCCAATAAATAGACATTTATCAGACTTAGCATCCAATTTGTCTGATACAACCCGCTTCACATAAGCAGGACAACCCCATATCTTAAGGTGAGTTAAGTGAGGTTTCTTACTATTCCAAATCTCATATGGAGTAGTAGAGACTACCTTGGTCGGGACTCTGTTTAGCAAGTAAACAGCTGTCTTAAGTGCATAGCCCCAAAAGGATTTTGGAAGAGTTGCATGATTCATCATCGACCTAACCATGTCCATCAAGGTTCGGTTTCGCCTCTCAGATACACCATTATGCTGTGGTGTATACGGCGGAGTCCATTGGGATAATATCCCATTGTCCCTAAGATAATCTTGGAACTCTTGACTTAAGTATTCTCCACCCCGATCGGATCGAAGTATTTTAATACTTTTGCCAAGTTGTTTCTCTACTTCATTTCTGAATTCTTTGAATTTATCAAAAGCTTCAGATTTGTGTTTCATCAAGAACACATAACCGAATCGTGAGTGATCATCGATAAAGGTGATGAAGTAGTTATAGCCTCCTTGTGCTTGAGTTGACATTGGTCCGCATACATCGGTATGTATTAGACCAAGCAACTCTCCCACTGGATTACCTTTCCGGGAAAGGGTAATTTGGTCATCTTGCCTTTTAAGCACGATTCGCATGTATCAAATGAACCGGGTTCAAATGATTCCAAAATTCCACATCGGTGTAATTCGGTCATGCGTTTCTTACTTATATGGCCAAGACGACAGTGCCACGTGTAGGAGTCTATTCGATTATCTATTCGAGCACGTTTGTTGCTAACTTCGATATTGAAAACGTCACTGGATAAATCTAACGTGTAGATGCCATTGCACAAAGTTCCATTCCCATAAAGAACGCCATTTAAAGTTATGTAACAACAATTGTTACTGAAAGTTAAATGATAACCTTTTTCATTCAAACATGAAATAGATACAATGTTCTTTATTAATGAAGGAACAAAATAACAATTATCCAATTCTAAGATACGTCCGGTAGGGAGCTTCAGCAAATATGTTCCGATGGCAACAGCAGCAATCTTTGCTCCATTTCCAACTCTCAAATTCGCTTCTCCCTTGACGAGTCTTCTTCTATTCCTTAGCCCCTGTATGTCATTACATATATGTGAGCCACACCCAGTATCAAGTACCCAGGTATTTGAGGAAATAGAGTGACATTCAATAACGAAGATACCTGAAGAGGATGGGGCATCGGATGCCTTCTTCTTCATGGACTCAAGATAAATCTTGCAGTTTCTTCGCCAGTGACCTTCCTTGCCACAGTGATGGCAAGTGCCTTTTGGTTTCTTTTCAGTCTTTTTGGCCTTTTTCTTCTTCCCTTATTCTGTTCTTTGGCCTTCCTCTTAGAACCTTTCTTCGAGGAACCAACTAACAGTACGCTTTTGATCCGGCTTTACAGAAGGCTCCACAGTCTTCAGCAGGTTGATCAACTCAGGAATGGTAGTCTCCAGTTTGTTCATCCGATAGTTCATCACAAATTGTGAATAACTTTGGGCAAACAACTCAGAATTAAGTCAATACTTAGTTCATGATCCATTGCAAAACCGAGTGCGCTCAGTCGCTCAATGTACCCCAACATCTTTAACACAAACTGCGAGGCAGAAGTGCCTTCCTGCATCTTAGTGGTGAAGAGGAGTCTGGAGACTTCGAACCTTTCGGATCTCGCCTGCTCTTCAAACAACTCATGAAGATGGAAGATGATGGTATAGCATCCATATGCTCATGCTGCTTTTGCAGCTCAGGTACCATAGAGCTAGCATGATGCAACCGCAATTCAGAATCGGTCACATGTTTCTGATAGGCCAACAATTGGTCTGGAGTTGCATTTCTGGAGGATGGTGGGAAGTTGTTCTTCAAGGACATAAGCAAGCTTCTCTGCCTTGAGGACTATCCTCAGGTTTCGAAGCCAGTCCATGAAGTTCGGCCCAGTCAGTTTATTGGTGTCCAAAATGGAACGCAAGTTTATTGAGAAGACATGATCGAGTGATTAACCTAGAAATACAAATTGAGATTATGTGAGAAGATTATTAAAGAATGTATCAACATACATAAATTAAATCCTATTTATTTTACGAATTGAATCACCCTTATTATCAATTCGGGAGATCGTAGGAACATCTCCAAATAGGTTGATATCCAACCATAGATAAGAACCACCATGGCTGTGGCCATCAAGTTTTTCTTAGCTATGAAGGTAGGTAATTTTACCGATTACACATCGCATATATGTAACTATCACTTTATGCTATCAACTAATTGAATGTTTGCATAAATCATTGGGTTGTTAACTCATTAACAAGTATGTATCATTATACATAGCACCCAACTGCACCTCTCTTCACATCGACCTTGGCTGTGGCACAACAAATCGATGCTCCAAGCTTAAGGCTGACCCATTAATCAAGAAATAGTTTTAATATGGTTGGAGCTCATTCAACCGTTTAGTCTGGCTTGGATGTGTCCAACAACCAAAACTAAGGATTGACCTCTGACTCAACTATATTATTCATAAACTAATTCCATGGTTTGAACATGTTGAGGTTCAAGTCGGGCATGGATGTGTCCATCAACCCAAACGAGAAACAAAACTCCGGTTCTAACCATATTAATGGAAGGTGTTAGCCTTAATATTTTGTAAGGGGTTTTGGGTCTCATCTTTTCTAAGCACATTCATGACATATAATTATCATGACTAACGATTTCCTTAATAAAGTATGTATGTGACTTAATTTATCAAGTCTCATGAATTAAATTAGGAACCGGATTTCCTAATTATAATTTCATACTTTATTAAAGGAATTGTTTTGGGAAACAATTTCCTAAATTGTCATAATTAATTTCGGAAATAATATGTTCAAGACTTTGATTTCTCTAAATCAAATCTTATTAAATTAAGAGACAAATCCCTTAATTCAACTACATATTATTTTCATGAAAATCTTATTTAAGAAACTCTATAGGAAACCATTTTCCTAATTAATTTTGGAGACAACAATATGTAAGAGCATCACCTCTTCAACATATTTTATTCATGGATTTAATTAATTACAACAAATGTTTTCTAAGGGTGGCTCCCCGAGGCTCAGATACCCAAAGAAAAGTAATGTGTTGTAAATCCAATTGGACGGCTCCCCGAGGCTCAATCCAAATCAAACATGACAATTTCAATTAAAAATTGGGAAATTAAATTACAACAACTAACTTTAAATTGGACGGCTCCCCGAGGCTCAATCCAAAATAAAGAATTTTGTTGTCAATTTAAAAACCAATTCAAATTTAATTGTCAATTAACTGTCCATGAATTTGTCTAGACTTTCTCAAAAGAAAGTGCCCAAAATTGCGAGATTTCAAAAATAATTTTTCAGAATAATTGTAAGTTTCTGGTAAAAAGAAAACTTACATATTTCCAAAAATTGGAAAATTTCTAAAATAGAAAATTTCCAAAATTTGGAAAGTTTCCAAAGATGGGAAGTTTTCACAATTATCATAAAATTTTAGAAACTAGAAAATTCCAAACGTTTGCGAAATTTCATGAAGATTTCCAAACCTTGAAATTTCTAAATCTAAAATCTATTATAATTTGAAAGTTTCCATAATTGAAAATTTTTTTCAAAGTTGAGATCATGACAAAGTGTTCCGCAAAACAATTATATGATAATGTCGAACACTAACCGGCTCTGATACCACTGTTGGGACCGGGTGCATGTCGACAAGGATACGAGTTCGTAAAATTCAAAATTTTTACGTGCAGCGGAAGAGTTTGCATAAAATAATTTCCTAAATTATTTTAACTTCGTATCTAGCATGCAACCTTACATTGTGTTGACATAATCATAAAATAAAACTTTGCGGAAAAGTAAACAAATTTACCAAGTACCTCTCGTAACTCGAAGTAAGGGACGAGATCCAACCGTAGCGTCCCTTGGAAGCTCCGCCTCTATTCGCGTCCACGCCGAGTTCTCTTCGGGATGACTTCGCAAAGTCACGAGTTTTGTGCCGACGAGAACTACTAGATTCTCGGAAGGCACAACTAGATGAACAAGAGAGGAAAGATAGGAAACTAACCAACGAAGTAACGGAATCGAATTCCGAGAAGAGAGGAGTCGCTATCCGCTTCTTCTTCTTCGTATTCGGGTTCTCCTTCTTCTTCTTGAAGCTCACGGCCTCCTCCAAGGAGTCCTTTGTGCGCCGGCCCTAATCCTCTAGGGTGGGCGTCGGCCCTAGGCAAGAGTGGGAAGAAGAGAAGAGAGAAGAGATTAAGAGAGAGAGGGAGAGAATAATTAATCTCTTAATTCGGAATAAGGGCTAGCCTTTGGTTCCTTTAAATAGTAGCAACTCCTTTGCTAAGTCTCCCTCTAAACCGAATTAACGGAATTAACGAAATTAGTTATAAGAAATTTATCTTATAAATTTTCTTATTAATTATTCCGTTTAAACCGAGTCTTTATTATAAACTAATTTATAATAAAACTAATTCTTCTTCTCTTTAAATTATGGAATAAATTTTATAAGAAATTTATAAACTTTCTTATTATGAAAAAATCAATTCATAATTGATTTTATAAAATTAAAATAAACCAATTCATGGATTATTTTAATCTTCCATAAAAGAATAAATTTCTATAAATTTTATTTATATAAATTTCTTTATACAAATTTATTTATCCATAATTTATAAAATAAATCGCACTAGATTTATTTTATTAATTAAACCAAAATTAATTGGTTTTCTCCTCTTTATTGGCCGGCCACCAAAGGGGGTTTTGACACCCTCTTTGGCCGGCCAAACCAACCCGAACCGCCACGAATTAAACTCATTTAATTCGCCCAAAAAGCCTTCAAAAGACTTAGCCATTTTAGCTTCCATTGCGCCTCTGACTAACTCAGATTCGACTTATTTCTCTTGATCGGAAAATCCAATTTTCAACTCGTTTTAAATCCCTCGGATTACTCGTAGTGCGTGTGACTAAATAGGCTTTCGATTTATGTTGGCCGTCTATAATTTAATTAATTATAGAACGATCATGAGTGGCACCTAGTAGTACATCATGATCCCCAATTAATCGAAAGATCAACGGTTTGACCTCAGAAGAAATTATTATGAAACCCTTCAGCAGCTCTAATGAATCGTGCCCCATTCCCTTCACCACCTTATACCCACTTGGTTCAGGACACGGTCAATGGTGTCAGTCCCCACTAGGCTGACTACGTCACACCTAGCCCAAGTAGTGTCTTTCTCGTCCATTGGATTTCTAATTACTCTCATGTATTTTAGAAACTCGCACTCTAAACATGATATACTCTGGCCAGAGATTTCTGAGTAACAATCCGACGATAGGCCTGGGTATACATCTCCTCGCAAGGAGTGGTGAATCCTTTGTAGGCTGTTCAAACATCTTCGGGCACTTCGGCTTATACCCGATCATCCTGGGTCCACACCTCCTTGGAGATGCTTGCTTAAGATGTCAAAGTATAAGTCTCCATGACCAAGATGACTTGAACACCACAAGTCAAAGGAACATCGCACTTAAGCCGCAATAAGATCTTCATTGACATATCTACATGTAGATTCCCATATGAAGTCTTACAGCTAGTCACTCCAATGAACTAGTTCCCTTAACTAGCATCTATGTTTATCTCCGGACATCCCAATGTCACCAGCCAGTGAGAATCAGCTGAATAGAGAATAACCCATGCTAGTCTCAATAGAATTGATAGTGTCCGTATTTATCAATTCATCGACTAGGGATATTTCCAACAATTCACATTTGCACATTTAGAGATAATCACTAGTTGTGATCCCATCACAAATTCTCTTATGCTGTGAATTGTATGGCGGACATTCAGTATATGAGTTTAAGATCCCAATCAAATACAAACATGTATACTCAAATAGTGAATTATCATTTATTAAAATAAATATTTACAATCATAAGGCGATTGCCTTAGGACACTTCTCTCATATCACTAATAGATAAAGGTGATGAAGTAGCTATAGCCTCCTTGTGCAAGAGTTGACATTTGTCCACATACATCAGTATGTATTAGACCAAGCAATTCTCCCACTGGATTGCCTTTTCCGGAAAAGGGTAATTTGGTTATCTTGCCTTTTAAGCATGATTCGCATGTATCAAATGAACCGGGTTCAAATGATTTCAGAATTCCACAACGGTGTAATTCGGTCATGCGTTTCTTACTTATATGGCCAAGATGACAATGTCATGTGTAGGAGTCTATTCGATTATCTATTCGTGCACGCTTGTTGCTTATTTCGATATTGAAAATGTTACTGGATAAATCTAACATGTAGATACCATTGCATGAAGTTCCAGTCCCATAAAGAACACCATTTAAAGTTATGTAACAACAATTGTTACTAAAAGTTAAATGGTAACGCTTTTCATTCAAACATGAAATAGATACAATGTTCTTTATTAACGAAGGAACAAAATAACAAAATAGAGTGACATTCAATAACGAAGATACCTGAAGAGGATGGGGCATCGGATGCCTTCTTCTTCAAGGACTCAAGATAAACCTTGCAGTTTCTTCGCCAGTGACCCTCCTTGCCACAGCGATGGCAAGTGCCTTTTTGGGTCTTTTCTGTCTTTTTGGCCTTTTTCTTCTTTCCCTTATTCTGTTCTTTGGCCTTCCTCTTAGAACCTTTCTTCGAGGAACCAACTAACAGTACCGTCTTTTGATCCTGCTTTACAGAAGGCTCAACAGCCTTCAGCATGTTGATTAACTCAGGAATGGTAGTTTCCAACTTGTTCATCTGATAGTTCATCACAAATTGTGAACAACTTTTGGGCAAGCAATTCAGAATTAAGTCAATACTTAGTTCATGATCCATTGCAAAACCGAGTGTGCGCAATCGCTCAATGTACCCCAACATCTTTAACACAAATTGTGAGGCAGAAGTGCCTTCCTACATCTTTGAGGTGAAGAGGAGTCTAGAGACCTCGAACCTTTCGGATCTCGCCTGCTCTTCAAATAACTCATGAAGATGGAAGATGATGGTATAAGCATCCATATGCTCATGCTGCTTTTGCAGCTCAGGTACCATAGATGCTAGCATGATGCAACTCGCAAGTTCAGAATCGGTCACATGTTTCTGATAGGCCAACAATTGGTCTGGAGTTGCATTTTCTGGAGGACGGTCGAGAAGTTGATCTTCAAGGACATAAGCAAGCTTCTCTACCTTGAGGACTATCCTTAGGTTTCGAAGCCAGTCCATGAAGTTTGGCCCAGTTAGTTTATTGGTGTCCAAAATGGAACGCAAGTTTAGAGAAGACATGATCGAGTGATTAACCTAGAAATACAAATTGAGCTTATGTGAGAAGATTGATTAAAGAATGTATCAACATACATTAATAAAATCCTATTTATTTTTCAAATTGAATAACCCTTTTTATCAATTCGGGAGATCGTAGGAACATCTCCAAATAGGTTGATATCCAACCATAGATAAGAACAACCATGGCTGTGGCCATCAAGTCATTCTTAGCTATGAAGGTAGGTAATTATACCGATTACATATCACATATATGTAACTATCACATTATGCTATCAACTAATTGAATGTTTGCATAAATCATTGGGTTGTTAACTCATTAACAAGTATGCATCATATACATAGCACCCAATTGCACCTCTCTTTACATCGACCTTGGCTGTGGCACAACAAATCGATGCTCCAAGCTTAAGGCTGACCCATTAATCAAGAAATAGTTTTAATATGGTTGGAGCTCATTCAACCGTTTAGTCAGGCTTGGATGTGTCCAACAATCAAAACTAAGGATTGACCTCTGACTCCAACTATATTATTCATAAACTAATTCCATGGTTTGAACATGTTGAGGTTCAAGCCGGGCATGGATGTGTCCATCAACCCAAACGAGAAACAAAACTCCGGTTCTAACCATATTAATGGAAGGTGATGGCCTTAATATTTTGTAAGGGGTTTTGGGTCTCATCTTTTCTAAGCACATTCATGACATAAGTCATGACTAACGATTTCCTTAATAAAGTATGTATGTGACTTAAGTTATCATGTCTCATTAATTGAATTAGGAACCGGATTTCCTAATTCTAATTTCATACTTTATTCAAGGAATTGTTTTGGGAAACAATTTCCTAAATTGTCATAATCAATTTCGGAAATAATATGTTCAAGACTTTGATTTCTCTAAATCAAATCTTATTAAATTAAGAGACAATTCCCTTAATTCAACCACATATTATTTTCATGAAAATCTCATTTAAGAAAACTCTATAGGAAACCATTTTCCTAATTAATTTTGGAGACAACAATATGTAAGAGCATCACCTCTTAAATCATATTTTATTTATGGATTTAATTAATTACAACAAATCATTTTCTAAGGGTGGCTCCCCGAGGCTCAGATAACCAAAGAAAACTAATTTGTCGCAAATCCAATTTGGTCCGCTTCGGAAGCGCAACCAAATTAAACATGACAATTTCATTTAAAATTGGGAAATTACAACAACTAACTTTAATTTGGGTGGCTCCCAGAGGCACTCCCCAAAGAAAAGAATTTTGTTATAATTTAAATCCCAATTTAAATTTAATTGTCAATTAACGTTCCATAAATTTGTCTAGACTTTCTTGAAAGAAAGTGCCCAAAATCGCGAGATTTCATAATAGGTTTTCAGAACAATTGTAAGTTTCTGGTACAAAGAAAACTTACATATTTCCAAAATTGGAAAATTTCTAAAATAGAAAATTTCCAAAATTGGAAAGTTTCCAAAGATGGGAAGTTTTTACAATTATCATAAAATTTCAGAAACTAGGATATTTCAAACGTTTGCGAAATTTCATGAGGATTTCCAAACTTTGAAATTCATAAATCTAAAATTTATTATAATTGGAAAGTTTCCATAATTGAAAATTTTTTTCAAAATTGAGATCATGACAAAGTTTTCCGCAAAACAATTTTATGATTATATCGAACACTAACCGGCTCTGATACCACTGTTGGGACCGGGTGCATGTTGACAAGGATACGAGTTCGTAAAATTTTAAATTTTTACGTGCAGCGGAAGAATTAGCATAAAATAATTTCCCAAATTATTTTAACCTCGTATCTAGCATGCAACCTTATGATGTGTGGACATGATCACAAATTAAAACTTTGCGGAAAAGTAAGCTAATTTACTTAGTACCTCGCGTAACTTGAAGTAAGGGACGAGATCCAACCGTAGCGTCCCTTGGAAGCTCCGCCTCTATTCGCGTCCACGCCGAGTTCTCTTCGGGATGACTTCGCAAAGTCACGAGTTTTGTGCCGACGAGAACTACTAGATTCTCTATAGGCACAACTAGAAGATCAAGAGAGAAGATAGGAAACTAACCACCAAGAATCGGAATCCAAATTCCGGGAAGGAAGGAGATGCGATCCGCTTCTTCTTCTTCGAGGTCGTCTTGGTGGATGAAGCTCACGCCCACCTTGGGAGTTGCGCCGGCCCTAGGGGAGGAGAGAGAGCCATCCCTAGAGAGAGAGGGGCGCCGGCCCTAGAGAGAGAGAGAGGCGTGTAGAGAGAGAGAGAGAGAGAGGGAGCAACTAATCTCTTGATTAATTGATTGGAATTCAAGGCTTGCCTTTGGTTCCTTATATAGTTGTTTCTCCCTTGCCAAGTCTCCTCTTTAACGGAATTTTTCATAAGAAATTTATCCTATAAATTCTCTTATTAATTATTCCGTTTAAGCCAAGTTTTATTATAACTAACTTTATAATAATACCTTTTCTCCTTTAATTATGGAATAAATTTTATAAGAAATTTATAATTCTTCTTTATTATGAAAAATCAATTCATAATTGATTTTATAAAATTAAAATAAACCATTCCATGGATCATTTTAATTTCCATAAAAAGAATAAATTTCCATAAATTTATTTATATAAATTTCTTTATACAAATTTATTTATCCATAATTTATAAAACAAATCGCGCTAGATTTATTTTATTAATTAAACCAAATAAATTGGTTTCTCCCCATGATGGTGGCCGGCCAAACCAAAGGGGTTTGGCACCCTCTTTGGCCGGCCAAACCGAGCCGAACCATTCACGAATTAAACTCATTTAATTCGCCCAATAAGCCTTCAAAAGACTTAGCCATTTTAAGGTTCCATTGCGCCTCTGATTAACTCAAATTCGACTTATTTCTCTTGATCGGAAAATCTAATTTTCATCTCGTTTTAAATCCCTCGGATTACTCATAGTGTGTGTGACTAAATAGGCTTTCGATTTATGTTGGTCGTCTATAATTAACCAATCATAGAACGGTCATGAGTGGCACCTAGTAGTACATCATGACCCCCAATTAATCGAAAGATCAACGGATTGACCACAGAAGTAATTCTGAAACCCTTCAGCAGCTCTAATGAATCGTGCCCCATTCCCTTCACCATCTTATACCCACTTGGTTCAGGACACGGTCTATTTGTGTCAATCCCCACTAGGCTGACTACGTCACACCTAGCCCAAGTAGTGTCTTTCTCGTCCTTTGGATTTCTAATTACTCTCATGTATTTAAGAGACTCATACTCTAAACATGATATGCTCTGGCCAGAGGCTTTGAGTAACAATCCGACGATAGGCCTGGGTATACATCTCCTCGCAAGGAGTGGTGAATCCTTTGTAGGCTGCTCAAACATCTTCGGGCACTTCGGCTTATACCCAATCATCCTGGGTCCACACCTCCTTGGAGATGCTTGCTTAAGATGTTAAAGTATAAGTCTCCATGACCAAGATGACTTGAACACCGCAAGTCAAAGGAACATCGTACTTAAGCTGCAGTAAGAACTTCATTGACATATCTACATGTAGATTCCCATATGAAGTCTTACAGCCAGTCACTCCAATGAACTAGTTCCCTTAACTAGCATCCATGTTTATCTCCAGACATCCCAATGTCACCAGCCAGTGAGAATCAGCTGATTAGAGAATAACCCATGCTAGTCTCAACAGAATTGACAGTGTCCGTATTTATCAATTCATCGACTAGGGATATTTTCAATACTTCACAATTGCACATTTAGAGATAATCACTAGTTGTGATCCCATCACAAATTCTCTTATCCTGTGAATTGTATTGCAGACATTCAGTAGATGAGTTTAAGATCCCAATCAAATACACAAACATGTATACTCAAATAGTGAATTATCATTTATTAAAATAAATGTTTACAATCATAAGGCGATTGCCTTAGGACACTTCTCTCACATCACTAACACAAATCGATGCTCCAAGCTTAAGGCTGACCCATTAATCAAGAAATAGTTTTAATATGGTTGGAGCTCATTCAACCGTTTAGTCAGGCTTGGATGTGTCCAACAACCAAAACTAAGGATTGACCTCTGACTCCAACTATATTAATCATAAACTAATTCTATGGTTTGAACATGTTGAGGATCAAGCCGGGCATGGATGTGTCCATCAACCCAAACGAGAAACAAAACTCCGGTTCTAACCATATTAATGGAAGGTGTTGGCCTTAATATTTTGTAAGGGGTTTTGGGTCTCATCCTTTTCTTTCTAAGCACATTCATAACATATAATTATGTCATGTACTAACGATTTCCTTAATAAAGTATGCATGTGACTTAATTTATCAAGTCTCATTAATTGAATTAGGAACTGGATTTCCTAATTCTTATTTCATACTTTATTCAAGGAATTGTTTTGGGAAATAATTTCCTAAATTGTCATAATCAATTTCGGAAATAATATGTTCAAGACTTTGATTTCTCTAAATCAAATCTTATTAAATTAAGAGACAGATTCCCTTAATTCAACCACATATTATTTTCATGAAAATCTTATTTAAGAAAACTCTATAGGAAACAATTTTCCTAATTAATTTTGGAGACATCAATATGTAATAGTGTCACCTCTTAAATCAAATAAGGAAATTATCGTTTGAGAATCACCTCAATATATCCAAGATTTGATTACATATTTTATTTATGGACTAATTAATTACAACAAATTATTTTCTTTGGGTGGCTCCCTGAGGCTCAGATACCCAAAGAAAAAAATTTGTTGTAAATCTAATTTGGCCCGCTCCCCGAGGCGTAGCCAAATTAAACATGACAATTTTATTCAAAATAGGAAATTAAATTACAACAACTAACTTTAATTTGGGTGGCTCCCCGAGGCACTCCCCAAAGTAAAGAATTTTGTTAATAATTTAAAACCAATTCGAATTTAATTGTCAATTAATGATCCATAAATTTGTCTAGACTTTCTTAAAAGAAAGTGCCCAAAATTGCGAGATTTCCATAATAAGTTTTCAGAATAATTGTAAGTTTCTAGTACAAAGAAAACTTACATATTTCCAAAATTGGAAAATTACCAAAATTGAAAATTTCCAAAATTGGGAAGTTTTCACAATTATCATAAAATTTCAGAAACTAGGATATTTCAAAAGTTTCCATAATTGCGAAATTTCATGAGAATTTCCAAACTTTGAAATTCCTAAATCTAAAATTTATCATAATTTGAAAGTTTCCATAATTGGAAAATTTTCCAAAATTGAGATCATGACAAAGTTTTCCGCAAAACAATTATATGATTATGTCGAACACTAACCGGCTCTGATACCACTGTTGGGACCGGGTGCATGTTGACATCGATGCGGGTTCGTAATTTTAAAATTTATTACGTGCAACGGAAGATTTAGCATAAATAATTTCTCAAATTATTTAACCACACATCTAAGCATGCAACCTTATATTGTGTAGACATGATCATATATTAAAATTTTGCAGAAAGTAAACTAATTTACTTAATACCTCGCGTAACTCGAAGGAAGGGCGAGATCCAACCGTAAGCGTCCATTGGAAGCTCTGCCTCTATTCGCATCCACGCCGAGTTTTCTTCGGGATGACTTCGCAAAGCCACGAGTTTCGTGCCGACAAGAACTACTTGTAACACCCCAAATTTTCCCATATATAATGTTATGAATTTATGAAACATTATTATTATGAAATTTCATGATGGGCTTGGCTTAATGGGCTTTAATGTGGGTTAGTGAAAAATGTGATAAAAAGAAAGTGTAGAAAGGAGGAAGCAAGGATCGAACCTTGAACCTCCTCGTCACACTAACCATGTCTTAACCAGTGCACCAAGAGTGTTTTGTGTTGAGAGAATAAGAAACATGCTTGTTAAAGCTAGGGAAGTGAAGAGACATGTCCCTTCATGAGAATAGTATAAATAAGAGAGGGAGAGGGAGGAAGAACTTTGATTCTTCTTCTTCTCCACTCTCCCCACCGAAAACCCTAGCCCTTCTCCCTTTTCAATTTTCAAAAATACACCCTAGGGTTCTAACCCTAGGGAATTGGAAGGAAGAAGACCCCATCCAAGGATCTTGCCCTCTACTAGGGCCAAGTGTTCTAGAGGAGTTCTAGCAAGGGGAACTCTCACCTCTACTTCAACAAGGGTACCCTAAGAATTTAGAGAAGGTGAATTTCAAGGGAAAGGAAGTAAGTATCCCCTCGCCTGCAGTGTAATTGTTGTTGATTCCTTCTTCATGTTGTTTTTCGAAAATGGAAGTGGCCCCCCTTGTGCAAGTTTCGGCCACCCCCAAAGGGGAGGCTTTGGCTACTCCTTGATGCAAGAGGAGATCCCTTGGGACTTAGGGTATATATGTATGTTGTTCCCTTCATGTGGTGATGACAAAAACTAGGGTTTGCACCCCCCCTACATGTTTCGGCCATGAACAAAACCCTAGGGTTAGTCTGGGATGAGTTTCTCCATGATGTATCCATGCTTAGTGTATTACATGATAGTGTAGACAAGGTGTTTGTATAAATGTTTGGTTACCAAAAACCCAACTAATTCCCCCTATCCTACACCATTCGGCCAACACCCTAAAGTTAGGGTTCGTGAAGGTTAAACTACCCTATGAGATATGCTTATGTTTGGAAGATGATCCCATGATGTAATCTATAATTAATATGTGGCATGATATGTATGTGAGGTGTTTGTGTAAATGCTTGTGTGAATGGTTGATTTCAAAAACCGTAATTTCCCCTACCCTACACCATTCGGCCAACACCCTAAGGTTAGGGTTCATGAAGGTTAAACTACCCTATGAGATATGCTTATGTTGGTATGATGATATGTATATGCATGTGATGTTTAAATGGAATGTTTGATTTGAAAAACTTAGGGGTCGTTTGGTTTGCTCCATTTTCCATTTTCATTTTCCAGAAAACCATATTTTCTAGTTTTCTGGAAAATGACTTTTTTCCATTCTCCAGTTTTCCAGAAAACGCTATGTTTTTTTCTGGAAAACAAAGCTGGAAAATACAAACCAAACATGTTTTCCAGAAAACCGCATTTTCTATAGAAAATGAAAATGGAAAACAGACTGGAAAATGCAAACCAAACGCCCCCTTAACTTTCCCCTAGCATGACTTTCGGCCAAGGCATGAACCATTAGGGTTGTGAAAGTTGATTACCCCATGATGTATGCTATGCTTAGTATGATATATGATATATATATATGTGATGCTCGTATGGGATGTTTGATGTCAAAAAACCTAACCTACCCCTACCCTAGGACTTTCGGCCAACCCTAGGTTTAAGGTTAGGAAGTATTGATTTAATCCATGAAGCATGCTACCACTTCCTATGATATGAGTATGATTTATGTGACCAATCTTGTCATATATAAAGTATGTTTAAGTGGTTGAAATGTGATGTATGTATGAGCATGTCTTATAGCCCATGGGGCACCCTTATGAATTGCATGTGATGTGTATGATAAAATGCTTGAAAGGATACTCCACTAAGAATGGGATCAAGAGCACCCCTTATGTTGTGTGGTGTGTCCCTATGGGATCATGAGCACCCTTGAAGAGTGGTGTGTCCCTTGAGAGTGGATTTGGAGTACTCCTTAGCATATATGTAAAAGAATGATAAGTATTTTACTTTGAAAGTTGGGTACCCGACTCGGAAGGGGGTCGTTAAACAAATCCGGGGTGCATGTTAACTGAAGGTCATGGCTCCGGTAGGACGGAAGAGTCCTGCTCTAATGAGATTGGTGGCTCGCTACCCCGATTCATTAGGGAACGCGCTTGATGTGGTACACAACTGGGCCCCTATATGATGTTGAAATATTTTTAAGTAATACCTTTATGGAATTGTTTTGAAAACATTTATTATATGTGAAGGGTATGATTAAGGTACTTCATACTGCTTGCTTAGAAACTTTGATGTTTAGTATGCTATGATAAACTCATGCTTATGATTCATTATGTGTATATGTTGTATTCTTTCGTATGGATTTTTGCGAGTAGGACAGAATCCTTACTAAGCATTTGTGCTTACTAGTTTATGTGTTGTCTTATGCTGCAGATAAGGGTAAGGGACACTTAAACTAAAAGAAGAGGCAGGAGGGCTGATGATGTGTGGGGTGGTGGCTCGGGAAAGAAAGATTTTTATATCTACATTACTATGCCTATGTTGATGTTTTCTTTAATAATAAATGCTAGTGATTAGAGTTGGTACTTTTGAATATTAGTGATCACACTTGGATTACTCTTATATGTTGAGTTGAACTACTTGTGAACCTACCATGTTCTAATCATTAAAGTATGATATCTGATTGGCATGCACTGACTAATATGCTTAGTACTTATAAATATCACTTGGTAGTTTTAAACAAGCATGCTCAGTACTTAGTCCTTGCACTTTTGTTTGCTTTTATTTTATGTTAAAATTTTTATGATTGATTGTACGTAACCCCGCCCCGAGAGTAGATATAAGGGCGGGCATTACACTACTAAATTCTCCAAAGGCACGACAAGAATACCAAGAGAGAGATGGGAAGACTAACCACCAAACGAAGAACGGAATCAAGATTCCGGGAGGAAGGAAGGAGTTGTGCCCGCTTCTTCTTCTTCTTCGGCAGTTGTTTGGTGGATGAAGCTCACGGCAACAAAGGGGTCCTCCTTTTAGGGCCGGCGGCACTAGAGGAGGGAGAGGGAGAGAAGGAGAGAGAGAGAGGGCTTATTTCTAGATCTCTTAGATTAATCTCCAAGCCTTGCCTTGGTTCCTTTATATATTAGCCTCTCAATCACCATGTCTCCTTTTTATGGAATAAATTTTCATAAGAAATTTATCATATAAATTTTTCTATGAATTATTCCATCATGCCAAGTTTTTATCATAATTTAATTTATGATAAAAACAACCATGTCTCCCTTTTCTTAAGGAAAGAAATTTCTTTATATAAATTTCTTTATCATGGTAAATCAATCCATTATTGATTTTATAAAATAAAATAAACCAATCCATGGTTCATTTTAATTTCCATGAAAAATAAATCTCTTTATATAAATTTCTTTATATAAATTTCTTTATCATGGTAAATCAATCCATTATTGATTTTATAAAATAAACCAATCCATGGTTCATTTTAATTTCCATGAAAAATAAATCTCTTTATATAAATTTCTTTATCAATAATTTTATAAAACAAATCACGCTCGGTTTATTTTATAATTTGAACCAAAAATTCGATTTTACCCTTTTGTTGTGGCCGGCCAAACATAGAGGGTGGGGACCCTCTTTGGCCGGCCAAACCCAAGCCAAGACCATATGAATTAAACTCATTTAATTCGTCCAATAAGTCTTCAAAAGACTTAACCATTTTATGCTTCCGATGCGTCTCTGAAAAATTCAGATTCGACTTATCTCTCTTGATCGGAAAATCCAATTTTCAACTCATTTTAAATCGCTCGGATTACTCGTAGTGCATGTGACTAAATAGGCTTTCGATTTATCTAGTAGTACATCATGACCCCCAATTAATCGAAAGACCAACGGTTGACCTCAGAAATAATTCTGGAACCCTTCAGCAGCTATAATGAGTCGTGCCCCATTCCCTTCACCATCTTATACCCACTTGGTTCAGGACACGGTCTATGTGTGTCAGTCCCCACTAGGCTGACTACGTCACACCTAGCCCAAGTAGTGTCATTCTCGTCCAACGGATTCTAATTACTCTCATGTTTCTGAGAGATTCATACTCTGAACATGTGATGCTCTGGCCAGAGGCTTCGAGTAACAATCCGACGATAGGCCTTGGGTACACATCTCCTCGCAAGGAGTGGTGAATCCTTTGTAGGCTGTTCAAACATCTTCGGGCACTTCGGCTTATACCCAACCATCCTGGGTCCACACCTCCTTAGAGATGCTTGCTTAAGATGTCAAAGTATAAGTCTCCATGACCAAGATGACTTGAACACCGCAAGTCAAAGGAACATCGCACTTAAGCTGCAGTAAGAACTTTATTGACATATCTATATGTAGATTATCATATGAAGTTTTACAGCCAGTCACTCCAATGAACTAGTTCCCTTAACTAGCATTCATGTTTATCTCTGGACATCCCAATGTCACCAGCCAGTGAGAATCAGCTGATTAGAGAATAACCCATGCTAGTCTCAACAGAATTGATAGTGTCCGTATTTATCAATTCATCGACTAGGGACAATTTCAATACTTCACAATTGCACATGTAGAGATAATCACTAGTTGTGAATTCATCATAAATTCTCGCATGTTGTGAATTGTATTGCGAACATTCAGTAAATGAGTTTAAGATCTCAATCAAATACACAAACATGTATACTCAAATAGTGAATATTCATTTATTAAAATAAATGATTACAATCATAAGGCGATTGCCTTAGGACACTTCTCTCACATTACTAACAATCTCAGGAAGTCCAGGGAGGGCTCAGTGGTAGCTGGCGTTGGCAGTTAGGCAGCTGGAGGCTGCAGGAGATGTTGTCACCTGATGCTGAGTGGAGAAACAAAAAGGGTGGAAGAAGGCTTCGAGGAAGTAGAGTTTGTGAACTAAGTTCTTGCGGCGCCTTGTGTTCTCCACAACTAGCTTGCTGTGTTCCTGAAGTTGTCATCACCTTGAGCAAGCGATTGCATTCTTGAAGCAACCATCCATTACTTGAGCGCTTGATGGAGAGGACAAGAAGCTTGGAGTCCAACAGCGGGAAGACACGAGGTAGGGTTTCTTGCATGAGATCGCCGCTGGGTGGAGCTCATGAAAGCTTGTTGTGTTCTTGTCTTTGCTGAGTGCTTGAGTAAGATCTTTCTTGTTGTTTCATTGAGCTTAAACATTTATCTGTGATTGAAACGCTGTGGAGAGGTTTCTCCACCGAGAAGGAGGTTGTCTTCTATATGCTGCTAACCGGGGCTTGATCTGCCGACGATCAGGGGATCGCCCACCTTAAGGGCACGCCAAGGAGTAGGGGCAAGTTATCCCCGAACCTTGTAAACCCTCCTTGTTAGCGATCTTGCTAGTTGTAGTTGTTTCCCTTCATTTTCTGTTTCTGCATTTTCTGTTTTCATACTTCCGCTGTGCTACTAACAAAGTGAAGTGTAGAAATTGGATTTGAGTCTAAGTGAAAGTGATTGGCTATATTCACCCCCCCCCTCTCTAGCCATCCGGTTTCCAACATCATGCATAACTTGTTGGATCGGAGTACATCGATAGAGGGGGGGTGAATATCGATCTAAAATTTTCGGACAATTTAAGAGAAATATGCAGCGGAAATAGTAAAGCAAAGTCGCTAACACGATTTGTTTTACTTAGTTCGGAGTTGCGGTCGGCTCCTATTCCAAGGCCCACGGTCCTTGACTGTTTATATTGGGCAATTCTATATTCGTAGAAATGATTACAGTTTCAAGTACAGATATAGAATCGAAAAAATCAATTACAACACTTAAGAAAATTTACGATTTTACCAACGACCAAAGTGGATGGAATTTCGGAGCAGCAGGTCATCGTCGGCGCTTGAATCGCGAATGCAGAGCGTGCCGGAGCGTAGCGCTTGAGCGAAAGTGTTGAATGTGAAATTTACAAGTTGTTTTGAAGCCTTGGGGGTGAACCCACTTTTATAGTCGTCTCCTGGGTGCCTGTGTTGAAGGGGGCGCCTACACGTGACCTCTCCTGCGCGAACTCTAATCCGCAGGCTTGGTCAGCGCTTATCCCCTTCATTGAGGCCCCTGAGCAATCTGGGGTGCCTGTGATAACATAGGCACCTAGCTTGACTTGGTCCAAAGGCTTTCGTGGTAGTTTGCTTCGATGGTCTTGGTTTGGCCTTGCACTGGGGCGCCTGTATCCTTACAGGCACCTAGCCCAGTGAGGCGCCTTCTTCCAATGAGGCGCCTGAGCTGCAGAAACACAATCCCTTCGTTTCCTGCACCCAGGGTTAGTTCCAAAACATAAGAAGCAAATATATATGATATGTTGGACATTATTTACAGCCTAAGTTATCTTGGTTCTGACTTTGGGTCTTCCAAATAGAACCCTATGTCGAACTGATGCCTAATGTTCCCTCCTATGGGGAACGCATCCTCACCTACTCCTCTCGAGAGAATTTACTTTTTTTCCAACCGGCTCCCCCGGTTGGACTTTTGCCCAGCTTTACTCATCAGGTCTTCGTGCCCAGTCCGTGACCAGGACTTAGTGCTCAGCTTTACTCACCAGGTCTTCGGTGCCCAGTCCTCGACCAGGTCTTAGTGCCCAGCTTCACTCACCAGGTCTTTGGTGCCCAATCCTCGACCAGGTCTTAGTGCCCAACTTTACGTCAGGACTTAGTTGCCCAGCCCACAGCCAGGACTTAGTGCCCAATTCAAAGAACCAGGACTTAGTGCCTAGTGTACCTAGGACTTTCCTGCACACTTAGTAACTTTGTTAGATCACAACCAAATCTTAACTTTTGAACCCTTTGCCATTATCAAAACATAGGTTCGACTTTGGTGCTTCCGGCACCAACAATCTCCCCCTTTTTGATTTATGGCAACACGGTTCAAAAAGTTAAGTTAAAAACATATTATAGCAATCTAACAATACTAACAATAGAATTTTATCTCCCCCTGAATTTCACATTCTCCCCCTGATATTTTCAATGTTATGCAGGTTTTGTAAACTTTCTAATTGCTAATTCTTTTTCAAGATTTAGCAAATGTTTTAAGGTTTTTGACTAAGTATTTTTCGGAAATAGAGTAATTGCACTCAAGAATACATAGGCAATTTTTGAAAAGATTTTGTAATCCTAATTTTTGTTTCAATATTTTGAAAATTTACTTAGGGAAAACAAGTTTTGAAAACTGATTTTCCTTACCAAGTTTTAATTTTGCGATCTTGGAAAAAAAATTTCCCAACTTAGAAAAATTTGTTTAAAAACATTTTCACAAAAAGAATTTGTTTACTAAGAAAAATTCACTTAGCACATTTGCCAACATGGTTTTTGAAATATAATTCAGCTCAGGCAAATTTGTTTACTAAAAAAAGTTTTCCTTTGAGATGTTTTTCAAAAATACACTTAGAATTTTGAAGCCTTTTCGAAGTATTTTGAGAGCACTTAGAAAAAGTTTGAAGCACTCGTAAAATACTTAGAAAAATTTAAAAACCTTTTTAAGTACTTTTAAAAAACTTTTAGAAATACTTAAAACAATTTAAAAACATTTTTAAGTACTTAAAGAACTTTGAAGTATTTAAAAACTGAGCACTTAGAACTTTCGACTTTTCTTTTTGAAAAAGAGATAGAACTATTTTAAAATTTTAAAAAATTTTCCTTCTTTCTTTTGTTTCTCTCCCGCTTTGCCATATATCAAAAAAATTGATACTAATTATAGCAAGTAAATTAGAGCTAGTAAGAATTTGAAAATCTATATTGAACCAACTCTAATGATTAAAAAAAACTAGACCAAACCAAATTAAACCGATCTTGTTCGGGCCCTATCTAAACCAGTTAGCTACTTACTAACTATCATAAATTGTAGCTTTCGCTAGGGTTAGTCAAGTTAAGTGATCTGATCAAGTTAGATTTTCTAAGCTTGACACTTAACCTGATTGCTATTCAACTTATAATTATTGCCCCAATTATTGCAGATGCACTGACTTAAAGCATCTTGAATCAAGGCATAGACTTAAGCATCTCAACCCAGTCTAGGTTATCAATCAAAAGTACCCTAAGGTACTCGTGAGATGCTGGCTTCTAGATCTATCGGTGCAAGTTGTTCTAGGGTTAGGGCCTAGGCTAAGTCCATTTGCGAAAAAGCCCTAGTTTTGAAGGGGGTAGTTTTTGAAATAAAACTAAGTCGGAAGATCATTTTAACTTTTAAATTTCAAAAACTTGATAAAATGATAAACATGATAATTTTCAAAAAAATTAAAAAATAGGAAAATTTTTAGGAAAACAATATATAGATCAGTCCTACTCTACTAAGCACAACCCTAACTGCCTTCTTAGTGAGCTAAACTCAGACTCAGGTAAGGGTTTGGTAAAGATATGAGCTAAGTTGGATTTTGAGTCCACATGTTTGAGTACTATTTCACCCCTAACTACATGATCCCTTACAAAATAATATTTAACTTCTATATGTTTTGTTCGGGAATGTTGAATTGGGTTTTTAGTCAAGTTGATTGAACTAATGTTATTAATATAGACTTGGGTTTGGGTGTAGTCAAGCTGGAAGTCTTTAAGAGTGTGCATCATCTACAAAAGTTGTGCTACACATTCTCCTAGGGAAACATATTCTGCTTCTATTGTAGACAGTGCTACGTAGTGTTGCTTTCTACTACACCAGTTGACTAGGCTATGTCCTAATAGTTGGCAACTTCGACTTGTACTTTTTCTATCTAATTTGCATCCAGCATTGTCAGAGTCAGAATATCCTGACAATTCAAAAGTGGAAGTCCTAGGATACCAAATCCCTACATTTATGGTACCCTTAATGTACCTAAGTACTCTTTATAGGGCTGCTAAGTGGGATTCCTTAATACAAGTTTGGTACCTAGCACACATTCCTATAGAAAATAGGATATCAGGTCTGCTAGCTGTCAAGTAATGTAGGCTATCAATCATACTTTGGTATAGCTTAAGATCAACAGCCTTACCTTCCGGGTCATTATCTATTTTGACATTTGTAGCCATAGGGGTACTTAAGCTTTTGGAGTTATCCATTTTAAATTTCTTTATTAACTCTTTAGCATAGTTAGATTGGTGAACATAATTACCATCTCTAGTCTGTTTAATTTGCAATCCTAAGAAAAAGTTGAGCTCACCTACCAAGCTCATTTCGAACTCACTTTCCATTATTTTTACAAATTCTTTTAGAAAGTTAGAGTTGGTGGATCCAAAAATTATATCATCGACATAAATTTGGGCAATAGAAATATCGTTTTCTAAGGTTTTAACAAAAAGGGTGGAGTCAATTTGACCTTGGTTAAACTCCTTAGAAATTAGATAAGTTGATAAGCGTTCATACCATGCCCTAGGTGCTTGTTTCAACCCATAAAGTGCTTTTCTAAGTTTAAAGAGATACTCTGGTTTTTCTACGTCCTCAAATCCTGGGGGTTGTTCTACATAAACTTCTTCTTTGACAAACCCATTTAAAAAGGCAGACTTAACATCCATTTGGTATAGCTTGAACCCTCTATGGGCTGCAAAGGCTAACAACATTCTAATTGACTCAAGTTTGGCTACTGGGGCATTGGTTTCATCATAGTCTAATCCTTTGACCTGACTAAACCCTTTAGCTACTAAGCGGGCTTTATTTCTAACTTTTTTCACTTGATCATTTAATTTGTTTCTGAACACCCACTTAGTATCTATAACATATTTACCCTCAGGTTTAGGTACTAATTCTCAGACTTGGTTTCTTTCAAATTGGGCTAACTCTTCTTGCATAGCTATGATCTAATCAGGGTCAGGTAGAGCTTTCTCTATAGTCTTAGGTTCAATTTTTGAAAATAACGCGATTTGACTATGATTTCTATAGGAAGACCTAGTTCTGACTCCTATGGTTGGATCACCCATAATTTGATCAGAAGGGTGACTAAGTCTGGGTTTCTTGTTCTTCTAGTACTAGGTTCAGCCTCAGGTCTGGCTGGATGGTTCGGTTCAGTGTTTGGTTCAACTACTTGGGTCGGTTCAGTTATAGGTTTAGTTGAGACCTCAGTAATTGGTTCAAGAGTTAGTTCATTTAGAGGTTCAATCAGTGGTTCAATTGATAGTTCAATTGTTGGTTCATTGTCTTCCTGATCAATATTTGATTGGTTCAATTTTGATTATCAGTTTTTGGTTCAATTTCCTCGTCAAAGATTAAGTTAGTAGTTTCTTCAATTTTATGAGTTTGTTTATTGTAACCCCTATAGGCCCTACTAGTTGTTGAGTATCCTAAGAAGATCCCTGGGGTTGACTTGGATTGAAACTTACATAGGTAGTCCTTAGTGTTCAAGATATGGACTTTGCACCCAAAGACTCTTAGGTAGTGTAGGTTTGGCAGTCTATGGTAATATAGTTCATAAGGTGTCTTATTATGCCTTTTGTTAATTAGAACCCTGTTTTGGATGTAGCATGCCGTACTTACCGCTTCAGCTCAAAATTGATTAGCTAAGTTAAATTCATTTAACATGGTTCTAGCGCCTTCCTGAAGGGTTCTATTTTATCCTTTCCACTATCCCATTTTGTTGGGGGTTCTAGGATAGGAAAACTCATGCATATACCCATTTATTTGCAAAATTTCACAAACCGTTGATTTTCAAATTCTCCCCCGTGATCACTTCTATGTCTTTTGATTTTAGTATCATTTTGGTTTTCAATCATTTTACATAGGTCAATAAATAAGTTCAAAGTTTCATCTTTGGTTTTTAGGAACCTAACCCAGGTAAACCTAGAGTCATCATCGATAATTACTAAGCAGTACCGATTCCCGCTTAGTGACTTGGCTCCATGTGAATCAAATAGGTCGAGGTGCAGGAGCTCAAGTATGGTTTGAGTTAAGTCTGATTGACATGATTTGTGAGCAGACTTAGTTTGTTTACCTTGGTTACATGAGTTACAGATTGTGTTTTCAAAATTTTTAATTTTTGGTACACCTTTAATTAAACCAAGTTGTGTAATTTTGGAAATTAGTTTAACATGAGTGTGACCTAATCTCCTATGCCAGAGGTTGGTTTCTTCTAATTGAGTCAAGAAGCATTTTGGTACTAAAGGTAAATTAATAGTATAAACGTTGTTTTTCCTAGTACCCTTAAGCATGACTTCTGAGTCTTGGAGGTTTCTAATCAGGCAGTTAGAGTTGGTAAATGTAACTACATAGCCAGTGTCACATAGTTGACTTATGCTAAGTAAATTGAACTTGAAATTTTCAACCAAGAGTACTTTCTTAATCACAAAATCAGACTTGAGTTCAATGTTACCTGACCCAATGACTTTGAGTCTAGTGTTGTTGCCATATGCTACTGAGCCTAGGTTCTTAAACTTGATTTTTGATGAATTTCAATTTGTCTCCAGTCATGTGTCTGGAGCATCCACTATCCAACATCTATTGGTCCAAATCTTTATGTTCCTACACATAAAGTATTTATTGATTTGGATCCAATTAGAGTTTGGGATAGCTTAAAATTGATTTTCACAACCTAGTCTGTCCCACCCAGTCTAGTGTTATCAATCACATTAACCTTATGGGTTTTGTGATACAGGTTTTCAAAAATAAAGATTTTAATTTTGAAAAAAAACATGGTTATTTTTGAAGACATTGAATTAATTTTGAAAATTTTATAAAGTTTAAGTTTATTTTGAAAAAAAATGCATTGAATCTAAGATTAATTGAAATTTGTGTTAGATTTAAATTTAACAAGAAGTAAAGTGAATTTGATTTTCAGTAATTGGCTTCCAAGTCTTGGCGAGGCATAAGACCTTCTTTGGTCGTAGCCTTATTGGAGCAACAACACTTTCCTTGACAAAGCCTTTTACTGAAAATTCATCTTTAAGTTACTTCTTGAAAGATTTTGATCTAACTAGTTTGGGTCTTGGATCGGTAGCTTCGGCTAGTTCCACCAGACTAAACAGACCAAGTAGAATATACTTGACCTTATTAGAAGGGCTTCCCTAACGTACTATCATCTCTCCTCCACCCAATACTATGTTATTCAAATTTCAATTGAATCTTTTGTCCTTAGTCTAACCAATCCTAAGTCTAAGCATGATAATTAAAATTGCAAAAGGAAATAAACAAACAAGCAAGCAAATAAAAAATTATCTAATTATAAATATGGTCTTTATATTGGCTCCCCCTGGACTATAGCCTCTATAGGGGTTAGGCAAGATGCGAATCTTGTCCTTGGGGATCCAATACTGGTTTGGTCCATCTTGTTTACTTAAACATAGCTTAGGGACCCATGCTTGGACTTGGGTTTTAGATTGGTTCAACACAGAATAATATGCATGTTGTCTCGACTTAGTTCGATATCCGAGTCCGGATCGGTTAAGAATGGACCTTTGCTTTCCAAGGATCATGTCAAGACCCTTGGAACCCGAAGTGAATCGTTCTAGGGCTACTTTGAGCTCCTTGACTTGAGTTTTCAAGGAGGAATTCTCTTCCTCAAGCTTTTTAACTTGAGTTGAGTTTCCTTCTTGAATTTGCTCGATCAAGGACCTTGAGTCGGCTTCCTCTTTCAAACGTTTTACTTCCTGTCGGAGGGACTCAGCCCAGATCTTGGATTTCGCTGAATTACAAGACAAATAAGAAATTAAGTTTGACAATTCATATTTAGAGTAACCTCTTACCGTAATTTGCCCGTTCTCTGAGATTGTAAGTCTTCCGTCGTCTGGTTCCGACTCTGATCCAGAGTCGACGTCTTCTGAGGCGGTTAGGGCGAGGAGATTTGCGTGTGGGACTTCTTCTTCTTCTTCGGGAGAGGATTCGTCCCAGGTGGATTCGAGAGCCTTCTTTCTTCACACCTTTTTGGTTTCCTTCAGGTTGGGGCATTCTGACTTAAAATGCCCCTTTTTATTGCACTCGTAGCAGGTAACGTTAGTCTTACTCTTCGAGCTTGTTGAAGGTTCTGATGGATCTTCCTTTCTTCGGCTTGCTTTCTTCTTGTTCGTTTGGTGCTTTAGTTCTTTGTAGTAGTCCCGAGCTAGCCGAACCAACTTGGGTCGATTCCCTTCACTATCTTCTGAATATGAGTCTGAATCAGACTCGAGTGTTGGTTGAGTCTTCTTGTTGGGAGCTTTGCCTTGAGATTTGTCTGCAACAAAAGCTATACCTTTCTCGATCAAGGTAGTGTTAGTCTGTTCGTGCAGTTCTAATTCAGAAAAAAATTCGTCTAATTTGATTTCAGATAGGTTCCTTGAAACTTTGTAGGCATCTACCATAGACGCCCACAGTGAGTTTCTCGGAAAAGAATTAAGCATATACCTTATCAAGTTACGATTTTCCACCTTGTGACCTATCGTGTGCACCCCGTTCATCAGTTATTGAATTCTGGCGTGGAGTTGGGCCGCAGTCTCACCATCGTGCATCTTGATTGTATAGAGTATGTTCAGCAACAGATCTCTTTTACTGATCCTTGTGTCGGAAGTGCCTTCGTGCAACTCGATCAGCTTGTTCCAAAGCTCCTTCGCGCTGTTGAAGGGTCCCACCCGGTTCAGTTCCTCCTTGGTCAAGTCGCATTGCAAAGTTTGGGTTGCCTTTGCATCAGCCTCGATTTTCTTCTTTAGTGACGCGCCCCCTTCGGTATAATGTTGCAACATACCTTGTGCGTTCTTGGGAATTTCCAGCCAAACTAGATGATTATCCACATGTCCACCTGAGTTTTCAGGTGGACTTTCACCTGCTTTTCCAGTAGGAGAAGTCTTCTCCACTAAAAAGAGGAGGTCTGGCAATGTTGTACCCCTCTTACATAGCCATAGAATTTACTGAAAAAGAAATAACAAAAAAAAACTTTCTCCAAGATTGAGTCTTGGATTAGTAGTGCGGGTAGAAATTAATAATAACGGAAAAAGATCGAGTGGTGTTGCACTAACCTCGATTAACGAGAAAACTCGAGCAAAAAGAATTTAAAAATTCATAAATCCGAAAAAAAAATTCTCAAACTGGTGGTTGCACTAAGTTTGAGCCACCCACTCTGATACCACTTGTTGGATCGGAGTAAATCGATAGAGGGGGGGGTGAATATCGATCTAAAATTTTCGGACAATTTAAGAGAAATACGCAGCGGAAATAGTAAAGCAAAGTCGCTAACACGATTTGTTTTACTTGGTTCGGAGTTGCGGTCGACTCCTACTCCAAGGCCCACGGTTCTTGACCGTTTACGTTGGGCAATTCTATATTCATAGAAATGATTACAGTTTCGAGTACAGATATAGAATCGAAAAAAGCAGTTACAACACTTAAGAAAATTAACGATTTTACCGACGACCGAAGTGGATGGAATTTCAGAGCAGCGAGTCGTCGTCGACGCTTGAATCGCGAATGCAGAGCGTGCCGAAGCGTAGCGCTTGAGCGAAAGTGTTGAAAGTGAAATTTGCAAGTTCTGTTGAAGCCTTGGGGGTGAACCCCCTTCTATAGTCGTCTCTGTTGATGCAGTCTGACCTTGATTGTAGTTTTGGTGTTGACACCGATTTTAGTTTAGGTTGATGACTATGATTATGATTAAGTCCTGATCGGGGATCAGACATGGTATGGAAAATCCTAGCTTGGAGGGCTAGGTGTTGGAAAATCCTAACCTGGAGGGTTAGGTGTGGAAAATCCTAGCTTGGAGGGCTAGATGTTGAAAAGTCCTAATTCGGAAGGGTTGGGTGAAAATTCCTAGCTTGGAGGGCTAGGTGAAAAGTCCTAACTTGGAGGGTTAGGTGAAAAGTCCCAACTTGGAGGGTTAGGTGAAAAAGTCCTGGCTTGGAGGGTTAGGTCCTAGCTTGGAGGGCTAGGTTTGGAAAAGTCCTAATTCGGAAGAGTTGGGTGAAAAGTCCTAGCTTGGAGGGCTAGGTGAAAAGTCCTAACTTGGAGGGTTAGGTGAAAATTCCCAACTTGGAGGGTTAAGTGAAAAAGTCCTAGCATGGAGGGCTAGGTTGGATGAAATCCTAGCTTGGAGGGCTAGGTTTGAGTCCCTGGATCGGTCTGGTGACCGATCAGGGAAGTTGGCACGCTGCCCCTTCGTGGATCGGTCTGGTGACCGATCCAGCGATGACTGATCGGTCTGGTGACCGATCAGGGAGCGCACAGTGAGGTTGGGAACCTACTGTGTGGCTCCTGATCGGTCTATTGACCGATCAGGGAGCAGGCCATTGCCTCGCTGCTTAGCTCCTGATCGGTCCGGTGACCGATCAGGGAGCAGGCAGTGCACTCACTGCCTTGCTCTTGATCGGTCTGGTGACCGATCAGGGAGCAATCAGTGAGTTGAGTTCCCCCGCTGATCAGGTCCTGAACGGTCTGGTGATCGATCAAAGACTTAGGATTTGATTTCCGTGGTTACTGTTCACTCAGACATGGACCGATCAGGCTTGAACCTGATCAGACAGTGTTTGTCCTTATCGGTCTTGTGACCGATCAGGCTTCACTTTGATCAGTCTGGTGACCGATCAGGCTTGTGTCGCCGCAAGAGCTGGGAGTCCCAGCTAAGCGGTGGATCCGTCTGGTGACCGACCCACGAGCCCTGGATCGGTCCGGTGACCGATCACTTTAATTCAAAATGCACTGTCAGACGCTCTAATCGCGTCTGAACGTATCCGATTCTCTGCGCTTAACATCTGATACACGATTTTCTGCTTAATATGCTATGCTAACACTCTGATTGAGCTGCAGGTGACAGGGAAGGATTCAAACACTCAAGGAGAGTCAATGGAGGCCTTTCCTTGGAGCAGGTTTGTCCGTTTTCCATCTCAGGTTGCGACGGCTGGAGCTGCTGACTAGAGCTTGGCTGAGGGAAGCTCAGGGAGTCCAGGGAGAGCTCAGTGGTAGCTGGCGTTGGCAGGTAAGCAGCTGGAGGCCGCTGTGAGATGGTGTCACCTGTGCTCAGTGGAGAAACAAAAGGGCGTAGAGGAGAAGAGCAGAGGAGAGTTCGTTGAATCAACTTCTGGCTTAGGTCTTGCTGCGCGTTTGTGTTCTCCACACCTTGCTTGTGTGTTCTGAAGTTTCATCATCTTGAGCAAGCATCTGCAATCTGTGAAGCAACCATCCCTTGCTTGAGCATTTGGAGGAAGGATCAAGAGGCTTTGAGTCCAACATCGAGAAGACACGAAGAAAGGGTTCTTGCGTGAGATCGTCGCTAGGTGGAGCTCGGGAGAAACTTGCTGTGTTCTTGTCTGTGCTAAGTGCTAAGTAAGATCTTTCTTGTGTTTCATTGTGCTTAAACTATATCCTTGATTGAAACACTGTGGAGAGATTACTCCACCGAGAAGGAGGTTGCTTTCTATCCGGAACTTCCGGGGCTTGATCTGCCGACGATCAAGGGATCGCCCACCTTACGGGCACGCCAAGGAGTAGGGGCAAGTTATCCCCGAACCTTGTAAATCCTCTTGTTAGCGTTCTTGTGTTTGCTCATAGTTTAGGGTTTTGGTTTTCTGCATACTCTGTTTTTATTACTTCCGCTGTGCTACTAAACGTTTAAGTGCAGAAAATTGATAAGAGCTTAATGTCCAAGTGATTGTCTATATTCACCCCCCCTCTCTAGCCATCCGGGTTCCAACAAGTGGTATCAGAGCTTGGGGCTCTGTTTTTGCAGATTAACAACCGAGAGCTATCATCCATGGCGTTGAGAGAAGGTTTTTCCACCACCCGACCTCCCTTCTTCGATGGCGCAAATTTCCAATATTGGAGATCGAAGATGGAGTATTACTTGAAGATGGACATCAATACTTGGTTCGCGGTGAAGGAGGGTTTTACCCCTCCGAAGGATGATGAAGGCAAAGAACTTGAATCGTGGCGGTGGACGGCTGAACAAACTCGAAAGAGTGAAGCCGACGCGAAGGCGGTGGTCACTCTACAATGCGGCATAAACAAAGACCAACTCATCAAGGTTGGTCCATTCACAAGTGCAAAAGACTTGTGGAACAAGCTCATCGAACTCCACGAGGGCACTCGAGATTCAAGAATCGCCAAGAGGGACTTGTTCCTCAATCAACTTCAAAATCTCTCCATGAAGGAGAATGAAACCGTAAGTGAGTTACATAGCCGGTTCAAGGAAGTCCTCAACGGGCTTCATTCTATTGATGAAAAGGTCGAGAATCATGACCTTGTGAGGTATGTGCTAAAAGCATTTCCAAGGAATGCTTTGTGGTCATCCATGGTGGATGCCTACAAAGTCTCCAAGGATTTATCAATTGTTAAGTTAGATGATTTGTTTTGTGAAATGGAATTGCATGAAATGGCTAACAAAGGCCCCAAGGAGAAGGGGATTGCCTTAGTTGCAGGGAACGATCTAACAAGAAGAAGAAGGAGAAGAAGAAGGAGAAGGAAGTCTCTTCATCTTCATCCTCTTCCGAATCCGAGTCCGATTCCGAGGAAGATGGCAGCGGGTCTTCTTCCTCCGAGATGGCAAATTTTATGAGAAGGATGATGAGAAGGGGTCGACGCTTCAAGGGTAAAGGTAACCCTAGTGAAGTTAAAGTTGATAAGACTAACGTTTCTTGTTTTGAGTGTGGTAGGAAAGGGCACTTCAAGAGTGAATGCCCAAAGCTAAAGAAAAATGAGGAGAAATCCAAAAAGAAAGAGGAGAAATCAAAAAAGAAGAAGAAGGTCTTGAAGGCCACTTGGGATGAGTAATCCTCAAGCTCATCGGATGAAGAGGAGGAGAAGAGCACAAGGTATGTGGCACTCATGGCTCTTAGAGAAGAAAGCAGTGATGAATCCTCCAACTCCTCAAACGCGGCTTCATCATCTTCGGATGATGAAGAGGTAACCTCTCCCGAACTAGAAAAATGTTATAAAGCTATTGCATGTTTAACCAATATGTTGAAAAGGTCAAAGAATAAGGTTAAATCATTGCAATTAGAAATCGACCAATTGAAATCGTCTAGGGATGATAACATAGATGATTTGCATGTTGAAATGTTGGAGGATGAGATTAAGTCATTAAAAATTGAGGTTGAAATTTGAAATCCTCTAGGGTTGAGGATGTAGATAATTTGCATGATGAATTGCTAGAAGAAGAAAACAAATCATTGAAGAGTGAAGTTGAAAGACTCAAGAATATTCTTGAGAAGTTCTCAACTAGCTCTAAGACCCTAGATATGATCTTGAATGCCCAAAGGGCAGTCTACAATAGGGCCGGTATTGGTTACCGACCTAAGGAACCTTCATTTGTGTCCCTTATGTCTAGGACCGGTGTTAGACCAATTAAGACACTCAAGGTTCAAAAGAAAGTTGTCAAGGCATGGGTGCCTAAGTCTTGTTTAGTAGGCGCATTAGGTCCCAAGGTTTGGGTACCTAAAACTTCTATTTTTCGAATTGTGTAGGTTATGATTGAGGGGGAGCATCTATCAACTTAGTTCGTTGATAGTGGGTGCTCCAAACACATGACCGGGGATAAATCATTGTTTACCACACTTCAAAAGAAGAGTAGAGGTAATGTTTCATTTGGTAACAATGGTAGTCTTAAGGTCATAGGAATAGGAGACATTCAAATATCCGAATGTCTTAGAATCTCAAATGTCCTTCTAGTCAATGGGATGACATTTAATCTCCTAAGTGTTAGTCAATTGTGTGACACGGGTAACACAATTGATTTTCAACCAAGTCAATGTCTAGTTATACAACATGACACCTTGGACACGGTACTAGTAGGAACAAGAGTAGACAATATTTATCAAGTTTCATTTAAAAGTACTACTAATGCTTTTGCTAAGTGCCTCATGTCAAAAGAAGAAGAGTCCACCCTTTGACACCGGAGGCTAGCACATGTTAACATGAAGAACATCTGGAGGTTGACCAACAAGGGATTAGTTCGTGGCTTACCAAGCATCAAATATGAAAAAGAAAAGATTTGTGATGCATGTCAAATGGGTAAGCAAACAAAATCCTCACATAAAGGTAAAAGCGCTGTAAGTACATCTACCGCTTTAGATTTACTTCGCATGAATCTATTTGATTGTAGCACTATCATATTATTGAATGGAAGTAGATATTGCTTTGTTATCATTGATGATTTTACTAGATATACATGGACTTATTTTCTAAAATATAAGGACCAAACCTTAGATGTTTTCATTTCTTTTTATAGAAGAGTTGAAAACGAAAAATCATCAACAATTAAGACAATAAGAAGTGATCATGGAGGTGAATTTCAAAATCAATGATTTTTAGAATTTTGTCAAGATAGAGGGTATAGACATGAGTTCTCTACTCCTAGAACACCACAACAAAATGGTGTTGTAGAGAGGAAGAACCATGTTTTACAAGAGGCTACACGAAGCATGCTTAATGAGTACTCACTGCCGAGTTACTTATGGGCCAAAGCTGTAAATACAGCTTGCTATGTGCAAAACCGAATCCTCATCCATAGGTTCTTAGGAAAGACTTCCCATGAACTTTGGTTTGGAAAACCACCTACGGTTAAACATCTTAGGGTGTTTGGTTGTAAGGTGTTCATCCTAAACACCAAATATCACCTTGGAAAGTTCACGGCAAAAGTTGATGAGGGGATACTAGTCGGGTACTCCCTCGTTAGCAAAGCCTATCGAGTCTACAACAAGAAATCTAGAGTGGTTGAAGAGTCTTCTGATGTTGTCTTTGAAGAAATTCCAAAAGTCAATGGTCAACCAGAAGATGAAGTCCAATTCGAACTTAGGAGACTGAGTTTGAATGAGAGACCAAATGTTGTTGATGGTGATGAATCCGATGACGGTGAGCCTAGACAACCCCATAGATCAGCTGGATCCTGAGACTGAGCTTGTGTCTAGTGAACCCATTCAAGAAGCACCACCAACACCTAGACAAACTAGATTAGCCTCTAGTCATCCCCAAGACCAAATTGTTGGAGATATCCATCATGGGGTTAGAACTAGATCATTCTTTAGGAATGAAGCTAATGAAGTTGCCCTAATTTTCGAAATTGAACCTAGAAAAATTGATGAAGCATTAAATGATCCCGATTGGATCATTGCAATGCAAGACGAACTAGGTCAATTCGAAAGGAGTCAAGTTTGGGACTTAGTCCCTAGACCTAAGAAGACCACCATCATTGGAACCAAATGGGTCTTCAAAAACAAATTGAACCATAAGGGAGAAATCATTAGAAACAAGGCACGCTTAGTAGCCAAGGGCTATAGTCAAGTTGAAGGCCTTGATTATGATGAGACCTATGCTCCCGTGACATGATTAGAATCCATTCGATTGATGCTTACATTTGCAGCACATCGTGGCTTCAAGCTATACCAAATGGATGTCAAATCAGCCTTTCTAAATGGTCTAATAAGAGAAGAGGTCTATGTCGAACAACCTCCGGGGTTTGAGAGTTCCGAATTTCCAAACCACGTGTTCAAGCTCAAAAAGGCACTTTATGGTCTTAAACAAGCACCCCGAGCTTGGTATGAGCGGTTGTCGACATTCGTAATTGAGAAGGGCTTCGTTAGAGGCCAAATAGACCCTATACTATTTCTACGTAGAGATGGTGACAATATTTTTGTAGCCCAAGTATATGTCGATGACATAATTTGTGGCTCAAATAACAAGGGCTATTTAAATGAATTCATTGGACACATGGAAAGTGAATTTGAAATGAGTCTGGTGGGAGAGTTGACTTTCTTCCTTGGACTTGAAATCAAGCAAACCCGAGATAGAATCCATGTGCACCAATCAAAGTATACTCAAGAAATGCTCCGTAAATTCAATATGAGTGATTTGAAAGAGGTGACCACTCCCATGGCTACGAACACAAGACTAGACAATGATGAGAGTGGTAAACACGTTGATTTGACTCAATATCGGAGCATGATAGGTAGTCTGCTATACCTCACAGCCAGTCAACCTGATATTCTTTTCGCTGTGGGTATGTGCGCTAGGTATCAAGTTTGTGCCAAGGAATCTCATTTAATCGCTGTTAAGAGAATTTTGAGATATCTTAAAGGCACAATTGGAGTCGGTCTTTGGTACCCCCGTACCAAATCTTTTGATTTAATTGGCTATACCGATTCCGACTACGCTGGATGTAAGTTGGATCGGAAAAGCACGAGTGGGGGTTGCCAATTTCTAGGATCATCTTTAGTTAGTTGGTCAAGTCGGAAGCAACATTGTGTTGCTCTCTCCACGACCGAGGCAGAATATATTACTATGGGAGAGAGTGTTTCGCAATTGTTGTGGATGATTCATACTTTAGAGGACTATGGATTGAGTTACAAAAGTGTGCAAGTGTTGTGTGATAACATTAGCACAATTAACCTAACCAAGAATCCAGTCCATCATTTTAGGACCAAACATATTGAAGTGCGTCACCACTTCATTAGAGATCATGTTACTAGGGGAGATATTGTACTCTCACATGTAGAGTCCAAGTCAAACCTCGCTGACATTTTCACTAAACCACTCCCCGGAAAATGAGTTTAGTTTCTTGAGAAGGGAGTTGGGAATGTGTCGCGCTTCATAGTTTTCAAAATGCATACAAAACCCTTTGTGATCATTTCGAAATTGTTGGGATACAATTGGGTAACTTTGGGGACATCTCACACAAACTATAAGGCTTACCAAAACGTTTTTGCTTGCTAGAAATGGGGTGAGATGTTAGGATCAACGCAATTTCTCAAAATGTCAATGCATCCCTTGAGAAATTAAGTTGACGAGATAAAAATCACTTTGGTGACCAAGTATGGGGAAAATCAATGCATAACATATGTGTATTTGGCTCCATGATCATACTTGGACATTCCAATCAAGGAAACTTGATTGGAAACCTGAATTTGGCATGATCTTGGTTGAATTTGATTGGATGATTGTTGATTGAGTTTGACTCCACTTGGATGGAGTAAAGTGTTTGTTCAAACCATAAGGACTTTTGATCCTTGTTTAGGGATCAATTATAGTCAGGGGATCACTTCCAAGAACGATATTTTCCATCAGATTCCCTCAGAAATCATGTAAATGTCTGAAACTGAAAGTTTCAGATCGTATCTGGGAGTATCAGGAACCCTGATCGGTCACTGGACCGATCAGGAGTAGGGCTGATCGATCCCCGGACCGATCTGGCTCCTTCTGGTAGTGATCGGTCCACAGACCGATCAGAGGGGGCACAGAGACGTCGCGCAAACATTGACCAAACCCACTGTGTTGGCCTGGATCGATCGCCAGACCGATCTGGCACCCTATAGTGATCGGTCCACAGACCGATCAGGGGGGCTTCCCGAATATCCCGACCCTACTGTTCGCTTCCTGATCGATCAGCCGATCGATCAGGAGCCTACCTGATCGATCACCTGACCGATTAGGACCAGGCCAGGCCGATCAGGCCGAATCCTGATCGGTCTGGGCGCTCTCAGATCGAACGGTGATCCGTTCAATCGCATTAAAGTCTGGTTAGTGGACCGATCCACCAACCGATTAACTCCTCCGAAACCTCTCATTACCGAACCCTAGCACCGAAAACTCCCTCTTGCACCTCTTCAACCTGCGTGAGAGCCTTCCTTGCGTCTCCCTCTTCCTTGTGCGCGAGTTTCTGAGACGTCACCGAGGAGATTTTGGATCCCTTCGCGTGAGCTCTTCTCGTTCCCGTGCGTGCGCAAGGTTCCTGTCAAGCTTCTGTGGTTTTCCCTCTCGTGATCAAGTTCTCAACAAATCAATCACCTTGACAATGGCACCAAAGTAAGCTTTGTGGTTGATTTTTCATTCCGTGCTTATCGTTCTAACGGCTAACCATGTTTTGGTGTTTTACTGTCTTGTGTCGTGACCCTATGTGTTTGCCGTGACCTTGCCATAATTTTTCACACCACTGATTAAATCTTATCATCTGCCATCTATATTATGATTTGTTTCTTCCCTTGATCAAATCTTGCTCCTCTATTTAAATCTAATCATGTTGATCCATGTCTTACCTTATGTTCTTTTGATCAAATCTTGGGTTTTTGATTAAACCTATGTTCATATGATCAAATCGACCTTGTCCAATTGACTTAAATTATGTGCATGATCAATTCTTAAATTCCAATCTTTAGAAAATCATCTAAGGGAAAGGAATCAGTGGAGGGTAGCTCGAGGGGCAAAGCCCCTTCCTCATCAGCACCCACCCAAAGGCATCAACCTTCCTCCAGTTCTCGCTTTCCAAATGCTGCCTGCGAGCAGACATTTCAGTCCAGAACTTTTAAATTGCTATCTTGCCATTCAATTGATATTCCTTTTCTCTCTGAGCATTGCCCCTCGATCATTGAGATAGTTACCTTTTACAATCTTGGTTTTCTCCTCTCCCTTGAGAGGCCGATCAATTATGACCTTGTCTCGGAGTTTTACAATAATCTTCAACAAGGGCCTCAAGGGGGATTCGAATTCACCACTCGCGTAGCGAAGAGAAATCTTAATTTCTCTTATGAGATTCTAGCCGAGTATCTGGGCGGTCGACGATCGCCTAATCTGTATTCGATCTATCCTGAGCTCCCTGACCCTCTGTTGGTTCCGTTTGTGGACGTCACCCTGATAAGCACCATTTTATTGATTATTTTAATTGCTAAAATCCATGTTTGATCCATATTTTTATTGCTTAATTATGATTTTTACCCTAGGTTTTAGAACTTACCTTTATTTTGGACTTAATTGCAAAATTGCATTAAATTTGATTAATTGGCTACTAAATTTTGGATCTATTTTTTGTAGGCACCAAAGGTTCAAGGACTTAGGGCATACTGGGTCAAACCTGAGTCGGATGTGAACCGGATCGAATTATCAAGCCTACGATTAATCCGGACCGTCCGATTCAAGAGCGGCTAGATCTGAGCCATCCGGGACGATCTGAAGCAATCCGAGCTAGGGTTAGGGTTGATCAAGCTCTATGATCAAGATCTGAAGGTTTCATCCCAATCAGAGCTAAATCAACCGTTGGATCAAGCAAGGAGGGCTCTAGAGCGTCCATTCACAGATAGAGTTGATCTGGACCATCCGTTGCACATCTGGAGGATCCGAGCTACCACAAGGCAGATCCTGACCCCAGATCATCATCATAAAAGTTTGGCTCAAATCAGATCAAGATCTACCGTTGGATTTCATCAAAGCAATCTGAACCGTCCATTTGTTTCTATTTAATCAGAAATGCGCAGCAGCTCCTCCCCATCGCGTCTCCGCTGCTACAGTAGGTTTCTTCGTCTTCTTCAGTTTTTCAGCAATTTTCCTTCAATTCAAGGGGCGCGACCACTCAATCTCGACCTCGGATCAAGTTTTGGATCATTGGATGAAGCTCCCTTGGAGAATTCAGCTCAGTTTCGCACCGGACAAGGTTGTTTGAGGGTTTCGACAGCTTTGTGGTCCGATCACTCGAATCTCACTCACAAGCCATCTCCGATCATCTGAGCCACTTGTAGGGGTTCTCAAGTGAGCTCAGTTCATCTCCAAATCACCTCCGCAATCCATTTAACCAAGATCGAGGAGTTCGGATTGGATTTTCCCAGCTTAGTGCAGAGTGAGCTGAAATCGATCAATTGAAGTTGTTTCCAATCGATTTGCTGAGCCTAGGGGTTCGAAGTCAGCTCTTGCTTGACGACCAAGAAGAATTTGAGCTTAGGGAGAGTTGAGGATTAGTTTTTCTTAGTTAATTTACCTGTTTTAGCTGTAATTTCGTTTCTGCAATTAAATGTTCTGTTTCTGAATATGTTTTAGCTGCTAATCTCGTTTCCTACTTATTTCTGTTTAATTAGGTTATTGTCTTTCAAGTTGAGTAGTTTAGGAAGCTTTTCTAGTGGATAGTTGTGTTTAATTTCAGTTAATTTTAGCTTAATTCAATTCGTGCCAATTCCAGTTTGTGTGCCAATTTAATTCTGCAATTTTTCAGTTTGGGTTCTGATTTTTTATATCTTCCTTCAAATCCGATTCTTGTTTAGTTCAATTCCTGCCTTTGAAGACCAATTTCGTGTGTGAACTTAGTTGATCCAAGTTTGATTTCACTTGTAGTTCAATTCTGAAATTTGAGTTGAGCAGCTTGCATTAATTTTGTGTATCAGTTTGGTGCTCGCGTGCCAACTTCATTACTGCATCTTCCACTTGTGTGTCTGCAGTTTCGAATTCTGCTCAATAAGAGGTTCCTTGTTTAGTGAAGGATTATATCAGATCTCACTTGGTCCATTTCATTTCTGTATTAGAGTATTGCTGCATTTCTACAATAATTTCTACAAATGCTTTAAGCTGTTGCATTGCATTTATCCCTGCTTCTGGGTTAAGTTTCTCTTCCGAAATTACAGTGTAGTTGTTTAATTTGTTAAGCATACTTAATAAGGTTCTGAATTCAACCTCAATTTCTGTAAGTACAGTTGTATTTCTGCCAGTTCAGCCAACAACATTCTCTGCATTTGAATCATTTCTGCACATGCAATTCAATTCTGCATCTCTTTATTTCTGCCCATCAATTCGTTTTGTATCAATCACAGCTTAGCAATTCTGAATTGTAGATCAGTGCATCAATTTTGGCCAGCTTGTTTGTTGGATTTCCATTCAAATTGTTGCTGCAATTCTTTGCTCCATGAATCTGATTTCATTCACTTAATTTCTACATTATGTTGTATGATTGATAAGACCTCAGATTTCGAAGTTCTTCATTCATTTCCGAAACTCTCTTCACTAGCAGCTGTGTTTTCCAAAACTACATTGATTAATCCAACTCTTGCACTTAGTATCAGATTTTAGCATTGGCACATGTGTTTGAATAATTGAGTATCAAGTTTGTTTCAAGCCTCACCTTGTATCAAGTCTTATTTCTGAAATTGGGCTCGTAATTTTGTTGCAGCCCTGTTTAGATGCATTTGTTTAGCAATTGTTTTGCCTTCGAAATCAAATCTGTTTTTGTAAATGCTTTGTAAATGTTTTGATGAGATTTTTCCATTAGTTGAGTCCATGAATTGCCATTACCTTGTTTAAGTTAATTGGGTTAAGTTCCTTCCTTTTTTCTTGCTTTTCCACGTCCAAGTAAACAAAACCCAAATTATTCGATTTGAAACCCGAAAACACAAACGACACATAAATACAAACACGAACCAAACACAACAACTAGCCCCGAGAAAAATACAACCTGTGGCCCCTATATTACATTTTCATGCTTTTGATTGTAAAAGGGTTTCCAGCATTCATTTATAAATTTTAAATTTGAGGCCCACATTCGTGACACATAGTTTGGGCACTGTCAAATTTTTGGCGCCGTTGTCGGGGAAGCAACTAGTTGATTTGTTTGATTTTTGCTTGTATGCTTTTAGACATATCATTGGGTTCTGTTTTATTTTTGTGTTTATTGCTATATCTGGTGATCTGATTTTATTTGTTTTATCTCTTTATCTACTTTTACTGCGATTTGTTTTGGTTTTATGACCAGGTCTACAGGTGGTGACTTTCAAAGCCAGGAGGAGCCAGGGCATTCTTTCTGAGACTATTTCCACTCACTCAGGCAATATCATGGCAGACCACCAGAAGACTATGAAGGAACTCGCAGCGTCAGATGCTTCATTTCAGTACTCCAGCATTACTTATCCAGAGCTGGCGGGAGATTTTGAGCTCAGATCTGGACTCATCAAATTGCTACCCAAGTTCCAGGGATTATCTAGAGAAGATCCAAATAGACACCTGCATGAGTTCCATGTTGTATGCTCTACTATGAAGCCTCAGGGTATTTCTGAAGAAGATATCAAGCTGAGAGCTTTCCCCTTTACACTGACAGGAGCAGCAAAAGATTGGTTTTATTATCTACCTACTGGGCACGTGTCTAGTTGGATCTCTATGAAGGAAGCCTTTTTGAAAAAATATTTCCCAGCCTCCAGAACAGCTATAATCAAAAAAAGTATTTGTGGCATTCAACAAGTGGTTGGAGAGTCCCTTTATGATTATTGGGAGAGGTTCAAGAAGTTATGCTCTAGCTGTCCTCAACACCAAATTAGTGAGCAACTTCTTGTGCAATATTTTTATGAAGGTTTATTACCTATGGATAGGAGCATGATTGATGCGGCGGCAGGGGGAGCCTTAGTAAACAAAACTCCGGAGCAAGCTAGAGAACTCATTTCTAACATGGCGGAGAATTCTCAACAATTCGGGAGTAGAGCACTCACTACAAGAGGGGTTAATGAAGCTCAAGTGTTGTTTAATGAACAAAAAGAAAGTAAGAGCTCATTGTTGGAGAGCTCATTGTTGGAGTTGACATCTTTAGTAAAGCAAATGGCATTGAACAATGTGAACCAAGCCTCAAATTTTCCAACAACTTCATTTCCAAATCAAGTTACAAGAGTATGTAGCATTTGTTCAAGCCAAGAACATAATTCGGACCTTTGTCCAAATCTCCAACAAGATGAATCGGTTGCGGCCTTGGCTAGAGCTCAATTCCAACAAAGAAATGACCCCTACTCATCTACCTACAATCCGGGTTGGAGGGACCATCCAAATTTGAAGTATGGAAACTCTTTTTACCAACAACCGCCTTCCAATCATCAATTTCAGCAAAATCAGCCCTCATTTCAGAGTTCACAGCAGCAATACCATGGTTTTCAGTCACAAAATTACAATTTCCAGCAGCCCCAGCAAAATCAGATCAATCAACAACAATTTCAGCCATCAAACCAAAATTTTCAGCCCCCGTTTCAGCCTAATTCCCAACAATTTCAGCAACAATTCCAGCCATTTGAACCTCAATTCCAGCAACCTTATCAAGGGAAGCAAGGCTTTCAATCATTTCCAGCTTTCCAAGCTCCAAATCAACAAAATTTTCAGCCATCACAGCCCTTGAATCAGAATTTTCAGCCCTACAACCAAGGGTTTCAAGGTCAAAACTTTCAGCCCTCGCCACAGATTTTTTCCCAGCAAGGTTTCCAAGCATCTCATCCCTACAATTCCCAGCAAGGTTTCCAAGCATCTCAGCCATTTAATCAGCCCCAACAGCCATGTTTTCAACAAAATCAGTTAGCTCAAAATTTTCAGCCTACTTTATCCTTTCAAAATCAATCAAGAAGCTATGCTAACCAAGGAGGCTATGGGAGTTCTAGTGGAGGAAATGTGCCCCAACAGAGGGTTGAAGAATTGTTTCAGCAAAATTTTCAACAACAACAACAAAACATGCAAGATAAATTGAATCAGATAAAAGCCCAAGGATCAGAACCATTATCTTCTCAAGTTGCTTTTAATTCTGAGAGCCCCGGAGTTGGTTTTATATCAGTTCAAGGTGACCCTAGTGCATGGCCAAGTCCTTCTTCAAGTGATCTTAGAAATTTGGTAGAAGAAGAAGAAGAAGAAATCATGAAAATCTGGGCACCTACAGCATGCATCCCTCCGGAGACTCCTATTCAAAATCCAATTCCAAATTTTTCAGCTCCAGAAGAAGAAACTGAAGCTTCACAGGACCATTCTAGACTTTTATTTTGTGATGATAGCATTATTAATGGTCCTAATTTTTCTGATGTTGTTGTTGCAGATATTACAGGAGAAGCATGCATAGGAGATGATTCCACAGGTGTAGGGGATTGCACTAAGCCCCAGGGACCACCACAAGACTCAGAGAATGAACCAAAAAGTGTAGGGACTTACATGGTGGAAGCAACCACCCAAGGATCACCAGTTGAATGTCCACCAGAGAGTGAGGCTGAAGAGGAGCATGAACTTGACCAGGAGGAGGTCACAGATACATCTACTATTATAGAACCTTCAGGTATTCTCCAGCACGCTCAGGTGAGTATTTCTCCTCTTTGTTCAGAAAAATTCAAAAAGGTACCTAGTGCTGACTTTATTGATTCTGATGAATTTATTGATATATCTTATGCTGAAAATAATTGGGAAAAATTTATTGAGACACCAAGCATTGATTTAATTGGACATGATGCAGATTTGGATTCATTTCATGCAGAGACTGAATTTATATTATTTCTTTCTGACCCTGCACGCTTGAGAAAGGTATTACATTGTTTTGCAGGGTCCAGAAGACTACAGGAGTGGGTGCTCCAACTGAACAGACTTCAGCCTCCTGGAAGGACTTCTGAAAGGCAGAAAGAAGGAGGAGATGATCTTACTTTAATCCATAGTCCTCCATTCCTTCAATGGCTATTATATCTGAATCGCCTTCGGCCACCGGAGCATAATTCTGCAAAGTTCAAGTGTGGGGGAGTCCGAATTCTCCCAGCCACCCAGATACCTCCACTACCACGTTGGAGGCTACCCCTGGATAGACTCCGCCCACCAAAAATAAAGGGGAGTTTGTTCCTTTTTGCATTTTCCTTCACTTTTATGATTTCTAGAATTGAGTTCTTGCTAATAAATGCATGAGTAGAGTAGAATGCATAGGAGTCCTTGTAAATACATTGTTATTTCTTTTTGCACTTTTCTTGCATGAGTAGAAATAAATGTATCCCTCTAGGTTATCCCATAGCATTTTAGAGTCTTTTGGAAAATAAATTAAATTTGGTTGTCAAAACTTAGGGTTTGAGATCATGGATGAAATCTTGGATGCTTGAGTACTACTTGGTTTTAGATTCTTAATTGATGAATTGAGATGAATTATTTTTACCTAGTGAGAATTAGCCTATTATTTGTGACACACATGTTATTGTACTCTAGAACTTGCTTAGGTTCTTTCAAAACCATATTTCGTTGATTGGATCACATTTATGAAGACTAATCATATTGTTTACCTTTTTCCATGATCATACTTGATACACACTCTTCTTGAATTGTCTTTCCTTATTCCTAATCTTAACCCCCAATTTTTCTATGGATTTGTTTGCTTGGGATGTTTTCTTGATGTTATTTTGCCCGAGACGGACAAAGATTTAAGTGTGGGGGAGTGATTAGTGATTTGGAAGCAACTCTTATCAAGGATGACTTCATTTCAGAAAAAAATTTTTGCAATTCCATGTGCCAAAGATGAGTTTGAGTGATGTTTGGTATCAAAAGTGAGCAAGAAAGATGGAAGCCATTGGAGATCTAGCTTCCTTAGCATATTTTGAAGATTCAAATGGCAAGCAATGGAAGAATCTGAAAAAAATGGCACACCAACAAAGAAATTTTTGCCATGACAAAGAAAAGAAAAATTCTGTGACAAGTGAAGAGAAAGGAATTCTTTGCCAAGGAAACATCTATGAAGCTATTTTTGGTCAGCAAGTTTTGAAGTTGAAATCATGGAATCAAAATTCTGTGTTTAATTCTGAATTGAAGGTTGAAAAATTCATGTTGAAGCTGTGAGAAAATCTGGAATGCAAGGAACTTGTAAATCAGTAACAAGTTTTGCTGAGCTGAAATTATTGCAATGCTGAATCTGAGCTGCCGAGTACTGAAGCTGTACCATCTGAAAAATCTGAATTGACTGCAAAGAAAGCTGCTGCGGTTGCTGTTAACAGATTTAAGGAAGAATTCCGAGTTTGCAGCTGAGCTGAGAAGGATTAGAGCTGTCCTTTGCTGTAGAAATCAGAACACAAATTGCTAACAGCTGAATGCAGCTGTTGTTTGCTGGATAAATCAGAAATTGTGTTTGTAAAGCTGAATTGCAAGGATATAAACTGAAATGAGTAAACTGCAAGGTATGTGATGCAAAAATCTGTGCCAAAAGCCAAAAAGAAGCCTGCGGCCACCCTGATAGCAGCTGGTTGCAGCTGCTAGTTACTATAGAATCAGAAACAGCTTGGCACCCAATGCTGAAATGCAGCTGTACAAATTCAAGTGCTTCTGCAATTGCATCTAAACTGAACAGCCAGCCATCAGAAATCTGAAAAGCAGCAGATCAGTACCAACCTGAAAATGATTGTGTGGTGGATGGAATTCAAACATCCTGATGCAGAAATTTTCGAGTAAAACCATAGAGTTCTCCACTACGATTTGGTGAAAGGATTAAATGTGTAACTGCTGTGAAGACACTGATCAGGCAGTGCCGAAATCTGAAATCAATTGAGCTGCTGTGAATTTCTGCAAGTTGTTGGAAATTTCTGCATTGCTGTGAATTTCTGCAAGTTGCTGTCGAGACTTGAATTTGGAGAAACTGAAAATAATCTGAATGGGAGATATAAGTCTGAGTTGAAGCTGAGAAAAGCTGTGAAGAAGAGAAGGGAAACAAAAGAATTGAAGGCTAAAAAAATTCATGTTTGAAGCAATGAAAATAAAAATCTGTGAGCTAAAATGGAAAAGCAATGTGATTTGGAGTAGGAAGTTTGATTAAATTTAGAAACAAGGTGTTACAATCTGGAATTGTAGCTGGACAGATTGGAAATCAAGGAAAGAAAAGAAAAGCTGTGACAAGTTTAAAGTTGGCACGCAAAAGCAGCTTGAAATCTGATTCTAAAAAAATTTCAGTGAAGCTTGAGCAGAAACTCTGAACTGATCAAGAGAAAAGAAAAAAATCTGGAAACACTGCTGGAAGGATGAATTGCAGTTGAGATACTTCAACTTTGAGTTTCTGAAATGAAACAATCTGAAGTTGTAGCAGGAACAGGCTGAATGCGCAGCAGAAAAGAAGCAAACAGAAAAGTTGAAGATGGAGGCTGAATTGAAGCTTTTTGTGCAGAAATTTTTGTGTAGGGAAATCCGAGTTTTGGATGTTGTAAAATCAGTGATGCAGTGCCAATTAAGTGGAGCAGTTAGGGAATCAGTAAACCTTGTATCAAGACTGAACAGAGCTGAGTAAATCTGAACTGCAGCAAGGGAGAGCTTGAAATTGCTGCCGAGAGCTGGAATTGGATCTCCAGCTGAAGTCAATCCGAATTCTAGCTGGATAAAATCTGAATTGAAGCTGAGATACTTCAACTCTGAGCTGCCGAAATGATACAAATTGCTGTGCCAAGAAAAAAAATGCAAAAATCTGGGCAAGGAGGCAGTTATAACAGAGAGAAATCAGAGAATGTATTAAAGCAGTTTTGTATCAACTCCAAATCGAATCCATGCTTTATGGATCAGCAATGCCTTGCAGCCTTCAACCCGAACTTGCAGAATGGTTTTCAATTAAACAAAACCTCTTAGGAGCAGAATTGAAACTGCTGTAGAAAATTTCATGAAACATATTTGAAGGCAGATTCAAAAACAAGAGGTGGCAATTCCTTGGAAGCTCACGGCACTATAAGGGATTGGAGATGATTCTGAGATGGAACTGAGCAAATCGTGACTGAGTAAAGAAAGCAAATAAGACCAAATGCAGAAAAGAAAAGAAGAAAAAAAAATCTGAATAGAAAAGAGGGAAGAAACAAGTTGGCACGAAATAGCAAAGATTGGCACAAAGGGACTAGTGAGGGATTTTGTATTGAATTTCTGAAGTGCAAGGCAAGAGTTTACTCCAGGACACTTTTTGAATTCATTAGGGAACTGATATGAAGGCAAAGTTCATTGGAAACATCCTTGAGCACTCAAGTCTTCCACTTTATCAATTTTTCCTTTCCTTTGACTTTTATTTCACTCCATATCATTTTCTATGTTTTTCTTTGTTTTTATAGATGTTGATCTTAATCATGACTAATGGTGGAGAGTAGATAATAAGCAAGCCTATGGTAGTGCAAGAATCATATGTGTTTGAGTGAGCTCCATTTCCATCAGCAAGTTAGAATTTAAGGAGAGAGCCACCAAAATTTTCCTTGAGAGGCTATGAGTTAGATTCATCTCAATGACTCATGATAGATGAAAAGGCTAAGTTGTTGATTTAAGGACAAGATACTAATCCATAGGGCTTAGATTTATGAGAATTGACAACCCTAAGTAATTTCTTTTCATTTGTTTCTAATTATGCTTAAGAAAATCTAGGGGATACATATTTAGTGTTTTCGCGAGACGCTCAAGGTTACACCCCCGACTCTATATATCAGCATTTCTTTGGCCATCCCCGCTCAGTCGGGCTTGATGAGTTGGGTCCTGATTTTTCGACATTTGCAGCACTTCGACTCTCCCCTGTCGATTACATCTTGTTCAAGAATATCACAAACTGTATCCTTCCAATCACTTCCAAGCCCTTAGCCGAGATCCGACCCTATCATTGCTTGATGCTCTTTGGCATGCACCGCCGGATGGACTTTGATATCATGGAGAGCATCTTCCAGTCCATCTTATCCTATCGAGAGCCGAGCCGTCGCACGGTCTATATGCCTTTTGGTCACGTCATCACTGACTGGCTTATGTCAGTAGGTGTTGATGTCACCAAGGGCAGGATAGTGCCCATGGTGCGACAGGATTGCAGACTTGGCCGGCGGGCATTTGCCAAGTCTGGCATCGTTATCCGGGATCATGATAGGGCCTTGGTTTGGAAAGACGGGAGAGGTCTCGGTGAGCTACCTGGGGGAGGACCACATTTTCAGGCACTCGCCGATGCTGCTGCACCTCAGGAGGCTCCTACTGCTGCTGCTGCTGATTACTACGATGAGCCCGAGCCAGATCTGCGCTGGCAACTCTCAGAGCTGGATCTGACCATCCAGCATGATTTTCATTTGCGGGAGATCTATCGCGAGGAGGTCCGCTCACAGTTCCGATCCATTGATCGCAGACTGACCTCAGTGGAATCGGATGTTTCCGGGGTTCGCACGCTGCAGCAAACGTGGTACGATGAGTGGCGCCGCCACACATTTCCGAGAGATGCGCCCTCAGGTAGTGCCGCACCAGGGTCCTTTATTGCTGATGATGTTACGATGGGCGACCCTATGCAGGCTGACCCCCCCCCCCCGGCTAATGACTGATATACTCTGTGTCTGTTTGACATTTGACTTACTGAGTACTTGGATTGTGTGACTTTCGGGCAGTATGCCTTGTGATTTGACTCTTATGGCACTTGCTTTGACTTCGATGCGTTGGTATACATCTGTTTAGTTATTTGACTTTGATGCGATACGATGCATCTGATATTTTGCATGTATTTTACATTTGCCTTATCATGTTTAGGATGTTGGCTTATATGTGTTCACATGATTACTATCTGTCTATCTACCTCATTCTATATTGCTATGTTGATGCTTATGATGCCATACCCATATGATACATATGCTTGTTTTGCCATGACTTATCTTTGTCATATGTGTTCGTATGTGTTTCTAAAATCAATCATATCTTTGTTGATTTGAGATACCCCTAGGGTTGAGGGGGAGTATGGTTAAACTTAACAACCCCTCTAGATCCTTTTCGGTGTTCGACAAAGGGGGAGAGTGTGTTTGGTTAAGTTTAGGATGATCATGTTGTAAGGGGAGGATCCTGATTCCCTTATGATTCTGAATTTGAGAAAATTGATTGAGAATCCCTAAACTTAAAATCGGGTTGTCAAACAACAAAAAGGGGGAGATTGTTGATGCAGTCTGACCTTGATTGTAGTTTTGGTGTTGACACCGATTTTAGTTTAGGTTGATGACTATGATTATAATTAAGTCCTGATCGGGGATCAGGCATGGTATGGAAAATCCTAGCTTGGAGGGCTAGGTGTTGGAAAATTCTAACCTGGAGGGTTAGGTGTGGAAAATCCTAGCTTGGAGGGCTAGGTGTTGAAAAGTCCTAATTCGGAAGGGTTGGGTGAAAATTCCTAGCTTGGAGGGCTAGGTGAAAAGTCCTAACTTGGAGGGCTAGGTGAAAAGTCCTAACTTGGAGGGTTAGGTGAAAATTCCCAACTTGGAGAGTTAGGTGAAAAAGTCTTAGCTTGGAGGGCTAGGTTGGATGAAATCCTAGCTTGGAGGGCTAGGTTTGAGTCCCTGGATCGGTCTGGTGACCGATCAGGGAAGTTGGCACGCTGCTCCTTCGTGGATTAGTCTGGTGACCGATCCAGCGATGACTGATTGGTCTGGTGACCGATCAGGGAGCGCATAGTGAAGTTGGGAACCTACTGTGTGGCTCCTGATCGGTCTGGTGACTGATCATGGAGCAGGTCGTTGCCTCGCTGCTTGGCTCCTGACCGGTCCGGTGACCGATCAGGGAGCAGGCAGTTCACTCACTGCCTTTCTCCTGATCGGTCTAGTGACCGATCAGGGAGCAATCAGTGAGTTGAGTTCCCCCACTAATCAGGTCCTGAACGGTCTGGTGACCGATCAAAGACTTAGGATTTGATTTCCGCGGTTACTGTTCACTCAGACATGGACCGATCAGGCTTGAGCCTGATCAGACAGTGTTTGTCCTGATCGGTCTGGTGACCGATTAGGCTTCACTCTGATCGGTCTGGTGACCGATCAGGCTTGTGTCACCGCAAGAGCTGGGAGTCCCAGCTAAGCGGTGGATCCGTCTGGTGACCGACCCACGAGCCCTGGATCGGTCCGGTGACCGATCACTTTAATTCAAAATGCACTGTCAGACGCTCTGATCGCATCTGAACGTATCCGATTCTCTGCGCTTAACATCTGATACACGATTTTCTACTTGATATGCTGTGCTAACACTCTGATTGAGCTGCAGGTGACAGGGAAGGATTCAAACGCTCAAGGAGAGTCAATGGAGGCCTTTCCTTGGAGCAGGTTTGTCCGTTTTCCATCTCAGGTTGCGACGGCTGGAGCTGCAGACTGGAGCTACTGGCTGGAGCTTGGCTGAGGGAAGCTCAGGGAGTCCAGGGAGAGCTCAGTGGTAGCTGGCGTAGGCAGGTAAGCAGCTGGAGGCTGCTGTGAGATGGTGCCACTTGTGCTCAGTGGAGAAACAAATGGGCATAGAGGAGAAGAGCAGAGGAGAGTTCGCTGAATCAACTTCTGGCTTAGTTCTTGCTGCGTGTTTGTGTTCTCCACACCTTGCTTGTGTGTTCTGAAGATTTATCATCTTGAGCAAGCATCTGCAATCTGTGAAGCAACCATCCCTTGCTTGAGCATTTGGAGGAAGGAACAAGAGGCTTTGAGTCCAACAGCGAGAAGACACGAAGAAAGGGTTCTTGCGTGAGATCGTCGCTGGGTGGAGCTCGAGAGAAGCTTGATGTGTTCTTGTCTGTGCTAAGTGCTAAGTAAGATCTTTCTTGTGTTTCATTGTGCTTAAACTATATCCTTGATTGAAACGCTGTGGAGAGGTTACTCCACCGAGAAGGAGGTTGTTTTCTATCCGGAACTTCCGGGGCTTGATCTGCCGATGATCAAGGGATCGCCCACCTTACGGGCACGCCAAGGAGTAGAGGCAAGTTATCCCCGAACCTTGTAAATCCTCTTGTTAGCGTTCTTGTGTTTGCTCATAGTTTAGGGTTTTGGTTTTCTGCATACTCTGTTTTTATTACTTCCGCTGTGCTACTAAACGTTTAAGTGCAGAAAATTTATAAGAGCTTAAAGTCCAAGTGATTGGCTATATTCACCCCCCCCCCTCTAGCCATCCGGGTTCCAACAGTCTCCTGGGCGCCTGTGTTGAAGGGGGCGCCTACACGTGGCCTCTCCTACGCGAACTCTAATCCACAGGCTCGGTCAACGCTTATCCCCTTCATTGAGGTGCCTGAGCTATCTAGGGTGCCTGTGTTAACACAGGCGCCTAGCTTGACTTGGTCTAAAGGCTTTCGTGGCAGTTTGCTTCGATGGTCTTGGTTTGACCTTGCACTGGGGCGCCTGTATCCTTACAGGCGCCTAGCCCAGTGAGGCGCCTCCTTCCCATTTTTCCTTCAATGTCACTATCCATTTTCACATTGGTTCCTTTGGGTGTAGATGCTACCTTAGCATTTTCTAAACCAAATTTCTTTAACATCTCCTTAGCATACTTGGTTTGAAAGACATGTGTACCTTCATTAGTTTGCTTAACTTGAAGGTCTAAGAAAAAGGTTAACTCTCCAATAAAACTCATCTCAAATTCATCTTCCATACACTTGATGAATTCTTGTAGGAAGTCATTATTTGTTGACCCAAAAATGATATCGTCTACATAGACTTGGGCAACGCCTGAGCTACAGAAACACAATCCCTTCATTTCCTGCAACCAGGGTTAGTTCCAAAACACAAGAAGCAAATATATATGATATGTTAGACATTATTTACATCCTTAGCTGTCTTGGTTCTGACTTTGGGTCTCCCAAATGGAACCCTAGGTCGAACCGACGCATAATGTTCCCTCCTACGGGGAACGCGTCCTCACCTACTACTCTCGGGGGAATTTACCTTTTTGCCAACCGGCTCCTCCGGTTGGACTTTTGCACAGCTTCACTCACCAGGTCTTCAGTGCCCAGTCCTCGACCAGGTCTTAGTGCCCAGCTTCACTCACTAGGTCTTCGGTGACCAGTCCTCGACCAGGTCTTAGTGCCCAGCTTCACTCACTAGGTCTTCGGTGCCCAGTCCTCGACCAAGTCTTAGTGTCCAACTTTACATCAGGACTTAGTTGCCCAGCCCGTGGCCATGTCTTAGTGCCCAACTTTATGTCAGGACTTAATTGCCCAGCCCGCGGTCAGGACTTAGTGCCTAATTCAAAGAACCAGGACTTAGTGCCTAGTGCACCTAGGACTTTCATGCACACTTAGTAACTTTGTTAGATCACAATCAAATCTTAACATCTGAACCCTTTGTCATTATCAAAACATAGGTTCGACTTTGGTGCTTCTGGCACCAACATATAATTTGCTCCACGTGTGGTGAGCATGGACTGTAATGACTCGGCCCCTTAGCCCCTTGGGCGACCAAATCTCTCATTTGACGGCCCCTTTAGGCGACTCTCGGCCCCTTGGGTGGCCAAATCTCATTTGGCGGCCCCTTTGGCGAATCTTGGCCGTACCATTACTCACTAGGACTTCCCACCCCTGGCCAGTGGATTTTTGCCTTTCCCAGGATTCGAACTCTAGACCTCCAGGATAAGTACTAGAGTTTATGAATCCTGATACCAAGTGAGTTAAATTGTATTTGTTATTTGTTTTGATGCAGGGCATTGTGTGATTCACTTGTCGCAAATATTGTTTTGGACAGGGGGTTCTCATCGCGTTCGGACTACTATTTCGGAGGCGGGTATCTCTGACTTTTCTTTTAGATTAGTCACAGATATATGCTTGATATGCTTTGTTTAGCAATAGAGTAATAGATTATGGTATAACCCTTCTATTTGTTTTGTTGATACTGTTTGTGATACCTATACCTCTAGGACTTAGGTTATGGTGCATTATCTACGATCCTTGCATATCATGTTGATATAGGTGGACTAGATAGTGGATATTGTTTGACCAGTGTTATGCGTCATCGTGCACTGTGCATCACTGTCGATCAGGGGCCTCTTTTGGGTGAGCTAGGTCGACAGTCATACTGACCTACCCATCGGCCACTCATGGGTTAGTGGTTGGCGGAGTATGGGTAGTGTGCTCTGTGCTGCTCCGCTCATGCACTCATGGGTTAGTGAATCGGAGCGTGGTAGCAGACAGATGTCCCTCCTTGAGTAGTCCATATACCAGGAGATGAGAGAGAGAGGTCTCTCCCCCGGTTATATACATGGGGTAGAGGTAACACTCAAATAGAGATATCCTCCAGAGATGACCGTAGGCTGATAGAGATATCGCTAGGATAGGTCATAGAGTAGGAGTGTTACACCGGCAGTATTCCGTCTACTCGATCGCTCAGGAGTAGTGATGGCAGAGTATGGACGGCAGTCACAGCCCTACGTCGGAGGGTGGCCTCCGCTCAGCTTCCTCCCGTACATAGGTGATGATGTCTGACCGACGGCAGGGGTGACCATGTCATTGCACCTAGTGTATACGTATATTTGCTCTTACTTGTGCTTACTTTACTTGGATGCTGCATATGATTGACATGCACTTACAGGAGACCTTTATGTCAGGGTTTTGGTGACACTGCTACAATGGTTTGGTACTTTCTATTTCCTCGTCTTCGGTTATACTTATTACTACCTACATCTGTGTTATGTGATAGCCTGTTATACTATTGCTAACTTAGATTATCCTGCATATATGATGAGATATTCGCTGAGTTTTGTGGACTCACCCCGTTAGCTCCTTGTTTTTATTTCAGGATGATCGACTGGAGTGCCCGGCAGCCTGTCCCAGCTCGTGTATTTTCGAGACGATTCTCGGCGTTTGTCTTGGTATTTTGATGGGGTACATGTTGGTATCCTCTTCTTGTTCATTTTTGTCTTTTTGTTTCCGCTGTTGTGTTCGTGTTTTGTTGGGTTGTTTGCATGGCAGTATAGTTGTACTTTTGTATGCCATGGAGGCTTTGTTTCATTTTGCTTTGTCGTAAGTCGGACCGGTCCGCAGTCAGGTATGGTTTACCCGGTTTTATTTTATGTTCTGTCTTGATTTGAGGCCTGAGGCCCATTTAAACTGCGTGGTTGTGATTTATGTGATGTATGTATGTGTAAATTGTCCGCCGGACAGGGGAGGTGCTGCCCGATTTTCTATTGGATCAGTGGCTCCTGGGGTCTCGGGGCGTGACATGGACACTACTACACCAAGTGCCCGAAGAAAGGAGAAATCAAGAAATTGGCGCACTTGAAGAAATTGGAGAAGAAGAAGAAGAGCTCAAGTCAAGGGGGAGCTTCAAAGGTAAAAGGGAAGGTAATCTCTTATTTAAAATTAAATCCAATTTCCAATTCTTATATGCTTGTTAAGAATAATCATGGATTTATGTTTAATGATATGAATAGGGTTAACAAGGTAGATAATTCTAAAAAATCATTACCCAAAGCAAGACCAAGAAAGACCCAAACTACCATGTCTAAGGGAAGGAAGGTGGTCAATGGTCAAAGCACAAATCCCAAGAAGGGGAGACATATGCCTAGGAAGGTGGGTAGGCCTAGGAATGTCCAAGGTTGACATGTTGACTCTAAGGTTAGAGCTCTAGAGTTGGTAAATCAAGTCTTAAGGGCAAGACTTGAAGAAATGGAGAAAACCCTAGATAAATTCACTATTAGATCTAAGGGTTTAGGTATGAGATTGGGTAGTCGAAACCCCAACAATGATAGATCGGGTCTAGGATACCGATCTAAGTTCTCCGATGCCAATGAAAAGAAATATGCTAGGGTAGCATATAACTATGGCAAGGAGGGGGAGTCCAAAAATGGCAAGGGAATGTCATTCAAAAGCAAGGAAAAAGTTTTAACTAAGGACAAGGGATCCAAGGTTAAAAAGGTTAAGGGTGTAGGCTGAAAGTCACCGGAGGTACACCGGTGTGACCTTGTGTTTATGAGTGAGTCACCTTGGGAGGTGGCTAGGGCTAAGAGCTCAAGGGGGAGTTCTAGGAGCCAAGTTGGGACCCTTGGTCTATGGATCCTAGGAGGATTTCTCTCAGAAGTCTAGATGAGTCATGAAGTGTGCCAAAGAAGTTGGAGACAGATTTAAAGTCTCAATCCTAGGAAGTTGGCACAATAGGTTTGAGTTTCATGCATAAAAATATGACATTGGGGGTCATATAGCATGGAAGTTGGTTTTGGATGTGGAAATGTCATATAAATTAATGCTAGGGATGCATTGTGGTTTGGTATAGGCAGAGACATCAAGAGGAGGTCAAAACTAGGACTTTAGGTCAAGAGTCAATTGAATCATTTAGATAGTTTTGAGTTTTGTGTCAATCTTGGGATTGGTGATAGATACATTTTTAAATGTATTTTTCCCAAGTATATATGGGTACCACAAACTTCTCCACAAAATTTAGAAATTTTTGGAGATTTGTGAAATTTCTGGTACATTTCTGAAATTGGGTCAGAAATGCTAAAATTGGGGTTTTCAGGGTGCCAGTCGACTGGTCCAGGAGGCAGTCGATTGATATGGGCTAAAATGGTTTTTCAGCAGCCAAAAGGTATCCAAATGATGTAAAACAACTATGTAATCTTATGGGGATTAGTACAATGTGTTTATGGTCATTAGAGGTTAAAAGATCTAATAAGAGGAAAATTGTTGGAGTCTTTTTGATGTATGGCAAAGGGGAAGAAGTGTTGGGTTTAAGTAGGAAACCAAACATGCCTTTGTAAGAAATCCTAGGTCAAAGGGGAGCTTAGGTAAAGGGGGAGCATTGTTGCTCATTTGGTAGCGTAAGGGGAACCCTGGAAAGGTTCTTAAAATGTCTTTGTAAGTCCAATGTAGGGGGAGCCTTGGAGAGGTTTTAAAAAGCCCTTTTTTGGTAAAAGTCCTAAACTCATTTAGGGGGTTTAGGTGTGGGGATGCCTTGTAATAGGATTCATGCATTGTATTTGTTATTGTTTTCCCTAACTTAAACATATTACCAAACATCAAAAAGGGAGAAATTATTGGGGCAATCTATGGTCCGGAGTGACCATGTGTTTTGATGTTTGGGCAAAGGGTTTAAGATAGGTTCACCCTTGTGTTTGATATGTGTATGTGAGTGTGCAAGTTTGCAGGATACACATGGGCTTTTGGACGGCTTCGGGACCGGTGAAGGATGGCATGGAGGCAAGCCGTGGGCTTGTGTGCGCATCTCAGGGATCGGGGATAAAACAGGGGCGATGAGCTGAGGAAAGCAAACTTCGAGGCATACGTGAAGGATGGCATGGGGATAAGCCGAGGGCTTGTGTGCGCATCTGAGGGACGAGAGCCAAAGTCGAAGAGGGCTTGAAGGCAACAGTTCGAGGCTGCTCGATGAAGAGTCGACTAAGTTATGAGGTTCGAGTGCTGAGAGATTGTACTCGGGTAGGGAAACCTTGGGACTAAGCTGTGAGGGTTCGAGTGTTGAGAGAATTGTACTCGAGAAGGAAAACCCTAGGCTTAGAGGTTCGGCAGTCGACTGATTCTTAATCAGTCGACTGGTGTATGCCATAGAAAGATCAGTCGACTGCGGATAGGACAGTCGACTGGTGATCAGTTGACTGCAAATGGGGCAGTCGACTGGTGGTGGCTGGAAATTCGAACGTTGGCATTGCAACGGTCGAATTCAAGTGGGACCAGTCGACTGGCCTTGGACCAGTCGGCTGGTAACGGTCATTTCAGCCAAGAGCACTATTTATAGGAGCTCGGTTTTTGCTGAGAGTTCTTGACGAAATTGGCTTTGATTAAAGGCCAATTAATAGTCTAAGAGCTCAGAAAGGTGTTGCAGGTTGTGGCGAGGTTTCTCCACCCACAAGGAGCTACACGAGCTAGCCGGAGTTCATCCAGGGAGTCATCCACCGACGATTTGGATCGTCCACCTTACGGACAGCTGTGGAGTAGGAGCTTTATCTCTGAACCACGTAAAGGTGACGTGTTAGCGATTGTTTAATTTTTTTATTAGTATTTCCGCTTGCGCACGCTAACATTGTAGGAAGAGAAAATCGAAAATTACTATTCACCCCCCTCTAGCTTAACGGAAAAGTCCTAACATGATATTGTTAGTACCAAACCGACAAATCAGTAACAAAACGAGTCTTTTTTAATTCACACATATGCATCGAAAAAAATACATAAGCAAATAAGAAAATATAAGTTGTCTTTATTTGAACCGCTATAGTTGACTATGCTACTGGACAAACCGATTTGGATGCTCTATTATTGTTGTTTCACCTAAGCCCATTTAAGTTTAGGTTCAACCTATTAATCAAATCAGTTAGTTTGGTTCAGGTTTTGATTAAACTGGTTTGGTTAAACCAACTAATGGTTTGAATCAGACCTGGTCTGATTGGACCAACCTAATCTCATTAAACCAAACCCAAGTCTAATTGGATAGTTTGGTTCAAATTAAATGAACCAGATATAAAAAAATTTCACTTATAGCATTCTGGTAGAGTGTCAGTTTGGTTAGCAGAGGTCTATGGTTTGAACCTCACCTCTTTGGTTTCTTCACGCCGACTCCTATGATGCCGCAGGCTCAAGGAGAAAACAACCATAACACATAGTCACGAGTTTCCGACGACTATGTTGGATTCTCGCTCGGCAAGAGAAGAAGACGACGGAGACAAACTCCTGCCGCGACATCGAACAGGGGCCAAGAAGTGATCGATACACAGAGGTAAAGTCATGCTTTTACAATCTAATACTCTGATACCATTGATAGATCTTAAGCATGAAACAATTCATGAAATAAACTGCGCTTATAGTGATCGATGGAGGAACTTCTCTTCCTTTTTGTCAAGAAAACAATCACAAAGATGGATTGCTCTCTCTCAGCCATGAAACAAATCCCAAGATGAACCTTGTCACGAACCTCTTGTTCTCTCCTCTTGTCCTTGTGCGATGAACAGATCATCTGCTACCTTCATCATTTTTCATTGTCTTGAATGCACCTTTATAAGAGGAGAAGAAGAAGGTGAATGGGTGCGTCGTTTCTTCTTCCATGAGTTAAGATACGAAGGGTTGCCATTAACCATCTTAACTCCAACACTTGGTGGAGTTCAAGAATCCGAAGACGACCTCGAACAAGCACTATCTGAGAGACATCATTCTGAACTTTGTCATCGCCGGAAAAGATACGACGGCCGGTTCACTCGCTTGGTTCTTCTACTTGATCTGCAAGGACCCCTCGGTGCAAGAGAAGATACATCAAGAAGTGAAGCGAATAGTGCTACTCGAAACTAAAGAGCGCACAGACGAATTCGCAGAGTTTTCGCGAAGCATTAACGATGAATCCATCAACAATCTCCACTATCTTCATGCTTCCCTCACCGCGACACTGAGGCTCTTCCCCGTAGTTCCTCTAGTGAGTTCAAGTGCTGCGATTAGCCGAAATGGCATGATCTTTGATGAATTCTTTTGTTCGACTGCAGGAAAACACGATTTGCTTCTCGGATGACATCCTACCAGGAGGCTACAATGTGAGCAAAGGCGATATTGTGTTTTTTCAGCCCTATGCGATGGGTAGGATGGAGTATCTGTGGGGCGAGGATGCCTGGAAAGTTTTCGGCCGGAAAGATGGCTCGATGATGAAGGGATCTTCTGGCCGGAATGTCCATTTAAATTTGTAGCTTTTCAGGTAAGTAAATTGATCCTTGTAGAGTTGGGGAAACAGGTAATAGAACATCTATCTCTTGTGCATGTGTTTCAGGCTGGTCCGAGAATCTGCTTGGGGAGAGAATTTGCCTACAGACATATGAAGACATTTGCAGCAGTTCTTCTCTACTTCTTTCGGTTCAAGCTCAGTGATGAGGAGAAGGTTGTCCGGTACAAAACCATGACCACGCTTCAAATTGATAGAGGGCTCTTTCTTCAGGTGTCCACGAGATAAAGAACATATGAATGAACTGAGCTTGCAAAAATAAGTTTAAATAATAGTTCGCCTTTAAATAAACAATGCAAATTAAATAAGTGCTTACCTTTAGGATATGAATGATTCTAGTTACTTCCTGCCTGTTAAATCCAAAACTATTTTTTAAAATAAATTTGTAGAACTTAACATTATAATAGGGATGATAATTTTTTTAAAGAATTTAATGGAGGATTTGATATCCGAATTGAGAAACGTATAGAGGGATTTTTTTTTCACTTATTAAATATTAAATTTTTTTTTTCAAAACACACTTACTTGTTTTACGGTTAATATATTTTTATTGGATAGAATTAATTAAGAGTAAATTTTATTTATTTTATTATATATAATAGGTTTGTTTCGAATGATAATAATTAAATAAAATAAGAAAATTATTAGTATAGAGAATATGTGAATATGTGATCTTATATTTATGGATATGAAAATGAATATCCGATCCTATTAAATACAAGGATGAAGATAAAAATTAAAAATCTAACAAAAATAAATATAATAAATAATGATGTAGAAAATATATAAAATAAGATTCAAATATGATGTATTACCATCTATTTTTAATTCTAAGTTTATTATTACACCAGAGGTTAAAATATATTTGTTTTCTAAAAAAGAATATCAATGAGGGTCCATGACAACCAATGAGAGATGATAATATCATAATTTATAAGTCTTTTTTCAAATATAATTAAAGATAAAAGAAAGAAAATTCTGTGAATCTTTATAAATATGTGAATTATTTGAAACGTTCTGCATGGTACTAGATCCTTCACGTTCAGCTCGTTGTCTTAAGTATAACGGAAGGATAATTAATTATTATTTTGAATATTTAAATTTTGAATTTTTTAATTTATTTCGACGGTCGATAAAAATTTTTTATAGGATCAAATTGATAATATAAAATTAAAAAAATCTAGTTAAATCCTTTGCTTTCAGAATTACCTTGAGAAATAATAATACAACTTTTACAAATATTTAAAATTCGTTGTCTAATCAAACATGTTCCTTGTAGCACTTTTCGAGAAGTACTTCAACATGTCACGCAAATACATTCAATATTATTGAATAGAGCACAATGACGCATAAATTAGTCATATAAACATCAAATGTAAATAATTTGGAACTGACCACTCATCTCACCGAGACTAAAACGGCCAGAGATTAATTTTGGACGGAACGGATTGATCTAAAATAGATCAGTTATTTGACAGGGTGGGTAGGGTGAGGTGGGGGTAAGATGACAGATTAAGAAATTTCCAATTCAATTTAATCAAAGGTTGATTGTGAGTTTGGCGGAGAACCAACGGGATATATTCAATATTTTATTTTAAAAAATTTCATTAATTAAATATATCTAAAATATATATTTTAAATATAAATAAACAAAAATTAATATTCATATTTGATGAAAAATATTATTTTTATTTTAAAATTATAAAAAATAATAAATTGATAAAAAAATTTGATTTGTATATTTTTCTCAACCCGTGGACCAAGTCAAGTCAGTGCGGGGCTGACTCGCATGGATAACGAGCTTAGGCAGGTCGGCTCATTACAGACTTGGGTTTATAAAATTTTAATTTATTTTATTTAAATTGTTTGACGAGATAGGTCAATTCGACGAGCTCCATTCAAATTGACAATTTCAATGCAGAGTGTTGATGCAGTCTGACCTGATTGTTGTTTTGGTATTGACACCGATTTAAGTTTGGTTGAGTAAATTCGGCTTAAGTCCTGGTTGGGGACTGGGCATGAAATCCTGGTGAGAGAAGCCGGGTGATTGAAACCCCGGTGAGTGAAGTCGGGTCCCGGTGAGTGAAGCTGGGTCCCGGTGAGTGAAGCCGGGTGATGGAACCCCGGTGAGTGAAGTCGGGTAATTGAAACCCCGGTGACTGAAGCCGGGAAACCCCGGTGAGTGAAGCTGGGTGATTGACACCCTGGTGAGTGAAGCTGGGTCCCGGTGAGTGAAGCCGGGTGATGGAAATCCCGGTGAGTGAAGCCGGGTGATGGAAATCCCGGTGAGTGAAGCCGGGTCCTAGCGAGTGAAGCTAGGTGAAGGAAACCCTGGTGAGTGAAGCCAGGTCCTAGTGAGTGAAGCTAGGTTGACTAAAATCCCGGTGAGTGAAGCCGGATCCTGGTGAGTGAAGCCAGGTGACGGAAACCCGGTGAGTGAAGTCGAGTCCTGGTGAGTGAAGCCAGATGACGGAAATCCCGGTGAGTGAAGACGGGTCCTAGCGAGTGAAGCTAGGTGATTGAGCATGAGTTAGCCAAGTGACATGATCGTTCTGGAGTCCGATCAGGAGTTGGCACGAGTTCCCTTGTGAACAGATCGGTCTGGTGATCGATCCAGGGCATCTGATCGTTCTGGTGAACGATCAGGATGAGAACAGAATGTTTCTGTTCGGCTTCTGATCGTTCTGGTGAACGATCAGAAGAAGAGATCAGTAGCCTTCTGGAGGAAGCCTCCTGAACCGATCAGGATGGGTCCTGATCGGTCCAGGAGTGACCTGATCGGTCACTATGACCGATCAGGTCACAACCTGATCGGTCAATGTGACCGATTAGGTCAAGAACCCCAGGGCTTGTGATGGAAACTCTAGCAAGCTGCAGGATCGGTCAGTGTGACCGATCCACGATCCCTGATCGGTCAGTGTGACCGATCAGGGAGTCACTGGATCGATCAGGATGTGACCTGATCGATCAGGGTCTTCACTAATCGGTCTGGTGACCGATCAGTGTCTGAACTTTAATTTGAAAACGTTGTCAGATCGCTCTGAATCACTCTGATCCCTTCAAATACCTGCTGATTTCCTTTTGATATGCTCTGCTAATCCTCTGATGAGTTTGCAGGTGAGACAGGGATGACTCAAACCAAGAAGGAGGGTCAACTGGAGACTTTCGCTTCGGTCAGGTTTGTCCGTTTTCCCTTCGCAGGTTTCAACGACTTTTGGCGCGGCTGGCAACTGACGGAGGCTCAGCTGAAGAGGTCTTCAGTGGACTGAGCGCGCAGTGTTGTCAGTGGGGCAGGCTGTGGCTCAGTGGGTGCTGATGGAGCCTGGCGATGGTGAGCAGGAGCTTAAGAAGAAGCTGAGACGCAGAGGAGCGTGGAGGGAACGAACAGAAAACTTGAAGGGTTTAGCTGGGTTGTTTTGAGCTCTCTGTATTGGCTTCGTGCTTAAGTGTTCCTGCTACATTTGTGTGAGCGTTTCTCTCGTGATCTCCTGTACTCAATCTCATATCATCTTGAGACGATTGTAGAGAGGTTTCTCCACCGAGAAAGAGACTCTATTCTATCCGGAGTTCCGGGGCTTGATCTGCCGACGATCAAGAGATCACCCACCTCACGGGCCCGCCAAGGAGTAGGGGCAAGTTATCCCCGAACCTTGTACATCGCTGTGTTAGCGTCCTGTTTGCTCCCTTTTCTCTGTTTTGGTTGTCTGTTATTTTCTGCTTCTATATTATTTCCGCTGCTGCTAACCCTAAGTGCAGAAGATTTCAAAGAGGCGAATCATTTGAGTGTCTGGCTATTCACTCCCCCCTCTCTAGCCATCCAAGGTCCAACAAGTGGTATGAGAGCTCTGTCTAACGGTCTAACACCTGTGAGTCTGCAACGATGTCTTTGAGAGAAGGTTTCAGCACCAACCGACCGCCTTTCATCGACGGGGCTGATTTTCAATACTGGAGATCACGAATGGAATATTACCTCAAGACCAACATCAACATGTGGTTTGCTGTCAAGGAGGGTTTCTCCCCTCCAAAAGATGCTGAGGGAAAAGAGCTAGAGTTCTTAAGTTGGTCGGCAGAACAAATCCGAAAGGGGGAAGCTGATGCGAATGTTGTGGCCACCCTGCAGTGTGGGATGACCAAGGAGCAGCTGATCAAGGTTGACCCTTTCATCTGTTAGTGATATGAGAAAAGTGTCCTAAGGCAATCGCCTTATGATTGTAATCATTTATTTTAATAAATGAATATTCACTATTTGAGTATATATGTTTATGTATTTGATTGAGATCTTAAACTCATTTACTGAATGTCCGCATTACAATTCACAGCATGAGAGAATTTGTGATGAATTCACAACTAGTGATTATCTCTACATGTGCAATTGTGAAGTATTGAAATTGTCCCTAGTCGATGAATTAATAAATACGAACACTATCAATTCTGTTGAGACTAGCATGTGTTATTCTCTAATCAGCTGATTCTCACTGGCTGGTGACATTGGGATGTCCGGAGATAAACAGGAATGCTAGTTAAGGGAACTAATTCATTGGAGTGACTGGCTGTAAAACTTCATATGGTAGTCTATATATAGATATGTCAATGAAGTTCTTACTGCAGCTTAAGTGCGATGTTCCATTGACTTGTGGTGTTCAAGTCATCTTGGTCATGGAGACTTATACTTTGACATCTTAAGCAAGCATCTCCAAGGAGGTGTGGACCCAGGATGATTGGGTATAAGCCGAAGTGCCCGAAGATGTTTGAACAACCTACAAAAGATTAACCACTCCTTACGAGGAGATGTATACCCAAGACCTATCGTCGGATTGTTACTCGAAGCCTCTGGCCAGAGCATGACATGTTCGGAGTATGAATCTCTTAAATACATGAGAGTAATTAGAATTCGTAGGACGAGAAAACGTTACTTGGGCTAAGTGTGACGTAGTCAGCCTAGTGGGGACTGACACACATAGACCATGTCCTGAACCAAGTGGGTATAAGATGGTGAAGGGAATGGGGCACGATTCATTATAGCTGCTGAAGGGTTTCAGAATTGTTTCTGAGGTCAACCGTTGATCTTTCGATTAATTGGGGATCATGATGTACTACTAGATGTCACTCACGATCGTTCTATAATTGATTAATTATAGACGGCCAACATAAATCAAAAGTCTATTTAGTCACACGCACTACGAGTAATCCGAGAGATTTAAAACGAGTTAAAAATTGGATTTTCCAATCAAGAGAGATTAGGTTTGGTTAAGCCAAACGATAAGTCGAATCTGAATTTTTCAGAGACGCATCGGAAGCGTAAAATGGCTAAGTCTTTTGAATACTTAATAGATGAATTAAATAAGTTTAATTCATTGGGGCGTGGCTTGGATGGGCCGGCCAAAGAGGGTCTCCATCCTCTTTGCTTGGCCGACCACAACAAAGGGAGAGAACCAAATTTTTGGTTCAATTTATAAAATAAACCAAGTGTGGTTTGTTTTATAAAATTATGGATGATATAAATTTTTATATAATAAACCAAGGTTTGGTTTATTTTTCTTGGAAATTAAAATGAACCATGGATTGGTTTATTTTATTTTATAAAATCAATCAAGGATTGATTTACCATGATAAGAAAATTTATTCCATAAGAAAAAAAGGAGACTTGGTCGGTTTTTATCATGAATTAAAATATGATAAAACTTGGCATGATGGAATAAGTCATAGAAAATTTATTCCATAAGAAAAAGGAGACTTGGCGGTTGAGAGACCACTATATAAAGGACCCAAGGCAAGGCTTGGAAATCAATCGAAGTATTCTTGCTTGGGCTCTCTCCCTCTCCTCCCTTCTTTCTCTTGGCCGGCCACAAGGCTCTTCTCCCTTCTTCTTGCCATGAGCACAAGGAGAAGCACTGAGGCGACAAAATTCTTCCGTTGGGACGATCTTCCTCTCCGGCCATTATCACCTTGGGATTGGGCGCAAGTCATCTTCCTCATTCTCGCCGGAATTGTGATTCCGGCCAACCTTGGTAGTGAGTTTTTCGGTGTGATTACTTCTCTCTTGGTTTTCTTGTCGCGTTCTCGGAGAATCTAGTAGTTCTCGAGAACACGAAACTCGTGGCTTTGCGAAGTGATCCCGAAGATACTCGACGTGGACGCGAATAGAGGCGGAGCTTCCGAGGGACGCTTACGGTTGGATCTCGTCCTTTCGTTCGAGTTACGCGAGGTAATACGTAAATTAGTTTACGTTTCTGCAAAATTTTAAATATATGATCATGTCTACACAAGATAAAGTTGCATGCTTAGATGTGTGGTTAAATAATTTGAGAAATTATTTATGCTAAACCTTCCACTGCACGTAATAAAATTTAAAATTACGAACCCGCATCTATGTCAACATGCACCCGGTCCCAACAGTGGTATCAGAGCCGGTTAGTGTTCGACATAATCATATAATTGTTTTGCGGAAAACTTTGTCATGATCTCAATTTTGGAAATTCTTTCAATTATGGAAACTTTCCAATTATGGTAAATTTTCGATTTAGGAATTTCAAAGTTTGGAAATCATCATGAAATTTCGCAAACTTTTGAAATATCCCTGTTTCTGAAATTTTATGATAATTGTGAAAACTTTCCATTATTGGAAACTTTCCAATTTTGGAAATTTCCTATTTTGGAAATTTTCTAATTTTGGAAAAACGTAAGTTTTATTTGTACCAGAAACTTACAATTATTCTGAAAACCTTTTAATTTTGGAAACTTTCCATTTATGGAAAGCTCGCAATTTTGGGCACTTTATTTCAAGAAAGTCTAGACAAATTATGGGAATAATAATTAGCATTTAAATTCATAATTGGAAATTAAATTATTTATAAAATTCTTTATTTTGGATTGAGCCTCGGGGAGCCGTCCAATTTAAAGTTAGTTGTTATAATTAAATTTCCTAAATTGAATTTAAACTGTCAAATGTTTAATTTGGATTGAGCCTCGGGGAGCCGTCCAAATTATATTATCAATAAATTCTTATTTTGGATTGAGCCTCGGGGAGCCGTCCAAATTATATTATCAATAAATTCTTATTTTGGATTGAGCATCGGGGAGCCATCCAAATTAAGTTATTGATATTAATTTTCCATAAATAAAATATGTGATCAAATCTTGAAAATTTTGAGGTGATTCTCAAATGATAATTTCCTTATTTGATTTATGAGGTGATGCTCTTACATATTTGTAAAGTCCCCGCCCTAAATCCTCTAAGGATTTGTGGCGTTACTTTAACATTCATAACATCTTTACTCATGCTTATATTTATACTACTTTATGCATCATATAGCGGAAGCATAACATCATTCATGTAATGTTAATCATGACTACTTCATGTATTCATTTCCATCTAAGCTTTAGAGGCATGCGATCATACAAGAGCGGAAGCATAAGACTTGAAAGCATGTAGATCATGCATGTACGTGAGAGCATGAAGCTTAGGGTTTAAAAACAAATTTTATACATGAGTAGGCCGAAACATGTATGTGCATCATAGCATTTAGGAGCAAGTTTCATGAAATGCATAATGTATGTAGAGTCCATGCGCATGATACAATATTGACAAGTAAGGATCTAAACATATGGAAGGTTTTAACATGATCGTGACATGCAACATGGGGAGCATAAGGGTGTTGAACATGAGAGGACTCAAACCAGCAAGTGATGGCCGAATATCATAAGTGATCTAAGCATAACTAGGCATGGCAAGTATGACAGAGTTTTAGTGGATCATGAGCATAAACAAGATAGTATGTTATGAGGGAAGTATCATATCAACTACTTTAGCATAATCAAATAGAGTGGTGTATCCATACAGTCAAGATGAAGACATCATATGTTCACAAGTATAGCAAAAACTTATCATGAAGTAGAGTAATGCCAAACATAAGAGCAATCTTAGAGTAGTGTGCAGAAGAAGGTGTATAACATCCTTAGGTTTCAAAATTGAAAACAAAACATAGAGCGAGCAAGATCTTTAATCCACCGTCACTATCACATTTCCCTTGCTCTTCTTCCTGCACACTACTCTAAGATTGCTCTTATGTTTGGCATTACTCTACTTCATGATAAGTTTTTGCTATACTTGTGAACATATGATGTCTTCATCTTGACTGTATGGATACACCACTCTATTTGATTATGCTAAAGTAGTTGATATGATACTTCCCTCATAACATACTATCTTGTTTATGCTCATGATCCACTAAAACTCTGTCATACTTGCCATGCCTAGTTATGCTTAGATCACTTATGATATTCGGCCATCACTTGCTGGTTTGAGTCCTCTCATGTTCAACACCCTTATGCTCCCCATGTTGCATGTCACGATCATGTTAAAACCTTCCATATGTTTAGATCCTTACTTGTCAATATTGTATCATGCGCATGGACTCTACATACATTATGCATTTCATGAAACTTGCTCCTAAATGCTATGATGCACATACATGTTTCGGCCTACTCATGTATAAAATTTGTTTTTAAACCCTAAGCTTCATGCTCTCACGTACATGCATGATCTACATGCTTTCAAGTCTTATGCTTCCGCTCTTGTATGATCGCATGCCTCTAAAGCTTAGATGGAAATGAATACATGAAGTAGTCATGATTAACATTACATGAATGATGTTATGCTTCCGCTATATGATGCATAAAGTAGTATAAATATAAGCATGAGTAAAGATGTTATGAATGTTAAAGTAACGCCACAAATCCTTAGAGGATTTAGGGCGGGGACTTTACAGTTGGTATCAGAGCAAAGTCTACCTCACCACTATCACACTCCTCAAAGCTCTCAACCTGCTGCTTCCAAGTAAGATTCTAAACCTACTTTTTCTTTTATGCTTGGTAATATGTGCATGCATGGATATAGGAATAACCCTTACCTTATACTAGTCCTATCTCTTATGAAGATGGCTAGAAGACGTAGTACCCGTCTTAACGGGACTGCCCTCCACCACTCACTGAGACGGCGCTACCACCGCGCAATGAGACTGTACCCCCTCCAGATCTGGCACATGTAGTGACAGAACTACAACGCCAGATCACGGAACAACAACTGATCATCGCTAATCTGATGGGTCAGCAAGGGAACCCTACCACTCCACCATCGGTAAACCAGACAGTCATCCCAGACGCAACCCTGGTTACGCCAACACCACCGGTCGCCCCTGCCACGGTAGCCCGACCCGAGGCTTACCTCATCCAATGGCAAAGGCTAAAACCGGAAAGTTTCTCCGGTGCTGGTGAACCCTGGGACGCGCAGGCCTGGTTCAAAACGATAGAAAGCACCATGGAATTGCTCGACTGGCCCGAGCAAGAGAAGGTCAAATGCGCATCATTCTGCCTCTCGGGAGATGCGCGCATGTGGTGGGAAAAGATAAAGAACAAGCGCCAGGTGGCCCAGATGACATGGAAGGACTTTGAATCAGAGTTCTTCGAGGAGTTCTTCCATCTGCGAGTCACCAACCGACATTTCGACGAGTTCACCGAGTTCCGACAAGGTGGACTAACGGTCAGCGAAGCAATGATGAAGTTCAATCGACTAGCCCGCCTTTGCCCGGAGCTAGTCAGCACCGAAAGAGAAAAGGTCAGACTGATGATAAAAATGCTGCGGCCTGAAATTGCCCTAAATGCGGCCGGCGGACCCCACCGGCCACAAACCGCGGAAGAACTATTCAGCAGTGCCCTGACTGCTGAGCACTTTCTGAATAGCATCAAGCAGCAAAAGAAGATGCTGACTGACAACCAGAACCAATTCCAAGCCGGAGGTCAGAAGCCTCAGAGTAGCCATGGGAAGGGAACCACAAGGGCAAAAGAAAGAACGACTCAAAGGATGGTCCCCCCACCAAGCAACCCAAGTCTGAACTCTGCTCTACCTGCGGCAAGCAGCACCCAGGAGCTTGCCTCCTGGGGACGAACAAATGTTTCAACTGCGGCCGGCCGGGACACAAAGCCCGCGACTGCCGCTCCAAGAAGCGGACATCACCCCAACCGCAAGCACCACCGCCCGCAGTAGCGCCACCGGCTACAACTAATGCAAGGGTTTTCTCATTATCTAAAGAAGACGCAGCCAACGCAACGAACGTGGTCTCAGGTCAGATAATCATTTACAGTCAGCATGCTACTGCTTTATTTGATTCTGGAGCTACGCACTCGTTTATTTCCATGCCATTTACTGCAAAGTTAGACATACCTCCTCATGTTATGAACTGCAAGTTTCTTACAACTTTACCCTCGGGAGATATTATACCTTCTACCCATATGATGCGAGCCGCACCGATCAGAATCGCCGAGAGGGAACTCTATAGCGATCTGATAGTGCTGGACATGCAAGGCTATGACATCATACTAGGCATGGATTTTCTGAGTAAATACGGCGCTTCTATTGAATGCCGTAAAAGAAAAGTGGTCTTCCAACCTAAGGCGGACACCAAATTTGAATTTATCGGAGAGCCAAGAAAAGAAGCCAGGAAATTCTTATCAGCTCTCAAAACCCAACAATTATTAAGAAAAGGATGCACTGGGTTCTAGCACATGTGGTCAACGCAAGCCAAGAAAAGGACCAGAAGCTAGAAGATGTCAGAATAGTATGCAAATACCCAGAT